>CM042147.1:42496526-42529026 GCA_023376005.1 Doryteuthis pealeii | reverse complement strand
AAAGTTTGAGTAGTTAACGGAGAAATTTGAAGGATGATGTCAGAAAGGACGCATGGCATTGTTTTTTAATTGGAAGAGGAATGATGACGCGGCGAAGGGAAGAAAGGGAGGGTGAGAGGTGATAATTTGTGAGATTGAGTCTGGCTGCCGATGTGTTCAGACAGGCTGAGGCCAGGTCTCCTCCGTGTGGTGATCATAAAGATAAAATAAAAACTACTTGATCAAGTAACAAAAATATGTCTTTGTAATTCTTTTAATTTAAACAAATCAGCCCTTAGTCAGAAGAAGCCCTTGGAAGAACTTAACTCCTTTAGTTAGAAGTCTACACGACTAGACAGCAGGATGTCAGCCAGAGATTGTAGAAGGATCAGCAAGAAGCAAGTAAGATCTCCTCTCCAAGTAAGTCTAATCTGTCTCTAATATCTCTCCAATATCTCTCTATCCCTAAAGAACTTTCTTATCGAAGAACTCTCACTCTCGCACACACCCCATTTAGCGATGATAATGTGCGTATGTGACACGTATCACATAAGGAACCGTGGCCAACATAGTATCCCATGTGGTACATGTACACATATAGTTTCACAAAAAGAAGAATAAATAAAGAATTGTAAATAAATAATTGGTTAAACTAAAGAGCAGAATTTCTTTGAATGTTTGAGATGAGGCTTGAAGATTAGTATTATCTGCGTTATTCTGACTATTGTCCCCATCTTCATTGTTATTTGTACAACGTTTCGGCCGATATGCCCTCCGGCCTTCTTCTTTGTTCGAGTCCGACAAGAAATACCTGAAGAAGGCCGGAGGGCATATCGACCGAAACGTTGTACAAATAACAATGAAGATAGGGACAATAGTCAGAATAACGCAGATAATACTAAAGAGGTGAAGGTGAAAAAAGGGAAGGGAAGAAAAAGAGAAAACAATCTTACCACAGCCAGTTCTTACTGGCAGTGAGACCAAACTTGATTAACACATTTAAGGAATCATATATAAAAAATTGCCATTGATTGGGGGTCACATAACCAGTAATATAAAACGACGGTCAACGGGAGGCGAGGTAAGTAAAAGGGAGGAGTCGAGGTTTGATCAGCCCCGATTGGTCTCCCGGAGGAGGAAATCCGATGTTGAAAGACCAGAAATTTCCAATGGCCCCAGGGATACAACATCACTGACGAATTCCCCCTCAATCATCTAATATATGTATTTTGTGAAATTTCAATAGATTTTCAATTGTGTGTGAGATTAGCCTCCTTACTATTGATATACGTGCTTAGGAATTTTTACGATACAGATTCCACCCTCGATATCCAACAGACACAAAATCCATAGATACTCAACCTCCTTATATAAGGTGCATTTGTATATAAACTCCGTACAACATCCCGTATAAACTGAAGTTCAAAAAAGTTTAAAAACAGCTAATAACATTTGTTCATTAGAATAACATAGATTCAATAAGTTGCTGCAATTATATATATATATATATATATATATATATATATATATATATATATATATGAAAGGTAAAATGGATATGAATCCGCAAATATGTGTAGAAAGTTTGTAGAAAAAACAACAAGATGTTAAAGGTTTATCTGACAGAAATCTGTTTCGACCATATAAAGAGGTCTTTATCAAAGCAACATAGTAAACGGAAAGACGAAATAAATATATCATTAATCACGAGACACAGAACGCTCTCGATCAGTACCGGAATTTTCAAAAGATTTTTAAAAATGCTTATTTTATGTTAAAAATAAAATAAATTTTATTTTTAAAAACTATAAGTATTTTTATCATTAAAAAAGCTCAAAAGAGTTTGCAGTAAAAGTGTATATAAATATCAAAAAGTTCAGGAAAATGTTCCGGCTACAAAAGAAAGTTTTTTAAAAATATAATAAGTCCAACAGTACAATAGATGAAGATGGAAAATTTCAGGAATCTGTAATGATGACAAATTCGTAGTGTCGGGATCCTTATTATATTCGAAATTTCTGTCAGCAAAACTTTAACATCTTGTTGTTTTTCTACAAACCTTCTACATATATATATATATATATATATATATATATATATATATATATATATATATATATATATATATATATATACGCTACCGAACCGTTTTCATCTGATGTTAATTTTCGTTGCAATTTTATCTTACAACACCCTGTTAAGAATATTCTAGAATCCTAGCCGTTAAAATATCTAAAGAAAATAGTTTTGAAAATGTAAATATTAAGCAATTAAATAAAAACACCTAAACAAGGCTCGAGGTTAACGTTGTGTTTATACATACCACAAAAGATGAGGACAACAGTCCGAAATATCAAAATTATTCACATCAAGCTACTCTAAAAAATAAAGACAAATAAGATCATATCTGCTCCTTAAGAGATAGATAGCAAGCTAAGTATCTCCAGCAAACAGATAATATTTTTCTGGTGAGTGTAACATTTGATATGACACTGTGCTTGACGAATTTAAACTTAGAAAAATCGCAGGTGGATACAGCGAGATTTACATTATGTGAAAACGGAGAGTGGATCTTTTTTGAGTTGGGAATAAAATGATGTTTGCAAAATATTAAACAAATATCTACTGGTGTTAGATTGTTATGAAAATCAACGAAAGATTTAGAATCCCACTGAATGCGGCGAGGGAATGTACTTTTTTAAACTCTTGAATAACACATGTATATATATATTCGTGTTTTTTAAGTATTTATGAATTTACTCGTGTGAGTGAGATAGAGAAAAAAAAAGAAAGAGATGTATGGAGAGATGGAAAAACACACCTGAATGTAAATATTAGTATAGCTTATGTATGAAGCCTTTTGACCTCATATAAGGACAAGCATTAGGAAGTGGTGTAATGGTTAAAGTCATGGGAAATGGACTCGTAGCCCCGAGTTCAAATCCTGGACGTGGTAATTGCATTTCACTTAGCGCTAATACCCTTGGGAAAGAAGTGAATTCTACTCTCCCTCCAGCTATGGGTAAATAGTAGGGTAGACTGGACTCTTTAACCTTGGTTAGGCAAGCGGTCTAGGAGAAGGAAAACTCCGAATTCAAACCTGTTAAACTCCGCTTAAGAAATTGACCTTGTGTCTCATCCTGCTCGTGCGGAGGGGTTGTTAAATATATATAAGGACCAGCATGTCGGCTAGGCTTGTTGAAAACGTCGATTGTACTTCTTTAGTGGGATGAGACCCCTGAAATGGGCCACCTGTTCGCTGTACGTGACAACCTGTAATACATGAGGACAGGATCGTAGGGGCTAAGCGATTCTTGACTTTGGTAATAATTGATCCTGTTACATGCAGCATTCTAATTCCGTCTTTACTTGGTCTATTTAAGTGGTCAGAGAGTCCTGAACCGACCAGACATTTCAAACCCTAGTACCAATATGATTATCCTATAGGGATTGGCCAATCAGGTAAACGAAATAGTTTGTTATATATATATATATATATATAAATATATATATATATATATAATATAATTATATATAATATATAGAGAGAGAGAGAGAGAGAGAGAGAGTGAGTGAGTGAGTGAGTGAGTGAGTGAGTGAGAGAGAGAGAGACAAAGAAAACACAAAATTAAATATAATGTGGAAGAATATGGCATAGAAAGAAGTGGACTCACGCCTGTGAAAATCTCCTCTCCACTATCCCAAAGAAAACTTGATAATGATTTACCTTGCCCAAAAGTGCCATGATACTGTCAATGCCAAAGAAATTATATCTGCAAGCTCAAATCCTTTTTCCTATTCACCCTCAGAAAAAGAGACTCATCCTTAAATAGAAGCTTCCAGCAATTCAAATATTTCTACTTACAAAAAATAAGTCAATGGTACTATACAGTTTCTCGAGCAGTTTGGCCTTTTTTATTATTACTGAATCAAATAACAATTTTGAATTTCATGACAAAGTCTGTTTCCACAGATTCAAAATGGACTGAGAGGCACAGAATAATTGTTAATAAATTCAATGATAACTTTCTCTAGTGAACAATATCTTATTATAATGAAGATTGTGTATTTTTCTATCTGAAACCGAAACTTTGGAATTGCCCAAATTAAAATAATTACGTTTTCTTAAATAACTAGTTTTTCAATGGTATGTCATGAGTTTAGAATTAGGTAAACAAAAGGGAATCAAATGAATATTAGTTTGGAAATATTTTAGAAACAATAGAAACAATGGTTTAAATTCCATGGGAAAATATGTACGCCATCGGAATGTACCAAAATCATTCGATATTGCATCATTGCAAATCACCTGATATTTGATGAATATTTTAGCTTAATGATCACGTAGACAATGACAAAAAGAAAATTATAAAAAGGCCCATAGAGCCGAAAAAGATTAGACAGACAGTGGTGAGCTTACGCTCTTCCCGACTCGACAGAGTTGAGGCTGATGCTCTAACTCGACAGTAGGAGCGAAAGTTCTCCCCCAACATCAACACAATGGGGAGAAGTCGCTGCCCGAAGTCACAAAATGATATATCAGGTTGGTCTCGTATTTTCGTTTCCAATTTTCTCTAACTCGCTCAACAACAACAAATTTCAATCACAAGTTTCAATCAAAGACAAAACTGCTACAAATATAAACAATACACACTTGTCACACACAACTACGTACAGACACATACAGTCTTCAACACCACTGAAAGAACAATTGAATATACCAATTGTAAATTAATGTATATAAAGTTTGTTTCCTTTATCAATTTTGTCTTTTGTTTTTATGGAAAACTACATTTCCGTAGTCTTATACAAATAAATTGTTGGGACCCATAACTCGGATCGTCTTCAATCTTCAACCACACACTCACTAAACAACCACGGTCCCTACAATCCTGATCGTATTCTTCAATTTTTTCTTATAGCTAACATTCAACACTTTTTATTTTGGTGCTAGAAGGCGCTGGCTGGGAGTCAACCAACAGTTTATTAATACACATGAAGTTATTTCTTCTAATTTCATTGATACACATACTATTAATGAAAATTAATTCTAGTAATTTGTTGATAAATATGAAGCTAATGAAAAATCTAATACAAAATATAATTCTACCAATTTAGTATGCTAAGTATGATGTTTAATTCTGGATCACTGGGGAATCTGAAGTACCCTTTCATTGCCATTGCTTTCAGGTCCACTCTGACTCGGAGTGATAGTACCTGTTAGGGTATCCTCTATGGGTCAAATAGATCTGCAACATAGTTATTTTTTCTACCAGTTTATGGATACAAATAAAATTATTGAAAATTAGTTCTATCATTTATTGACAAACAGGAAGTTAAACAAATCATATATATATAAAGAAAAAAAATGTTGGCATTAAATAACCCATAACAGTCGATATGCCATTAAACACCAGCCAACCAAAACAAGTCATATGTGCAAAGCGTCAATGCACTTGATCCTACTAAATAAACTTATAAGCAATTTAATTGTCATATTTAATTCTAATTTCTTCACTTTGCTAATAAAAGAGTAACTTTTGTTGATACACTTACAAAAAACAACGATTTTTTTTTCAAAATAAAACGAATTATAGATGAAGATGCTATTATAGATGAAGGTGTTTGCTGTAGTTTAATATAATAAGTTGACACCTGTTGCCGTTTAAAGAGGATCATTCATTCCATTCTTCATTCATTTTTTCTTTCCTTCATTCTCATTGGTTACTTTCTTCTCTTCATTTATTCCAGCTTTGTATTGCACCTCCATTTTATATTTTTCGCTTCCAACATTCAATTATATTTCGTTTTTCTGTTTTTCAATCCAATTTAAAAAATCCTTAAAGAAAAATGAGATATTTATAAATTCTGACACTTTTTATTGGTGCAAGACAAGAAACATCTGCAATGCACAATAGGCATTTGTGATGACGTCATTCGGGAAAACTAAAGAATGTAAGGATGATTCTATCATCCTTAGATAATAGTTTAATATGTAAAATGTATAATAATCTTAAATAGCATGACCTGTAAATATACTACAGTATGATATATTAATCATTACAACATTGATATGTTTACTTCAAAATATTTCAAAATATAAAAATGTACAATAAAACTTGGTTTAATTCTCTCTCTTCTCTCTTCTCTCTCTCTCTCTCTCTCTCTCTCTCTCTCTTCTCTCTCTCTCTCTTCTCTCTCTCTCTCTTTTCTTTATTTCCTCCCTCTTTTCATTCTTTTTCCTTATGTTTCGATTGAAACAGATTAGCGTTATCGCTTCCGCACGTTTACATCTTCTTTATCTCTTCCCCCTTTCTTTCTTTCTTTCTTTCTTTCTTTCTTTCTTATTTTTTTCTCTGTAGTATATCATTTTCTTCCCTTTCTTTTTTTAACAAAAACGGAATGGTCCATTATTTAGCTAAGGTAACTCATGAGAAATAAGAATTCGGTGGATAAGCGAAACCAGATAATCAGATTTACATGTTTGCATTTCATCTTTGACAATTTGGAGGGTCTCACTTCTAACCAGAGGGCGGTACAAGATGATAACGATTGAAAGAGTAAAGAACAAGAGTATTAATACATAAATAAGACTTTGTTGAGATGTGAAAATGACTACTATCACAATTCGAAGCCAACTTTTCGACCGATGTGCCCTCCGGCCTTCTCCAGGTGTTTCTTGTCGAACTGGGAACTTCCCAAACTCGGGAACCTTTTCTTCGAACCCGGAAACCTTCGTGTCGAATTCTTGAAGCCTTCATGTTGTAGTCGAGAGCCTTCACGGATCTTTGAAAAAGTTAGCTTTAGGAATCTTCCAGCAGCAGCAACACCGACAAATAAAACGGAACAAAATTTTGGCGTATATGAAAATGAGATTAAAGAAAGAAAACACCAAAGAGGTTTCTATTACGCTACTTACGACACGAATATCATGACATCAAAAACTGAAAAAGAATTAACATCGTATTTGTGTCTCATATACATTGGTTTTCATACAACCGTTCGATATAAAAGTCATTCTTATTTAGGGAACTTTTAATTATTGTAACCAAAATATTCAAGGTATACAACTTTTAACTTTATCAGAAACATCTACAGCTGATTGTCATATTTTCAGCCGCCAAAAATCTGATATAACGAAAAGGATTTTAGGTCAGCTTTTATTTCTGACCTTATCTCATCGCACACTTTTCCACTTTTTCACAATTTTGGCAACAGCATTTGGCTGAAGATCGCATAGGCGAAAAACTGCCAGTGATCATTGTGCCGTTGACTCCATGTCCACGCTTCCTTAACTTAAGTTTGTAAATGCTCTATCAATGATATTGAGCACTGTTCACTTAAGAATATAGCATCCATATTATCTACATAATACATATAATGGACCGGGTTAGCACAGTCGGTAGAGCGTTCGGCTAGAAACCACAAGGTTCCTAGTTCGATACCGGTCCTCGCCAACTCAGCGTATGAGTAGCACAGGGATCTGTGCGGTAAAGTAAGGAGCTGACGGTAGGTGTGGCGCTCCACCGCAGATGCTAAAATAATCTCCTTGGTCTAGCGCAAGTGAAAAGGGGATAGACTCCCTCGCTGATTGGCTGATACCGACTTTAGGCCGCCCCGACGATTTTACTTACTTATATATACATATGTGAGTATGTGTGTGCATGTGTGTCTGTTTGAGTAGATAGATATGTGTATGCGTATAAAAATCGCGTTAGATAATTGAATATAGAGATATAATCAGACTGAAACATGGATAGGAATAAATATAAAACTATCAGCAAAAATACACCTGGAAAGAAGGAATGAAAGACAGGAAAGAAAGACAAACAGAAAGAAGGCCTAGCCGTGCTACCAAGTACTCCTATCGGTGTTAAATCAAGAAATGTTTTTACGTGACATTAACAGGGTATGCAGCAAAAGTTTTTCTTTTCTTGTTTTTTTTTTAACCTCTTTCGTGCTGTAAAGAAAATCCATTTTCTACTCGATAAAGGTGAGAGAAGCAGATCTCGTCTAATCAAATTGCTGTCCGGTCTGAGCAAATTTTGCAGATCAACAAAGTGGGTGCCACATGGCCAGTCGTTGCTTAACTTACTTAATCGAAGTGACAGCAACTTGGCCAGCTGACATTTCCCAATTTTACAAACGAAACATCGATCCTGAGTGAATTGAACATGTTCCTTTCTCAGGTGAAAATACAGCCAATGATTCGGATGATGATGTAGGAAAATGGGGATTTCGAACCGAGAGGATGATTTATTCAACGCTTTTATCATGCTCTCGGTAGCCCTGGTAATGTTTTAAAAAATAAAGAGTTACATTTGCATCAACCTCGCTCCCTATCTCTCTCTCTCTCTCTCTATATATATATATATATATATATATATATATATATATTAGCTTGAAAATATTTGGGACTCATAAAAGGAAAAAATAAATAAATAAATAAATAAATATGTTTTTTAAACATAAATGTGCATTATTACGCCTTCAAAAATATATTATTACATTTTAATTAATGCTTCGAACTCACTATAAAAATGATGATATAAAAAATCTTTATTTCAGTGTCCCTGAGTAGGGCCTCATTATTTTATAGTATTATAAAAAAAAGAAAAAAAATTTATATATGAAATAATTTTCAAAACATCCCGCGAAACACGATCGCCGCACCGATTTTTTACGGAGTTTACCGAGCGTAACTACATCTTCGCCGGAAAAACATTCAACGGACCAACAACCAACAACACAGTTGAATTTATCAAATACAGATGAAAATTATGAAAAAATCTTTCAATCCTCTGATGATGAGCATTAGCTTGAAAATATTTAGGACTCATAAAAGGAAAAAAAAAAAAAATAAATAAATATGTTTTTAAACATAAATGTGCATTATTACGCCTTCAAAAATATATATATATATATATATATATATAATATATATATATTATATAATATATATATATGGAGGATATGTGCTTAATTGAAGTCATACCTAATTTTTGAAAATTGATTAGTTAATAATTAATGAATTTAGGCGGGCATATATGTTCAAATGTAAGGCTAAACAGATCGAGAAAATGTCAATCCCTGAATGTACATGACCTAATAGGTCGAAATGTACATTCAAAAATTAGGTATGACTTCAATTAAGCACATATCCTCCAAAAATTGTCGGGTAAAAGTCATATGAAATAAACACAGTGTTTATTTATGTACTCTCATATTATATATAATATATATATATATATATATATATATATATATAGAGAGAGAGAGAGAGAGGAGAGAGAGAGAGAGAGAGAGATAGGACCCGGTTCAGCTAATTCAGTAGAGCAACCGCCTTGGAATCGCAAGGCTCCGGGTTCAATACCGATCCCTGCCAAGTTAGCGTATGATTAGCACATCTTGGGTAATCTGATGTAATGTATTCAGTGATTGCGATGGAAATATGTTAATGAAAAAAAGATTTTAAATCGAAGTCGGTGTATAATATTTTCAGTGATCTGAAGGGAGGGCCAAAGAAATATGTTAATGAAAAAAAAATTGATTTAAAATAAGAGAGGAATAGATAATCTTTTTCCCATTTTGTCTTGAAATACACCAACGAAATCCTTTTTAAAATCCTTCTTGTAAACAATTTTGTTAAATATCCAGACATTATGGCTACAGAAATGGGCAAGATTTTGATTCTGTTTAAAACATTAAAATAGACCTAATATTCAAGGTAGGGACGGGAAGAATTTTAACTAGAAAAAATCTTAGTCAAACAATCAAATTCGAACACCTCTTAATATTTTCTAGAAAAATCGGAATCGAGATTACTTCAGTCAGGACAGAAGGAGACCCGGCATTTAGTCAAATAGAGGGTCAGAGAGGAGGTTAGGGCCACCAGAGACCGAGTTGGTGAGAGACAATTAGGTTGTTAGCACGATGAATGACGCAGGGACGGGGTTAAGTCATACGAAGACAGAACTAGAACTGACAACAAAAAACTGAATATATTTCTTATAAAAAGGAATTTCGATGTACATTACATTTTTGACTAAGAGAAAAAAAAAATTATAAGTGAAACGACAACCGACTCAAACAAAAGGGAATCCTACCTCGTGATGATCATAAAACCATCACTTGCCCGACCGAGAAATATAATTTGTTTACACAAACAAATTAAATTAACCTTACTGTGACGATAAGCCGCGTGCGTGACACGTGCTTGAGTTCCCCCACACCCAGTATATAGTAACGCTATATTCTGCACTGACCGTTCCCCAGAAAAAGGAGGAAAGATTATTTTGAGTAGACAAACGACTCCGCTGCGCCCTTTGCTGAGAGCGGCCTCATTGTATACGTTTTCGGTATGTAAACGCAGGGCACCAACAAGCTGACGACAGCTGAGGCGCTCCATCTCTGCAAAAACAATCTCCCTGGTTTAGCGCTAACGAAACGGGAATAGAATCCCGCGTTTTCCAGCTGATACCGACAATAGGCCAATCTGCTTAATATATATATATATATATATATATATATATATATATATAGAGAGAGAGAGAGAGAGAGAGAGAGAGATAGAGAGAGGGGGAGAGAGAGAGGGGGGAGGAGAAGGTGAGAAAGACAGAGAGAGAAACATACGGACAGACAGTCAGTAAGGTTATATCCAGACGATGATTGAAATAGTTTATTTCTATAAATAGTTTTCATAAAACGATTTGGTTAGCGCAAGATTTTATTGTTATGGTTAGATTCACAAATTTTCTATTGCTCGTCAGATGCTTTTTAAAATCAGTTTGTATTTGTATCCACAAACAGTGACTACCACCATCCACCCTTAGGGAGGAGTCGGTTATAGTCGGCGCATACAAATGCCTATAAATCGTCTTTCTTTTAATTTATTCAAACCTAACTATTTTTTAATGTTGTGTTTATACACAATAAAATGTGTACAACAGTTCGAAATATCATAATTATTCAAATGTTGTTTTTTTTTCAGTCAGAAGCTAGTTGACACAATAACACCTTATCGACATGTCTATACTTATTAAAAGCGCGAACATCTGAATTGGGAG
Organism: Doryteuthis pealeii; assembly: GCA_023376005.1. NCBI lineage: Eukaryota > Metazoa > Mollusca > Cephalopoda > Myopsida > Loliginidae > Doryteuthis > Doryteuthis pealeii. Next base: position 42,517,981 of record CM042147.1, on the reverse strand, counting down.
ACGGTTATGTTCAGAGAGGGAGTTATATTTAATTTCTACTCTAAATACAACGTACAATTCCTTGATTTCGCTCCGCAAGCCTTGGATTTTTTTATATTCCATACAAAAATGTTTCATGTGTTGAATTGGTTTTTATAATCCCATATTTGCTCAGCAAAGTGCTGTTGAGTTAGCATTTCTTGCTGGATTTGGTTTTATGGTTATAAAACTCTTTCAATGATTGTTCGGTGAACACTTAAATATATCAATCCACCAGATGACAAGTTCTATTTTTGTTAATTACCACTAGGTCTGGTCTTCTAACCGGGATTAGGATATCCGTTTGTATCACAAAATCCCAGAGAATTTTATGAGCCTCATTCACTAACACTGATCTTTGTTTGTGTATATATCATTTTGTGGTATGGCCAAAGTTTAGTATCTTGCAGAATTCCCAGTGGATTACGTTTCTCACCAAGTCTTGTACACCCTTTGTGATACTTTGCTGCTTTCGCTCATTATATTCTATTCCGTTGTGTCTTATCTATTTTGCCTTTGATATAATTTGTTCTCATGGCATTGTCTTCTGCTGCAATGATGAAAGATTTAGTTTCTCATGTACTGTCTCTCCAGATTATGGCTTGAAACGTCCTTATAGTAGTTTTTCTTCCCGTTTCTGTTTTCTAGTTTTTGAGTGTTCATATGTTGAGATTTCTTTGGTATATAAGGTGTGTGCTAGATCGTCGCCCATACTTATAGACTAGGCGGGATCATGTGATCTATTTCATGGCCAATCACTGGCAGTACTCTGAGGCTGATACAATACTTAACCCCCCTACTGGTCATAATTACTACAGCATTCTTTGATGACGGACATAGGATTAAATCAGTGGACCTTTACCAATACGCAGGATAGGACTTATACGATCACCAAAGGATTCCATAACATAGGACTTTCTTTAAGCCCTTTTCAACTGGCCAAGGATGGCATTTAAGAACTTTACATCATATGTTGCTGTTTCTGGTTGTTGTAATTAGTCTTTCTCTGCTCTTTTTAATGTATTCTTCGATTGCTTTAATTGTAAAATCTGCACAACCGTCAATATTGACGAGAGCTCTTTTTCGTTCCTTCTTGACACATATAATATGTCTATGTCGTCTCTCGGGTGTGATGCCTTGTGCATTATCATGAGTTTCCTTGTCCTTTGGTTCATCTGTCGAAATATCTCTCTTGTCTTAGAAGAGGGACACCACGGGCGTTTATTCCCTTGACGAGATTTCTACTGCAGAGTTTGGCTTCTAAAAGTTTCTTTGTTCTTATGAGGTACTCACTTTATTATTATTATTATTATTATTATTATTATTATTACTATTATTATTATTATTTACTCCTTTTGAGTTTTCACATCAGTGTTAGCTGATGGTCTTACACTGGATTCTGAGTGACAGCAAGTCTCCTCACGTCTCCAGGACTATTCTGAGTATTCTGGCAGATTGCAGCAGTGCAGTGTTCTGGATGGTATCAATTCTTCCTCTGATTTCCAGACTTTCGAAACCCTTTTCCAATCCTTTTGGGACCGTTCCAAATGCACCAACTACAATTGGTATCACTTTGACTTTCATATTCCATAACTTTTTTCAGTTCTCCGGCAAGGTCCAGATATTTGTCCATTTTCTCATTTTTCCTTTAGCTTCACCCTGTGATCTGCTGGAATCTTTATTATTATTATTATTATTATTATTATTATAAACTCATTGCACACTCGGTTTTCCGGTTAACGCAGGGGTCCAGCGAGCTTCGGCCGCTGGACTCGTCGAGAGTTTAATAATGGCGTCGATTCCTGAGGTGCCCCCCTTGTGGGGGGGGGATGCCGAAGGGATTGACGCAATTTTTGTTCTTTCCTACCCATGAGCTTCGGCTTGTGGGTGGGCCCACGTTAAAACTAGGTATTGTGCCCAGTCCATACAAGTGGGGTATGCGACAAATACCCACCCTGTGATCTGCTGGAACTGAAAAATCAATCAGTTTACAAGTTCTTTCTTTTTTGTTAATCAATACTAGGTCTGGTCTTCTTGCTGGCATAAGGTGATCCGTTTATTATTATTATTATTATTATTATTATTATTATTATTATTATTATTATTATTCGCTCGCATTTATTAGTGAAAACTTAAACGGGTATCCGCTGTTTTTAGTTTCTTTTCATATTCGATTTTCGTTCTATTCAAAATTTCTCTTTTACTAGAGTTTACAACAATTTTACAAATTGATTTTGTCCCGTGTTTAAACACAGTAAATAGCTGGTTAGAAACTGTGTTTATTTTGAATGGTGCATTGTTATCCTTTGTGTATGATAATACTGTTTCTTTCGGGAGATAATGTATTCCTTTTAGGTTAGTTTTGACCTCAAGTTTAAAACCAGATACTTTGAAAATAATATTTTCTTATGGTGTCGTGTGTTAAACTGCACTAATCTTTCGTCTGTATTACCTTTTCCGAATAGTATATATATATATATATATATATATATATATATATTATATATATATATATATAATATATATATTAAGTGAGTGTATCGAAACACACACTCTCATACTCACACCATAAAGGAGAATATTTGGACCGTCATATTTCAAACCGTCACTTTTTTTCAGCGTCCTTTCTTCAGACTTCAAATTTTGAACAGACTGATAGACAAGGACTATCACTTGCTTTTCTCGTTATTCTGTGATAAAATCTGTTATCACCTACCGTATACCAATAAATGCCCTGAAAATGATCTAATTAATAGATCGAAACACTGCAGCGTCGGCCCATAAACTTACCACTCAACTTATTTAAACCTGTGTTTTTTCAATTTTCTTAAATCTTTACACACACACACATTATTATATATATATATATATATAATATATAATTATATATAATATATATATATATTATATATACTCTAGTTTTAAGGTGGTATTATATATACTAGCAAATAATAATGTGCCTACGAGCACAAGTGTTTGAATTTTAATATAATTAAATATTATACTGAATCAGAAAACTAATGAAATTATATAAGATCACAAAATAGATTATGCTTATTTTTACTTTATTCTAATTGATTTCAATATAAAATTATACATATGATTGTTTTAATATCCTTGAACAAGACACAATATTAGAAATCAATAACAACAATTAATTATTTATTAAACACAGTTTTTTTAAATCGGTATGCAAATTACTCACACCATATACAATGTGAGTATTTTTTTTTTAACGATGTATAACACTTGCAGGATATTAAACACATCAATAATATGGCCTGTTTTGAGGCAAATTTGTCTCGGCTAGACCTTCATAATTAATTAATAAGATGGTAATTAAGATTAAACAATGATTAATTAATAACCATTGAGAATATACCTTAAATAACCAAAAGAATTGTGACGTTAGTGCTGACATAGTTTCGGTTGCAGACAGACATATAATCTCTATTATATTAAGATATTAAGAGAGAGAGAGACAGAGGTTGGAATTTAATAAGTTTCTGTCTGACACAAGACAACATATATGGGCCTCATACACCAGGTAGTTACCAACGTATCAAAAATGGGATTGAATTTAACAATGATTGAGAGTTAAAAGAAGTTCTAACATCAAGACTTGTATCTTTCAAATTAAATAATAGAAATTTAAACAACTAATAGATATAAATATATCATCGTTATAATCAGTATTATTTGCTTTATGAATTCATGCCTATTTTCTAGGGGTCATTTACATATGTCACGCAAATACATGTTTTTTTTTCCATAAGAAACGCTGCAATAACAAAAATAACCCACAACAATAACGATAACTAAATCTTATTGAATTCAAGTTGTATTTTTTCCAATTTTAAACATATTTCTAAGTGCAGACCCCCAGTGGTTTTCCAGACACCATTACTTTGCTTACTTTTCTCTTACTTTGCTTACCCTTCTTTTACTTTGCTTACTCTTCTCTTATTTTGCTTACTTTTCCCTTACGTTGCTTACTCTTCTCTTACTTTTCTTACTCTTCTCTTACTTTTCTTACGCTTCTCTTACTTTGCTTAATCTTCTTTTACTTTACTTACTCTTCTCTTATTTTGCTTACTCTTCTCTTACTTTTCTTACACTTCTCTTACTTTTCTTACTCTTCTCTTACTTTGCTTAATCTACTTTTACTTTTCTTACTCTTCTCTTACTTTTCTTACTCTTCTCTTACTTTGCTTAATCTTCTCTTACTTTTCTTACTCTTCTCTTACTTTTCTTACTCTTCTCTTACTTTGCTTAATCTTCTCTTACTTTTCTTACTCTTCTCTTACTTTGCTTAATATTCTTTTACTTTTCTTACTCTTCTCTTACTTTGCTTACTCTTCTCTTACTTTGCTTTATTTTCTCTTACTTTTCTTACTCTTCTCTTACTTTTCTTACTCTTCTCTTACTTTGCTTAATATTCTTTTACTTTTCTTACGCTTCTCTTACTTTTCTTACTCTTCTTATACTTTACTCACTCTTCTCTTACTTTACTTACTTTTCTCTTATTTTGCTTACTCCTCTTTTATTTTGCTTACGCTTCTCTTACTTTTCTTACTTTTCTTTTACTTTGCTAACTTTTCTCTTACTTTGCTTACTTTTCTCTTACTTTTCTTACTCTTATTCTACTTTTCTTACTTTTCTGTTACTTTATTTACTCTAATCTTACTTTTCTCTTACTTTGCTTACTTTTCTCCTACCTTTCGTACTTTTCTCTTACTTTTCTTACTCTTATCTTACTTTTCGTAGTATTAGAAGTATTAGTAGGTATGCCTATATAATTTAAACAGTCTTTACGTTTAATTTTTAATTAGGCAGTCAGCAAAAACTATCGTAGATTTAAACAAAAAATGTTAAAAGCATTATCTGTCCAGAATATTTTAAAAGCATCGACCCAATTAAAATTATTTCTTTTTTAACTTAAAGTAGACACTATGTACATTAGCATGACTTTACTCTATGATGAAATTTAATTCTAGTGAAGCTATAAGAAGGTATTTAAATAGAAATAGAAGATTATAGGAGATAAGAGGTTTTCTTCTTGGGAATCTCTTATAAAAAATAAATGAATTTAAATACAAATGGGAGATTATACAGGATAATGGATTTCTCTGTTTCTTATCCTAAAACATTTATGAATCATGAACATGTGAGGAAAATGAAAATTAACATTTCGGGCAGAATGGACTAAAAACATTTAAAATCATAGGGAGTGCCATTTTAAGAGCAACACAATCCGAAGGAAGCCCAAAGAACATAGCAGCCGAATTTCCATGACAAAACCATGAAGGGCGAGCATGTTCTCATGAATAAATAATAAATTAAGGAAAACATTTTCTTCTTATTATAATGGAGATTGTCTGTCTCTAACTGAAACTATTTCACTACTCAAGTCACAATTCCCTTAGTTATTTACGTCACATTCTCCATGATTTTAATTTTTTATTTAAACCCCAATTATTAATAAAACTGTTTTACTTTAATAACAATTTTGGCCCTTGTCTACAGGTATTTACCTCTCATCCCACTTATGAGGGCGTGACACAAGGACATTTTTATGTGGGCCCACCCACAAGCCGAAGCTCATGGGTGGTAGTTGGAAAAATTGCGTCGATCCCGTCGGCATTCATCCTCAAGGGGGCACCTCAGGCGCTGGGCAATAAACCAAACCCTGCCCCTTTAAATCAAGGGGGCAGGTGTTGCCTGGGGGGATGGCCCCTGGGATCGACGCCATTAATTATAGCAATAGCCACCCGTTGGCCAGATCTACAGGTATTTGCCTCATACCCCACTTTGTATGGGCTGGGCACAAGACCTCGTTTTAACGTGGGCCCACCCACAAGCCGAAACTCATGGGTGGGAAAGAACAAAAATTGCGTCGATCCCGTCGGCACTCCCCCTCAAGGGGGCGCCTCATGCGCTGGGCAATAAACCAAACCCTGCGCCCAAGGGGGCAGGTATTGCCTGGGGGACAGCCTCCTGGAATCAACGCTGTTAACTTGTAAAGATCCAGGGCCGAAGCCATTGGACCCCCACCCCGCTGGCCACTTATACATATTCATAGCATGCAATTATATTTTTATATACAACAAAATAGCGGGTTACAGAGTAAACGGGAAGGCTAAATTGCATATTGATATTAAAATTTGATTTTAATAAATATGTGCTTGGTATTATTTATTTATACTTGTTTGGTTTTATCGTAATGAATAGGAGCAAAGTTTTCAGGTAATAATCTTAAAAGAAATCCATTAACAAGAAAAAAATAACTGTGATTGTATTATTTACTTCCTAATTAAGTAAATAGTTAAATTAGGAAAATTTTGTTCTATCTTTTGATTATAAACCCCCTCTATTTCAATTGTTTTTATTTGCATTCATTTTAGTTTTATTAGTCTTTCTAATTTAATATACTATTTTATTACAATAAAATTTTAAAACTTGCACCTGGAGGGTGCATATATTTGCTAGTCTTGACAATGTCAGTTGCTGAAATTTTAAGATTTTATTTGCACAATTTAATGTTTTACACACACACACACACACACAACACACAACACATATATATATATATATATATATATATATATATATATATATATGTAAGAGAGAGAGAGAGAGAAGAGATAGGCAGACAGACAGACAGACAGAGACAAAGACAGAGACGAAGACAGACAAACAGACAGAAAGGGGACACAAACAGAGAGAGAGAGAGGCAGTGACAGAGACATACAGACAGACATACATGGACAGACAGAGACAGACAGACAAAGAAAAAGAGAGAAAACACATTTCGTCAAATTAAAATGCTTTTTAATGAATTTATTTTAAGTGTTTTTATCTTTAATTATTTTTAAAGGTTTTTACCAAGCAAACATTTTCAATCAGTTTGAAGTTACTTTTTGTCTTCTTTTTTTTGTTTTTTATCTATTTGGTTTTTGGTTTTGTTTTTTGTTGTTGTTTTTTTACAATTGCAAACATACACGATGCTTTCCTATTTCAATCTAAATTATTTGCTAATTTGTTTGTTCTTAGTTTTTCATTCATTTTCAATCGTCAAAAATAAACGTTTTTATGAATTTTACTAATTATCTGTATCTAATTTTATTTTGGCTTTATATTTTTTTAATAAAATAATCATTCATAATAAAGTAAAGTTAACAAGTGAAACATAAAGTAGTTAAATAGAAAATTATGCACACAAGCACTTAAGCATAAATCTTAATTTTTGAAAAATCCTCTTATCGCTAAGACAATTTTGTTTGCAATTGAATAGCAATAGAAATCTGCAATTTACTGTTAAAGTCGAAAGTAATTATTTTCTCGAAAACTAAATGTTTCTTTCTATTGATTTATAAAAATCCGATTGCTAGAAAAGTTGAAGACACAGTGCCCAGAAGACAACGTCATATATATATATATATATATATATATATATATATATGAGAGAGAGAGAGAGGAGAGAGAGAGAGAGAGAGGAAGAGAGAGAGAGAGAGAATGTAACTTCAGGGCATGAGACTGCAATGCCTATGGTGTTAAAGAGTCAAATTATTTTTCAATTAGATTAATGAATTGATAAACTTTGAAAATTTAGTAAAAAGTTTTATATAATATATATATATATATATATATATATATATATATATTATATATATGTATATATAAACTTTTTACTAAATTTTCAAAGTTTATCATTTCTTTTACATTTATTAAATAAATTATTCGATTGAAATATAAATTAATTTGAATGAAAAAAATATAAATTAATCAGATTCTCAAAAGGTATGTTTTCTTTTTTATTTCTAAATCCATTTTATTTTTATTTTTTACTCTGAACTTTAAAATTAAAATAATCTAATTGAAAAATAATTTGACTCTTTAACACCATGGGCATTGCAGTCTCATACCCTGAAGTTACATTCTAGCACAGCGCCTTCTATAAATAAAAAGGCCAATGTTCGAAAAACAGTTTCGACCACAGATGTCGCATGTGAGGGCCGGTTCTTCAGTAGCGGGCTATTCATATCTAAAGTCATCCTGGAGAACACCCCAGAACATTCTTGAAACTCTGTGACGTCAGAGCTGAGGTACATGTCCCACTAAATGACCCTAATCTGGAGCAGAATTTCTTTGACCAGTATTGTCACGTCGGCTGGTCTCTGAGAAAAGGAAAGGAAAGAGATGAACAGAAATACACACCAGCTTTTTTATATGGGGGGAGAGGTCCCTACCACAGTTTTAGTTTTCACGCGGGACCCTTTCGGCCAACACAGTTGGACGCTCACCTCGTTGAGGATAAGTGATGATAGTCTTCATGCTACCTAAATAATAAGTTTACTACTATGGCCAGTTGGGATCCCGACATCACCTTCCTGCGGACAGAAGTAATTAGACCCAGAGTAGCCATCCACCCAGCCAGTAATAGAACCACTAAATAAGCGAAGCTTACGAAACGCAAATCCATGAATGAATCTACCAAATTAAGATAAGTGTCCCATTCTGTCATGAACTCTCATATAGATTACCACCTCATATTTTGCTTCAATTTACATGTGTATATGTTAATTCAAATTATCCCGATAAATATTCCTATCGCGGATATATATATATATTATATATGGGAGTAAATATGGAAATTAAATCCGACAATATAAAGAAAATTTGAAAAAACAAGTATTCCGAAATTGGGATGAATTTAATAATCGATGTTTAAAACATTTCGGTTACATTGAACCTTCATCAGGATGTCTCTTGGGGTGAAGAAAATGATGGATGTTTTTATATGTGACAGGAGATGAAAATCTTTTTTTAGTTATGTAACTGTATTTGATCAGCGTTTTAATTTTGGAAAGGCAAGTCGCGAATCTACTCACGCCGAAGGTGTCATGAACGCGTGACGCCACTCGAAGAAATGCAAAAGACGAGAAAAAGTATTAATGGACTGATTATTTTTAAGAGAACATAGGGAAACAAAGTTGGGAATGATAACTAAATAAATAATTAAATGAAGCCTAGTATTTAGTAAATTATTTTAACACTATTTAACTAGAACGGAGATATAATAAATAATACATGTCGGTTATTAAGGGACAAAGTGGGAATGATAACTAAATAAATAATTAAATGAAGCCTGGTATTTTGTAATTGTTTAACACTATTTTAGCTAAAAACGGATGATGCCACAAATATTAGCCCATATTCATAACAAAAGACTACGACAGATTTTTGAAGCCTGTGCAATTCGGCATTTGCCCTCTCTCTTAATAATCGACATGGTTTTTTCAATATATCTCCGTTTTTTAGCTAAAATAGTGTTAAAACAATTACAAAATACCAGGCTTCATTTAATTATTTATTTAGTTATCATTCCCACTTTGTTTCCTTAAAACCGACATGTATTATTTATTATATCTCCGTTTCTAGTTAAATAGTGTTAAATAAATTACTAAATACTAGGCTTCATTTAATTATTTATTTAGTTATCATTCCCACTTTGTTTCCCTATGTTCTCTTAAAAATAATCAGTCCATTAATACTTTTTCTCGTCTTTTGCATTTCTTCGAGTGGCGTCACGCGTCATGACACCTTCGCGTGAGTAGATCGCGACTTGCCTTTCAAAATTAAAACGCTGATCAAATACAGTTACATAACTAAAAAAGATTTTCATCTCCTGTCACATATAAAACATCCATCATTTTCTTCACCCCAAGAGACATCCTGATGAAGGTTCAATGTAACCGAAATGTTTTAAAAACATCGATTATTAAATTCATCCCAATTTCGGAATACTTGTTTTTTCAAATTTTCTTTATATATATAATATATTATATATATATATATATATAATTATGCTTATGAACTCTCCATCTATTTCTTTCCTCCCAATTCCCGACTGCTGAATAAAATGCCTTAAAATGACATATTATGTCTTATTGTTATTTGACAATTGTTGCATGTGCACCTTTCATTTCCTTTGGTCTCTGATGGAACGGCGTGTAAACGTTTGAAAAGCGATAGGTGAACGTCACAGATACAACAAGGGCAGTCTTGTATGGATTGATATTGAAATTATTCAGTAAAATATAGATTTTGTAGCATAAATGACGAAAATATTCTACATGAAATAGAAAACCACAGTAGAAACATGAGATGAGATTGAATCTCGTTGGAATCTGGGTTTTTTTATTATGAAATTCTGTAAATTACATATACAAGATACGTAGATATGATTCATAGACAATATAGGTAGATATGACACATACACAAGATACGTAGATATAACATTCAGAAGAGATACGTAAATATGATACAGAAAAGATACGTAGATATGATACATAGACAAGATACATTGATGTGATACATAGAAAAGATAAACCCACATCTAATTGTGAAGTTTCAATACTGGACATTTGGGGAGTGTGGAGTACCCTTTCATCGCCATTACTCCCAGGTCCACTCTAACTCGAAGTGGTAGTACCTGTTAGGGTTCCATTTATGGGTTAAATAGAAAAAATGAGTTTAAAATTTTAAACCAACGTAGACAAGATACGTAGATATGATACATAGAAGACATACATAAATATGATACATAGACAAGCTACGTAGATATAACACCTAGATAAGATATGATACATAGAAGATATATATAGAAAAATACGTAGATATGCCGCATAGAAAAGATCTGATACATAGACAACATATGTATATATGACACTTAGAAGAGAAACGTAGGTATGATACATAAAGAAGATACGTAGATATGATAAATAGACAAGATGCATAGATATGATACACAGACAGGATACGTAGATATGATAGACAAGATACGTAGATATGATACAAGATACGAAGATACGTTACATAGACAATATATGTAGATATGATACATAGACAAGATATATCGATATGATAGACAAGATACGTAGATTCGATACATAGACAAGTTACGTATATGATAAACAAGATACGTAGATATGATACATAGACAAGATACATAGATATGATAAACAAGAATACGTAGATATGATACATAGACAAGATACGTAGATATTATACATAGACAAGATACGTAGATATGATAGACAAGATACGAAGATATGATACATAGACAAGATACGTAGAATATTATACATAGAACAAGATACGTAGATATGATAGACAAGATACATAGATATGATACATAACAAAGATACGAATATATTATGGACAAGATACGTAGACATGATACATAGACAAGATACATAGATATGAGAGACAAGATACGTAGGATGTGATAGACAAGATACGTAGATATTATACATAGAAAGATACGTAGATAGATAGACAGATACGAAGATATGATACATAGATATGATACATAGACAAGATACATAGATATGATAGACAAGATACGAAGATATGATACATAGATTAAGATACATAGATATGATACATAGACAAGATACATAGATATGATAGACAAGATAAGTAGATATATACATAGACCAGATACGTAGATATGATATGATACATAGACAAGATACGTAGATTGATGATAGATAATGATAGACAAGATAATAGATATGATACATAGACCAGATAGTAAAGATATGATAGACAAAATACGTAGATATGATACAAAGACAAGATACATAGATATGATACATAGACAATACATAGATATGATACGTAGACAAGATACGAAGATATATAATACATAGACAAGATACGTAGATATAATACATAGACAAGATACATAGATATGATAGACAAGATACGTAGATATTACATAGACAAGATACATAGATATGATAGACAAGATACGTAGATAACATGACAAAGATACATAGATATGAAGACAATACGTAGATAGGATACATAGATAAGATGCGTAGATATTATACATAAACAAGATATGTAGATATGATACATAGAAAAGATGTGTAGGTAGGATACATAGGTATTGTAGATCCCTTGTGTGTTTATTGATTTGTGGTCTAGTCTTAACTTGATCAAGATTAACGAGTGCCGGTGATAAAAGCAAATGTCCTTTTGTTTTGTCCACCAAATAGACCAAGTCGATAGAAAAGCAAAAACCTTGAGAGAGAAAGAAAGAAAAAGTGAAATTGACTGAGAAAAGCATCTCCATAAAATCCGCCTCCTGCAAATACGTTAAAGGATAACAAGTAAATCTGTATCGAAAAAGTTAAGTGCATACCTCGGGCCGATCGAGCATTACACCAATTCGGACAGAAGTAACTGAGGATTAGGCAGGTAAAATAGAATTCCCATGAGACTGAGAGAAAAGTGTGTGGGGGGAGGGAGAAAGTGGTTAAAGAAAATAAAACAAATAGTTGGTTGAAGGGGGGAAAAAGAAAGAAAGGGAAGTAACAATTGATAGTTTTTTTAGATAGATACGAAGATAATGAGATAGATAGATAGATAGATAGATAGATAGATAGATATGAACAGACTCAAATTGATAGATAGATATGAACATACTGAGATAGATAGATAGATAGATAGATATGAATAGACTGAAATAGGTAGATATATATATATATAGATAGATAGATATGAACAGACTGGGATAGAAAGATAGATATATAAATATGAACATACTGAGATGATAGATAGATAGATAGATAGATAGATAGATATGAACAGACTCAAATTGATAGATAGATAGATAGATAGATAGATATATATGAATAGACTGAATAGATAGATAGATAGATAGATAGATAGATAGATAGATAGATAGATAGATAGATATAAAGAGACTGAGATAGAGAGATAGATATATAAATATGAACGTACTGAGAGAGACAGATAGATAGATAGATATATAAATATGAAGTACTGAGAGAGACAGATAGATAGATAGATAGATATGAATAACCTGAAATAGATAAATAGATAAATACATAGATAGGTAGATAGATATATATGAACTGACTGACTGACCGATAGATAGATAGATAGATAGATAGATAGATATAAACAGACTGGGATATAGATATAGATATATAAATATGAACATACTGAGAGAGAAAGATATATAGATAGATATAAATAACCTGAAATAGATAGAATAATACATAGATAGGTAGATAGATATATATAAACTGACTGACTGACTGACTGATAGATAGATAGATAGATCGATAGATAGATAGATAGAACAGTATGGAGTAATCGAAATTGAAAGTGCATAAATGAATTGAGAAGGAAAATAATAATAACAAGAAAACACAGAGTAAGGATGTGTGGAATGAAGAATAAGATAGAAGAAAAAATAGAAAAATAGATAAATAAAAACCAAAGGAAAATGTGTACAAAAGCAAAATTAAATGAAATAAAAAAGATGAAGAAATAAGTTTATTTTAAAGTTGGATGGATGAAGGCAAAAAGTTATCTAAAATTTTCTTTTTTTCTTTTCCAGTGGAAAAAATATTTTTGGTGTAAAAAAAAAGAAGAAAAATAAAATAAACAAATTTTAAAAAAAACGAAAAGAAAAGAAAAACATAAATCAATAATCAGAAAAAAGAAAAGAAAAGAAAAGGGTTAAATAAAACAGGACAGAGAGGAAAAAATACAAAAGAATCCACGAAAAATGCGGGAAAAAATGGGCAGTGAAAAGAAAGGGAGAGAGAGATAAAGAGGGAGGGAGAGGCTACAAGAGAACCCACAAAAATGGTGGAAAAACGGACAGTGAAAAGAAAGAAGGAAAGAGAGGGGGAGATAGAGGCTGAGGGGAGAGAGAGAGTTTAGAGGAAAGGCTTAAAAAATAAGTAGATTTTATAAAGGAATGGGCAGTGAAAAGAAAGGGATAGAGAGAGATAGAGAGGGGGATGTAAGAGAGAGAGAGAGACTACAAAAGAATTCACAAAGATGGTAGAAAAAAACGGACAGTGAAAAGAAAGAAGGAAAGAGAGGGGGAGATAGAGGCTGAGGGGAGAGAGAGAGTTTAGAGGAAAAGGCTTAAAAAATAAGAACAAGAAACTAAAGTAGATTTTATAAGGAGTGATGTACAAATGAAAATAAAAATAACTATGAAAGCCGCAAAGAAAGTTGGAGAGGGAATTAAATTCTTTGTAAGATCAACTACTTTGATTTGGTTGGCTTTTCGGTCGAGATAATTCGTTTCTTTTCTCTTTGCAAAATGAGGTCTGTCTTTTCTGTACTTTACGGCAAAAGAATTTTCTCTCTGGATTAGATTAACGTCTCGCTGGTGGCTGGAGTCTCGTAAATAATGGTTGACAGTAAAATATATCGTAAGAAGAAAGAAGCAAGAAGAGTCCACAAGGAACCGGGAGATAAATGTAATGGCACCGAGGGAAGAGAGTGAACCGAGTCTAATAGTCTCCGGGTAAATGTCGACTGGCTGCAATTTTAACTGAAAACCTCAGAAATATTTCTGACAATAATGTTCGATAAAGGGAACAGTCTGATCTTAATCAAAAGAATCGCAAAATATTTGCCCGTATAGAAAATAAAGCACAAAAACAACAAGCCATGTCGGCTGGGGCTTTAGAATGAACCGAAAGCACCTCTGCAGAGGGATACCTCCCCCCCCCAATGAGGCCACCTGCTGGCCTTGGGTGGCAATCCGTGACACTTAAGGATAGAATCCTGGTGGCCGAGCAGTCATTGACATGCAACACTCTAATTGAGCCCTTACTTAGGCGGTCGGAGAGGCCCCCTCCGATCAATCGACTGGTCACGTCACGCGCTCACACCAATATGTTTGCCCAAGTTTTATTGCCCTAATGGCAAACCCCAAACTTGTTTATCATATGTGTGCTAGAAGGTGGTGGTTGAGTGTCTTCATGTCCTGGGAATGAGGTTATACTCTATTTGATGGTGAGGTTCCAGTTCTGGAGGTTTGGGGAATGTGGCGCACCCCTTCATCACCATTGCTCCCTGGTCCACTCTGACCCGGATTGGTAGTACCTGTTAGGGTCCCATCTACGGGTTAAATAGAAAAATTTGTTTATAAAAAAATGAGTGTCCATTAAGAATGAATTTATTTCAAAACCTTGTCGGCATTAAAGGACCCACTGAGGTTGATATGCCCTAAAACAAAACAAAACAAGCAAAAAGAAAAACGAATTATCTTTAAAAAACTGAGTCCATACTATCGGTGTTTGAGAAAGGTGCCCAGTTCCAAAAATTCATTGTAAAAAATGTCTTGGAGACATCCAGTTCAAATAGGTTGTTTTTTTTGTTTTTTCTTTGTTTTTACGGTATATCAACCCTTTTCGGGTCATTCAATGCCGAATCAAATCGTTTTGATAAATAAGTGACTCAGATTTCTTATAGTACCTGCTATTGATTAAGTGGTCAACTACGTTTTGAACAAGCTCACCGCTGCATAACTTCGGCGATCTAGCGGGAACCGGCGCTTTCGGCGTGACTTGAGCGTAATACTTCAAATAGGTGTTTAGTCTTAGAAAAAACGTTACATTTTTTCTTTCATTTATAAACGTTGTTGAAAAACTCGTGAATCCTTTGTTCCTGTTATAACGGCAGTCCTTGATGATGATGATGATGATGATGACGATGATGACGATGATGATTCTATTTGGATTCCCACCATCACACGATAAAAAAAAGAATTAGATGGATTGATAGGGAAATAATGATAGATATATAGATTGATATGAAAAGTAAGCTTGTCTCGCATACCAAATTCTCTTGTGGGTATTTTTGAGGACTGATTGTTACGGTGGCCTTTTGCCAGACTAAGAGAGTTTTTGCAAATGCCAAATAGTCCATTAGCAATTAACGAAATGAGATTTATACATTTCAATAATCGACGAGAAATGATTCTCTTAAAATTGGAATTACTAATCAATAGACTGAGTCGTAAAAAGCAGGTTAGGAACGAATTTTGCCATGCAATTTAAACATCATTAAATGCGAATAAAATAAAAAAGACTTAAGAATACTTATTTTAAGTAAATGTCTAATTTGAACAATTTGCGCGTAATCCGTTGATAAATTCAAGAATGTTTATTTAAGGTTTTTGCTTATCTATTTTCAAAATAACGTCGTGGTCGTCGTTGTAGTCGTAGTTGTGTTTGGCATTGTTCAATTTAATGGTAGAAATTTTCCGAGTAGCTCATTTATTATTCCTAATTACGTGTCACATTTAGAATTCTGAAATACCATAAGAGATATAAAAAAAATATCTTAGTCTATATTATCAGGGCAAAAAGTTAATTAGTAATAGGTACGAAAACGATAAGTCAATGTTCTAAATGATAATGACTTACCTGCCTTTAAAATCAGCATTATAAATACTAATATTTTGCTTAATGTAGGTCTGAATACCGTCGATCGAACACTAGTCATATGTTATTTATTTGTAGATTGTTTTGAATTACTTCATCCTAAGATCATCGTCAGGAGAGTTTTTTTGTGATAAAAAGGTTTTTAGAAAGTTTCTAAAATATTTTCAAAGAGTTTATATATATATATATATATATTATATATATATATATATATATATTAAATTTTTAACTTGAAGGCACTTACAACGCATGTATCGCATAAAATTCGATACTTTTTCTTATAGAAAATGAACTTGACAAAGTCTGTACGGTATTCTACACATCGAGCCATCCTTTGCTGGGATTACACTTGTCAAGTTCATTTTCCATAAGGAAAAGTATCGAATTTTATGCGATACATGCGTTGTAAGTGGCTTCAAGTAAAAAAATTAATATATACTTTTTTCAGCAACGTTTCTAAATAAGCAAACATCCAAAAATCTTGTATATATATATATATATATATATATATATATATAATTAATGGTGATATTATGATTTCACACTCATAACTTAAAGTTTCTTGGTAATCCAATCATCAGATGATTGGATTACCAAGAAACTTTAAGTTATGAGTGTGAAATCATAATATCACCATTAATTATAAATCTGCTCTGCTTTATTAGCATTGAGCACCTTTCCATGCAAATACTTTTCTCATTTTTTCATTCACTATTCATTATATATATATATATATATATATATATATATATATATATATATATATATATATATATATATATATATATTAGTCGGTCGGGACATGTCATTAAGTGAGCTTGTGTACTGTGTGATCGTTCCATTCACAACGGTCCAATAAGTAAACCATCCAAGTGTCAATGCAGTTTCTTTGGCAAAATAGTGTCCCATTCAGGTGTGTCAACAACCCTACCGTCCATCTCTGGCTTTTCTCATTGACTTCTGGCTTGTCTCAAACTGTTGAAACATCGTCGTCCTCCTTCTTCGAGATTTACTTAAACACGACGTAGCAGCTGATTGTCATATTGAAAAAGTCTGTGCAAACTGTTGTTGAATAGAGAAACGAGACTTTGAAATAAGAGTGAGAGATTTTAAGGAGAATCATTTGAAATAGTGTAAGGCGCCATTGCTCTAAATTAGCTTCTTCTTTATTCGTAAATATTGAATGGATGGAAACCTTATTGCAGAACCGGTGCCGGTCAACACACTTTTCAGTCGACTTAATTTGTCAGGAACAAAAGGAAAAGGAATAAAAGTACGAGATGATTTCTTCTTAAACACACACACACACACACATACACACGCATACAGATATACACACACACATCTCTCTGTCTGTCTCTATCTCTCTCTCTCTCTCTGTCTCTCTGTCTGTCTCTCTGTCTGTCTATCTGTCTCTCTCTCTCTCTCTCTGTCTATCTCTCTCTCTCTCTCTCTATATATATATATATATATTATATATATATATATATATATA
The DNA here is from genome assembly GCA_023376005.1 of Doryteuthis pealeii. Lineage (NCBI taxonomy): Eukaryota > Metazoa > Mollusca > Cephalopoda > Myopsida > Loliginidae > Doryteuthis > Doryteuthis pealeii. The sequence continues at coordinate 42,500,173 of CM042147.1, read as the reverse complement.
TATATATATACATATATATATATATATATATATATATATATATATATTATTTTTCTAAAAGGAAAATAAATAAAAGTTGGAGTCAATTTTTTGCTTTAAGAACACAGCCATAAAGACATACACACATAACCCTCTCTCTCTCTCTATCTATCTATCTGTCTCTGTTTGTCTGTCTGTCTGTCTGTCCCCCTTTCTCTCTCTCTCTTTCTTTCTTTCTTTGTCTGTCTCTGTCCTTGTCTGTCTGTCTGTCTGTCTGTCTGTCTGTCTCTCTCTCTCTCTCTCTCTCTCTCTCTCTCTCTCTCTCTCTCTCTCATTATTTTTCTGATGTGTTTAGAATTCTATGGTTTGTGATATCAAGTTGTATAGTATGCCGGAAAAATGTTTATCTCCAATGTTTGCTGTGGAATATGTTGCCTTGGCATTTATAGTTTTTAATAATAACACTGGGTGAAACATTTTTCTCATGAGATATTTTTATTTCCCCCCAAGTCAAAATGCCCTGGTGGTAGACTTACGTCTGACTCGACCAGTGTCACGTTCCAAACTGACCTTACTCTCACCTATCACTCTTACTCTTCCACACTTCGCCACGTGACACCTCTCGACCAATAAAAAAACTCCACGTCGAAATGTACCGAATCATTCAAAAAAACTTTACATGCTAAACTAGACGTAATTCTTACAATCCTGTCTCTTTCCATCCTCTCCCTAAGGACAGACTTAGGCAACCATTCTAGGAGAAGGAAAACTCCGAATTTCAACATGGTAAACTCCGCTTGATAAATTTACCTTGTGTTGGATACTACTCGTGTGGAGGTGTGGGTAAGTAAAAAATATACAATTACCCATAGGTCCCTGTCGGCTGGGGCTTTAAGATACACCGACTGCACCTCTGCTGGGGCTACCTGTTGGCCATTGGTGGCGACCCATGATGCTTAAGGTCGGAATCCTGGTGGCTGAATAGTCTATGACATGTAACACTCGACTCGACCCTATTGCTCTTATGGCAAGTCCCAAACTTTTAATCATAAGGGTGCTAGAAAGCGGTGGCTGAGGATCTTCCTGTCCTGGGAATGACGTTAGACTCTAACTGATGGTGAGTTTCCAGTTCTGGAGGCCTGGAGAATGTGGAGCATCCCTTCATCAACATTGCTACCTGGTCCACTCTGACCCGGAGTGGTAGTGCCTGTTAGGGTCCCATCTACGGGTTAAATAGAAAAATGAATTTATTTCAAAACTTTTTCGGCATTATATGACCCACTGAGGGTGATATGCCGTAAAACAAAACAAACTAAACCAAACCAGGTTACCCATAAGAACTGTATTCAAGTATTTTCTCAGCCAATATTTGAAAAGAGCTATAAATCGTAACATTCGCCGATAGAAATCAACAATTCCTTTCAGTATTATGAAAAATGTATTCTTTCCATATAAGGAGATGAAAGAAATGGTTGTTCAGCCATATTTGTTTTGGCGTTTCTACCTCTACAAAACTGGCTTTTGTCACTAACTCATCAAAAGGATTCACTGTAATTGCGAGTGGCATTCAATTTTCACTAGATTCAAACGTATATGTCTACTCAGCTGTTTTTCATAATACGACCGTCAGCTCATCCAAAGGGGAAAAGTAAATGGACAAAATATTCAACTTCAAAGGGCAGCCATCAAATGCAAACCATAAACACCGCCTTTCTTACTTCTTACAATTCTGTAAGCATTCTGGATATTTTCATATAAATATCAGGTAACTGATGCACATCGAAGCCCTTTTAAAAACGAATCCCCGTTTCCATGGGCCTAATGTCCATTCAAGTCGATATGGCCCCTAAAGCTATGGAAGGTAGAAACTTATATTTCATTAGGCATAGCTCTAAGGCAAAAAAGATTTTATTCATTTATACTTAGCCAGTTACATAAAATCCAGCGTATTGGTGTGTTGATATATAACTGTATACAGGTCTGTGCGTGTATGTTTTGGTTTTGTGTGTGTGTGTGTATGTTGAGCTATGTGTAGTTTTATGGCATGACTCTTCACGTGGATATGTATATGCACGGGTGATTATGGGTGTGTTGTTCTGCATTCTATGTGTATGCATATATGTGTATATATGACTGTGTATGTATTTATGTGTATGATATTTATATGCGTGTATCTGTGAGTAGATTTCGTGCATTAAAAGACTTGCTTTTAAGATGATTTCAGAAATAGATTCAGAAGGATTTCAGAATAGTTCACATTTCAGAATGGATTTCCAAAAAGAAATCTATGTTTTATGAGTTGCTAAAAAGAATTCTTCAGGCAGAAAACAAAAACGGTTTTATTCTCTTAATTTTCAAGGACATTTTAAAGTGAAGAAATGCACCTAAAAAAATAAGTAAATGAATAAAAGTTAATTTATATATATGACGAACAATGAGAATTAAATTTAATGTAACACCTAAAATGCCTTTTATTTCTCCAGAAGATTGTATCAGCTTTTTTTCATTTTTGATCACGTGATTGTGTTCTGTGTGTACCAGGAAAAAGACATGGATATAAGATTTTAAATAACTTGAAATATAAATTACTGATATAATAATATGTAAATACCTTGGTACACCCTCACTATAATCTGATTGGACAGTGTCATGTATAAATAGTCGACACCGTGTTGGTCCTATACCTAATGCCTACAACTAAACTTACTCGCTAGACGACACCACGACTGCGTGGCAGACGGATTGCTATTCGACATATCAATTACTACTGCGATAATATACCAAATACCAACTTCAGAATATATCCCTTAACCCGAATATATCAATTACTAACCATTGGGTTCCTTTCGTGCTGGTGTCCCAACCAAAACGACAAACCCAAGTCTTCTTGTATCAATTCTAACCACAATATTCGTCAATGCAAAGCATAAAGAATCAGGAAGGAACCAACAAAATAGAAAATACGTTTGATATTATTTTTTGCTTTAATTTCAATGTAGATAGTGTTCTCAATAAATCAATTTTTAAAGAATTAAACAGTGAAATATTTAAAAATACATATTGTAAGATTCAAAGTTGATAATTGAATAACATACACGTCCGACACGTTGTGAGACAAAACATTTAATATAGATAACAGCACATAGAAATGATACATAAAATACAAGATAGTGTACATAAGCATATATACATCAAAGGACTGGAGCGTCCGTACATAGAGATCACTTACTAATAGGGGAGCCGAGCCCCGCCGAGAAAGGGGTAGACAGGAGGCTAACCCATGTGCTCGTTCCGGAGATGTAGCTAAAAGAGGAAGCAGCGTTTGAATGAACGCGCTTAACTACCAGAGGTCCCCCTAGTGGGAACAAACAGCAACGCAGCGAGGAGATAACTCTTCCGGCAAAAGGAAGATAATTCCCTACAATATAATTACGAATGTAGTCTTATTTCTATCAGGATATTTTTATTGTATAGAAATTAACTCGTGTAATTTCATCAAGAAAAATTGAATTGCTAAGTTTTCTAACCAATTTTGTTGGTGCATTTTAGTAGATGATCTTTAAGGCCATTTCCTCAAACAATGCATCAAGTAAGAGACCGATTTTTGGTAGGAGTATGTATTATACCAACTCAGAACTGTTGTTCGGGAGAAATTGATATTTTTAAAA
>CM042147.1:42459026-42491526 GCA_023376005.1 Doryteuthis pealeii | reverse complement strand
GTCTGCGTGCGTGTTACTTAATTTGGGGCTAGATCCAATTTAGTTATAAAAACCGATTTGTTCAAAATATTTCCGCACCATTTCCGTGTGAGAGATAGACAATCATAAGCGGAGTAAAAGAAAAGAAAAACCTTTATGCAACATCCCTATTGAATTGAAGTTTTATTTTTATTGGTTTTCATTTGAAATTGTCGATTGAAACATGACCAAAAGTTTTATCAAACGTTGAAATATTCTTTGTTTAAAAATCAAACTCTTTACCTCGAGTGAGAAATAGGTATATATATTTACCAACCCCTCCGCGCGAGCAGGATGTGACACAAGGTCAATTTCTGAAGCTTAACCGCTTTGAATTCAGAGTTTTTCCCTCTCCTAGATTGGTTTCATAACCAAGGTTAATGAGCCCAGGCTGCCCTATTATTTACCCATAGCAGATGAAAATATAGTTGGATTCATACATTTCCCAATGGTATTAGCGCTATGTGAAATGCAAACAGACTCGTCCATGATTAAACTCGTCTCGCCGTGTTCATTTCCTACGACAGTAACGAATACACCACGCTCCTCCTCGATAAATACGTATATGGCTCGGAGAGAACATGGATGGAGTAGTGGTAATGCCAATGGGCAATGATAAAAAAATATCAGATTTTGCCATCCTATACCAATTTCACACGGTCAATCCATGTGTAAAGGTTCATAGAAGAATGTCCGTTTTGAGTTTGTTCTTATTTTCACAGCAGCGCTCAGCATGTTTTGCTCGTCTTACTTGAATGGGGGTTAGTGGTCGTACAACTGCCGTAATAAAGAGCTTCTAATATTTGGTGAGGCTTCCAGTGTTTGGTCAAAACAGATCGCAGTGTTACATAATCTATGCGGTTGCATAAGATTATTGTCAATCCCCTGTATTTCTAAAGGGATGGCCCTTTTCATATCACGGCGGGACTTTCCATGGAATACTACAGAAAGCCCGCGAAATACGTGAAGTCACATGGGACTTGGTTGGGTCCTCAGTTTCAGTTTGGTCGTCGGGCAGAGAAGATGTAATGCCTTAACTGGAACTCACTGCATACGCGCGCTATGTTTAGTTACATGGAATATTTAGTTAAGTAAATAAAAGCTTACGAAAATAACACGGTTTTGTGGTTGGTGAATGTCTTGGTAACAAGACTGATCTAGAAGAAGAAATGAGTTAAGTGCGACCGACCACCAAGACGAAGTCCAGACACTAGAAGAACTTAAGATATCAGAGACGCCAGAAGAAGAATAAAAGAAAGTAAGAAAAGAGGTATGCAACAGCAGCATCATTTTGTAGTTCCCATCTAGCTTTTTCTCTGAGCGTTTCGTTAAAATCTATGTGGTTCAGCGATATATAATTGCTAATTTATGACGGTGATTATTGTTATATTTAAATAGAAAAAGAAATTAAGTATTGGCACAATGGTTTAATTACGAATTTGTTTATAATAAAATACATAAACAAATAATATTGGATAAAGGGTGTAGCACTGATTTATCTGTCAGGAAAATGAAACAAGATTTAGATATAATAAAAAAAAAGAAAATATTTTTAAAAATATGTATTTAAAAATGTTAATTCATACACATGCATACTTTACTTAAAAAGCAAATTACCAAATACTATTATCCTTACGCCTGAGCAAGGCCTAATTTGCGATTCTCTCAACGCTCGCTGTATTAAGTTCTGTATAGTAGTGGCGTGTTTATCATTGACTGGTTAATTTGGCGTATTTCGTGTGCGTCGTGCCAGTGGCCTAGGGGTAGAGTCTCTGAATCTGCGTCCTGGGTTCTCCGGTTCGATCTCTGTCGGAGGGAGATCGTAGGTATACACTGCTGATGAGACCTAATAAGGTTGAAACAGCTGTACGGTGTTCCACACATCGCACGCGTTATTCGCAGAGGTTGCTAGTCATGATTATTTTCAATAATTATCGAATTTTATACGATATACGCATTGCAATTGCCTTCAAAAATATAAAAAATATACTTTACTTAACAATGCTTCAAAAGCAAATTACCAAATACTATATATTTAGTTGTAAATATTCCAGCCTCTGGGCAACATTTATTAAAATCCATGTTAATATAATCCTTGATCAAACACAATGGATTTACTGAAACTTTCAATTTCTATAAAATGAACACATTTGAGTCAAACAGCAAATACTAAAATCATATATAGAAATTCAATGTCAATTATTTTGCTATAGAAATGCATTGCAAATTTTATAAAATTCTATTGAAAGGTTTAATCTCAATAAATATACTCATTACATTTAAATAGCAAATACTTAAAGTATATATAGAAATTCATTGTAAATTATTGCCCGAGTTACCGTGTGTATGTGGATCGGTGCGCACACGTACATATGATCTAATGTTTCAGAGAATTTGTTTCATATTTCTCACCGGCACCACTGGTCGGTATCCGATCCCGTAAAAATGTTAATTTCCAAACGGGCTTCTTGACTATCCCAAGTTAAAGACCAACATAGCAAGATCATCAAAACCCCATTTCCGACTTTTGTGATTTTATAACAAAGCTTAGATAAACTTCTTACACAGCCACGTGAAAATGTGAATAAATAATATATATATATATATATATATATATATATATATATATATATATATATATATGTGCTAATTATCGAACGGTTACAAACGTTTTCTACACATTTTACAAACTCAACGCATTTAAAACATCCAACATCATTTCAAATGCATAAATCTTTTTTTTCTCCTTGACTAGTTTCATATTGTCCTGAAGAAGTTTTTTTTAAACCGAAATGTTCGAACATCGACTTTATGACTAATAAATTTCCATCCATTGTAACATCCCGTGTTTATTTCCATTTCTCCATATATATATATATATATATATATATATATATATATATATATTATCAGAGTGTACGGTTAACATATTTCATTTGATGAGACATTAGTAAGCCAATATATACAGTATCATTAGGTGAGTTCTCAATATCTGTGACAGATAAATATTAATAATAAATAAATATATATTATTTTTTGTATATAAACAAACGCACGCGCACTTATACATCACATATATAAATAACCAAATAACCCATGCATAAAGTTACAAATTTCAAATCAACAACGTACAATCCCTTTTTTCCATATTTTTCCCTTTCAAAATCTTTCACTTCCTGAAGATTGCTCTGTTTTAACAAGCAAATTTTAAAAGAGCATGAAACCAATATGGTAGCAGATTAGTTTCCATGAAATTATATATATATATATATATATATATATATATATATATATATATATATATATATATATATATATATAATGTGGGTCTCTGTATATGGGTCTCTGTGTTTCTCGGAATCCATCTTAGACTCTGTACGGCTTCAAGCTTTTACTGTTAATGGAATGTCTGTGAGATTTTCCGTTTTAACAGACAATATCTGTCACTGATCATCATAATTTTATAAATAGCGAATGAATATCTGAAAAAGGCAAGAATTAATCAGTAATATATCATTATTAGCATGTTCACGCAACCGGTTGGCTCTGAATTTGTTATTCATTATAAAGAGCATTAAAATTCCATTTAGAACTAAATTCCATGAGCAAAACGTAAAAGCCTTTGGTTTGTAATTGAAATATACTTATGCTATAACTTCGTGAAACTTTTGATTTAAATATCTGAGATGCTTTCTGTACAGTTAGGAGAAATTCTGAATATTTGTAGATTTAATTTTAAGAATTTAAAAAATAAATATTTTTGCAATAAATATACAACAATTGAACCCGGAAACCAGTGTAGGAAATGTATTTGAAAACTAAAAACAAACTCCTGTTAAAATATCGACTGACCCTGTCAATTCTCACATTAGCATAGAATTGTGGAACAATATATGTGTAAAACTGAACCAAAATAAGGAAAAAATTATTAAAAAGATATTTTCTGTGGCTTTTAATGAAACATTCTTAAGAGAAGGAACTGCTACCAAAATATATCTCATCGTATATATATATATATATATATATATATATATATATATATATATATATATATATATATATCACTGGAACTGAAATCGTCTTGTTATGGCATTTCTAGTTTAAAAAAATTTTAACTAGAAATGCTATAACAAGACGTCTTCAGTTCCAGTGACCTTTTGAAAAAGAGATTTTATCTCGAAAATTCAAGAATAAAATACAGGTTAACACACAACACCATTGTTACCTTATTATGTTTTCTTTGCATTGTGATAGCCTTCAAAATCAACCTCCAAACCAATATATATATATATATATATATATATATATACACACACAAATAAATAAATAAATATTTTAGTTTATATTTATTTATATTGGAACAAGTCTGCTACCATTGTTTTCTTGCTGTGTTTTGCAAAACATTTGAATTTCATCACAACTGCATTTTATAAACACAGTATTCATTTTTAAAAACGGTGTGAGATAGGAACACGATGTGATACTGCGCGTAAGAATATGAATACATTCAAACACTAGAAACAAATTAAAACATACACATTACTACTACCACACATAAATCTGTATTAATAGAAACGGCAATAAACATCCCTTTATTGGCCTCCGAAGTCTTCTAAGAAAAGGGATATTTCATCTTAAAATATTATTAAAAACTACAGGTAAATGAATAACATACCTGGTACCTTGTCTTACTTCACGTTGTGATAAGCCTTCAAAATAAATCTCTAATCTCTCTCTCTCTCTCTCTCTATATATATATATATATATATATATATATATATATATATATATATATATTAACATTTGTTTTAAATTTTTTTTCCGATTTTTTGGGATAAAGTGCTTAATTGAGTCTACTAAAAAAATTCATCTCCTGACATCCTAATTCAATTAATTAAAATTTTAACAATTATTTTCCAATTTATATCAAATTTTATATATATATATATATATATATATATATATATATATATATATATATATATATATATGATGGACTCTCCCGTCAATGTCGACGTATGAGGTTCCGACAACCTTTCATTTAACCTTGTGTGTTAATCGCAGGTGACATTTCAGCCCTGCAAATGATTTGCAAAGAAGTCCACAGATGGAACAAGAGTGTGGATTATTAGAATGTATTGCTGGGACACTGGCCAATGCTCTAGTCCTTTCTCTAGCTTGACGCGGCTTGGTGACCTCCGATGCTGCAAAATTCTTGATACCATTGTATACCATAGATATATACATATATACCAGCCCTCGTAAGCTTCCCCATAAAGCAATGGTAGGCAAGTCTTTCCCGTCCACTATTACTACTCTAATCAACTTGATCGTCATTGGATAAACCAAACATTTGATGTTTTGTACCAAACTTATTTTACTAAATTTTCTTGATGGCAAATCAGCTCTATTAAATCATCACTTAGACGAATTACTATTAAAATTAATGGAAATTAAAGACAATTAAATCATGAAAATATATAATATAAAAACTTTAAACATATATCGACCTTAGGAATGTTAAATCATTAATAAATTTAAATTGATATAAAGAAAACTTAAATATAAAAAAGAAAACAAAAATGGATCAAATACTTTCAAATTTGAATTTTAGTCGCCATCTAAAACAAAGATTTTGACGCCAAATTGACAGCCTCTTTCTCAACTTTCTTATACATTCTCAGCTTCCCGCCCTGTCTGCTGAGGCGTTAGAATTCACCGACTGCACCTCCGCAGAGGGGTAAGACTCCCCCAATGGGGCCACCTGTTTGCCGTGGGTGGTGACCCGTGATGCTTAAGGATGGAGCCCAGGTGGATGAACAGTTCATGACATGCAATACTCCACTTTGGCCCTATCTTGGGCTAGATGGGCGGTCGGAGAGGCCCCCTCCGATCAATCGGCTGGTCACGTCAAGCCATAGCACCTATATGATTTTCCCAACCCTATTGCCCTTATGGCAAACCCCAACCCTTTTTTATCATATGGGTGCTAGAAGGCGGTGGCTGCGGGTCTACATGTCCTGGGAATGACGTTAAACTCTATCTGATGGTGAGGTTCCAGTTTTGGAGGTTTGGAGAATGTGGAGCATACCTTCATCACCATTGCTCCATGGTCCACTCAGACCCGAAGTGGTAGTACCTGTTAGGGTCCCATCTATGGGTTAAATAGAAAAATGTATTTAAAAATATTGTATTATCCATTAAGAATTGATTTATTCCAAAACTTTATCGGCATTAAATGACCCACTGAGGTTGATATGCCGTAAAACAAAACAAACCAAACCATTCTCAGCTTCTTTTAGTATTTATCAGCATTTTCTATCGGTCACAATAATATGAACATGAAATAGTCAGATATATATAAGTAATGTTGGTGTGTTCTTGAACAATATATTCTCTGACCTCTACACACGTTCAAACACAGACAGACATACATACATATATATATATATATATATATATATATATATATATATGTGTGTGTGTGTGTGTGTGTGTGTGTGTGTGTGTATGCTAAGTATCTTTACGTAAACACACACACACACATGTGTGTGTATGTTTGAACATAAATATTCTTATATGGTGTGGTGAGCTGGTATTGACAACAATTTCTGTTAATCCTGTATCAAAAGTGCATTATCGTTGCAATATCCTTGCCACAACAGTTCGTCGCAAATTCTAAATCTTTGACAATTGACTTCATTAAGATACCATTGGCATTTCAGTTCAGCCCTGGAAACTGGCGATCATAGAGGAAAAACTGACGAGGATGTAGATAATATGGCATTGTCTAAATGCGACGCTGTTCGCAGAACTCTGATAAAAGACATCGGAAGTTATTGGAAGGAAAAGTGGAATAGTTCGTTATGTGGTTTGACAGTGTCATATAATTCAGTCAGTGTTAAATAAGCTGTTAGGTCTTTTGTAAAGAAAGTTGTAGGGAGTGCACCTAACAACTGATAGGATTGTTCAATGAACGTCATTCATAGACATCATGCGAAAAAAAAAAGAGGATCATTCCATGCGAGATGGAAAAGGAAAAGAATTGAATTAGGACTTTGTTCTAATCATAATGAATCATGTCAAGTTTTAGTTTTTGTTGCGTGAGCCGAAATTGACGTTTGATTCATTTCATGTAAAGATAAGACATAATTATATAGATAACTAACATGTATATTGAATTACCTGAATCTTTATCTAAGCACACACACACTCACACACACTTACACACACACATATATATATATATTATTTATTATGGTGTACAATACATTTAAGGTGTAATTGTTACCACTGGTTTCTAGGCAGCATGTTTGCTTCTATAAAAACAACGGAAGTCACATACACACAAATATATAAAAGTAAGGACAATCCATTTATTTCTTAACATGCGCTTTGTCGGGATGAGGGGGAGCAAACATGATGTCTAGAAACCAGTGGTAACAATCGCACCATAAATGTATAGTACACTATAATAAATAAATACAGCTCTTACAATAGAAATCCAGCACTTTATTCTCAATTCTCCAATAATAACAAAGGACTAATATATATATATATATATATATATATATTATATATATATATATATATAAACAAATTTTTTTGTGATGAAACAAAGAAAATACAGTGCTCAATCACAAATTGTGAGAGCTAATATTTATTTAATTTGAGTTTTTAAAGATAAATGATGCACTGGGTAGCTGTCTATAATAAACATTTATCTTTAAAAACTCAACAAATTAAATATATATATATAATTATATATATATATATATATATATATATATATATATATGAAGAAATGTAGACAAAAACAGGATGCAAAAACGGGATGTTACATTTATTGTGAGTCGTAGTGTCAATGCCGAATGTTTCGGTTTATATAGAAACCTTCTTCAGGACAATATGAAACACGTAAATGAAAAAGAGATTTTTGTTGTGAAAAAGATGATGGGTGTTTTTGAATGAGTTGAGTTTGGAAATATGTTGAAAAGGTTCATAACCATTTATTGATTAGTGTTATCATTAAGGTACATGCGGAAACGGAAGTCAAGATGTGATTGGAACACGTGAGGCAGAAGTCAAGACGTGATTGGTACGCGAGTAGATGTTGAAAATTTGTGACGTATTCCTTATAGATACCAATCTAAAAGACGAGAGAAGTGTTAGTTGTCTGACTATTTAATATATATATCATGGCCAGTCCTGGTATTACAAACCCAGGATTATTTGCACAAATGTAGAATTATTCTAAAACTTATCAGATATTAGCAACACCATCTTCCTAAAAAAGAGTTTATTTCAAATAAAATATCAATTTGAAGTGATAAATGCATCATATTCGATCTCGGAAAATATATCAACACGTTCATAAAGCAAATGAGAGAACCAATATATTTCTTAAACAATGTGTGTGTGTTTTTATGTGTTGCTCAGTCGGTAGAGCGTTCGGCTAGAAAGCACAAGGTTCCTAGTTCGATACCGGCCATCGCCAACTCAGTGTATGAGTAGCACAGGATCTGTGCGGTAAAGTAAGGAGCTGATGGTAGGTGTAGCGCAAAAAAAACAATCTCCTTGGTCTAGCGCCAGTGAAAACGGGATAGACTCCCTCGCTGTCTGGCTGATACCGACTTTAGGCCACCCCGACGACATTACTGTACTTACTTTATGTGTGCTTGTGTGTGTATATACAAATATGCAAAGAGATCTAGTTGTTCTATACTGATAAAAAGAAAAAGTATTGACATTTTATAATGAAACAAATAGTAAATATTATAGGTGATATAACCTATCTACATAATGAATGATCCTACTACTACTATAAGTACAATTGTATGAAGAACAGCAACGCGAGTTGCGACTAAGAGGCTACTGGATAGCGTCGTGAGGGCAATGCCAATGGGATCGAGCTACTACCCATGAGTCTCGGCTGGTGAAACGGCCTTGTGCCATATCAAGTGGGAAACATGTAAATACCACAAGCGACGCGATTCAGTTCTATACTGTATTGTCGGACGTTACTTCACCTTCCTTCTGTAAATTCTACTTTCTCTGTTCAATACGCTTGTGTCAACTTTCACCAGTTTTTTGTCTTTATTTGTGACCCTTAACAACCCCACAACAGTAAACATCGGAGTAGATATCTTATGATTAGCATAAGTGATCGTCAGGAGGGGGGACACCTGTTTACAAAATTAGACATTTATTTTTTTATAATCCTACAAATTAAATGATCTCATAATCATACGTTAAACATCGTGATTAAAATCATTCTCTAAATTCAAGCATTCTCCATGAGATCAATATCAGCAAATCTTCTTTTTTCATTTTACTGAAAAAAAACTTTTAATTCTTTAAAAAGTTGTTTTTGATTTAACAGAGTGAAGTCCTTAAATTTGATTTATAACAAACCTAAGACAAGTGACATTTCCGATAAGATCATAATTTTCTCAGTGAGAGAAATATATATTTTTTACCTTTTTAGATGATTCTTAAGAAATAAGGGATTAATTATGCATCAACCACCTGATGATGTCAGTGCTTACAATTCTATGTGTATAGAAAATATAATACAAAGATGAAAGCAAGCTTTTCCATTGGATCCGTGATCAGGAGATTGGTACGAAATTTGAGAAGTGAAATGAATCCTTATGAGTTGGAAGCACGGCCAGTTGGATGCATACTTTTCCCAAGGGTATTCACATGATGTGAAATTTAAACAAGCTCGTTCAGAATTTGAATTCCTTTCGCCCTGTCTATTACTCACTGAGCACTATTTAAAACATATTGTCCAAATTCTTTCCTTCACAACCTATACACTTAGAATCATTTCCTTAAAGGCAATACAGGATCTCACAGAATGATCTTTTGGGTTTGAAAGATAAATAATTTTTAAAAATCTCAACACGGATGATTCAAAATTTAATTTTACTATAAGAAAGAAGAATACTTTTCATTTTGTGTTTTTATAGTCATCAATTTGTTTTAAAGATTTATTGTCATGATCTATATACACTTGAAGCTTCACTCTGAAATTCTGTGGCTCTCACCAAGTCATTGCTTCTGGCATTGCTGTGATTTCATAAATAAAATCTTTCTTTCTATCAGTTGTCGATGACATATTTAAAGATTTGAACCTTGAGGTATGGCCAGAGGAAGTAATCCCAATAGGACAGATCTGGTGAGTCAGCTGACCATGAGTTGTCATCATGTTGGAAAGATAGTCATTTTTATACACTCCGAATCCTTCCCTTAAAAGCAATACACGGTCTGGCAGAATGATTTCTTTGGTTTGGAATATAAATGTAGAGAACGTTCTTTGCCCTTGTAAAGATGAAAACAGTTTTGATTTAATAAACGATATGCTAACAATGTATCAAAGGGTGGGATATCAGATGCCGCTTAAAATGCACATCTTTCATTCTCAAAATGACTTTTCCAAACGTATTTGGGCGCTATATGTGATTAGCATAAATGGAGATTCTCCCAGGACATATCTGAAATGGAAATCAAGTAACAAGATCCGTTCAACCCAAACATGTCGACTATTTCTTCTACGGAAGACCTGTTACACGCACAAGTAAAAGTGCGAGTGTTTTAAATATTTCTGAATGCCACAAAATTAAAGTGAGACTATTATATTTAATTATTTATTTCTACTCTAATCAAAACTCACCTCGTTAATAAATATTCTACTTACTATGACATATTTTTCTTAAACAAAGATATAAGAAATATAGTATTAATTTACTGCGAGATTGATATTAAACTTAAATATAAATATGCCCAATGCTGATATCTATTAATAATGGAGATTCACTTCCGGTTTTTGTCTGTAACAAAAACTGCGTCACTGCTTACGTCACACTACGTGAAACATCATAACAGAATAAATACAAACAAATTTGAACATGCAATGTTAGACAGTCCTCATTGTTTTTTTAAACAAGTTTTAATAAATACATACCTGGTATTATCTATCTATATATAGTTTGTTTTATTTTAATATATATTTAAAGTTATCAGAACTGAGTTTCCATTTCAATTTTTCTATTTTTTACTCCTTTAATGAATTTATTTTATTTTTTACTCCTTTAATAAATTTGATGATTTTACTTTACTTATGATACTAACTCTCTGATATTAAATTTTCAACTCCCATCCCTTCAGGCAATATTTATTTTACGTCACCCAGTGGGCGTTTTTTTCTATTTTGCTAGTATTAGTAATATGAGTATATAAAATACATATGTTCAAGTGTTATTTTAACTGGTAGTATATTAATACTCTATATAGGATAATAATGAACTAGAAATCAAGCTATGACATTTTACGGAGAATGAACTCGGGTTTGGTTTGTTTTGTTTTACGGCAAATCAACCTCAGTGGGTCATTTAATGCCGATAAAGTTTTGAAATAAATTCATTCTTAATGGATACACAATTTTTTTATAAATACATTTTTCTATTTAACCTATATATGGGACCCTAACAGGTACTACCACTCCGGGTCTGAGTGGACCTGGAAGCAATGGTGATGAAGGTGTGCTCCACATTCTCCAAACCTCCAAACTAGAACCTCACCATCAATTAGAGTTTAACGTCATTCCCAAGACATGTAGACCCTGAACCACCGCCTTCTAGTACCCATATGATAAAAAAGGTTGGGACTTGCCATAAGGGCAATAGGGTTGGGGAAATCATATAGGTGCTAGGGCTTGACGTGACCAGCTGATTGATCGAAGGGGGCCTCTCCGACTGCCCGTCTAGCCTAAGTAAGGAGTCTAAGTGGAGTGTTGCAGGTCATGGACTACTCATCCACCAAGACTCCGTCCTTAAGCATCACGGGTCACCACCCACGACCAACAGGTGGCCCCATTTGGGGGAGTCTCTTACCGCTCTGTACCGGATAGCAAGTATACATTACTGCTTTTGGTATATACTTACACATATAAATATAGTTAGTTATTTACAAAGCATGTTTTCTACTGAGGCAATGTCGTCTCCGATGGCTGGGTCATGTACGTCGGATGAATGATGGACGAATCTCAAAAGACATTATTTATGCAGAGCTTATGTCTGGTAAAAGACAGATTGGTCACCCCCAGCTGCGAAGAATGATCTCAGGTGTTTTGACATTGCCCCTTCCAGCTGGGAAAATTTGTGTCAGGACCGCCCTCGGTGGTGGCAGAATCTCCGTTGAGGACTGTTCATGTCAGAAGTCACCCTGCCGCAACACCATGAAGCTAAGAGTCTAAAAGAAAGCAGTGGCAACAAAGCACCGTAATATCAAGGTCTTTAGGGGCAGCCTTCAAATGCGACATCTGTAGTCGAGAATATTTTTCAAAGATAGGACTTCACAGTCACAGGAGGCGCTGTAACTTCAGGGGCACAAAAACATTATTATAGTCTTCCGGAGACTGAAATGCTAATAATAATTATAATAATAATTATTTACAAAGCGTAGATTAGATGCGGCATAAGGGCAGGAATATGGGGCACCCAATGATAATCGAACTCACTAACAATGGTGTGACAATATAGCTTACTGAGCATTACACCACGGGAGTTTATAAAAATATATAGTTATATATCTTGTGCGTGTCGCTGTATGTATGGTGTGTGTGTGTGTGTGTGTGTGTGTGTGAGAGGGGGAGAGAGGGAATAGCAAATGAAGAACACGATGCACGTTGGAACAATTTTTTCTTATCTTATGTTTCACATAGTATATTGTCTTCTTTCTGTGAAATTCTTCGGTACACTATTAACATAAGTAGAGAAACCAACATGAATATTTTGCATACATACATACCAACATGGACACAGAAAGAGATAAAATTACACTGCGAAAAATAAGCCGAACCATAATTATAACTTATCATGACATATCAATTACTGTGTAGAAGTTGTGTTTTACATAATTCATATATATATATATATATATATATATATATATATATATATATATATATATATATACACACATTAATATATGTGTATATACATGTATACATATAGATATTTATGCATACACATTATAGATATTATATATATGTATATATACATACTTATACACACACATATATATGTGTATATATATATATATACTTAAACACACACATTATGTATGTATATATATGTATATATACTTATACACACAGATTATATATATATGTATATATATACTTATACACAGATTATATATATATGTGTATATATATACTTACATATATATATAAACTCTTACTTATATATATATATATATATATATATATATATATATATATATATATATATATATTCATTTGCATCACCGCATGAAATGCATACTTATTCCTTCATCCACGCTTGCTTACAAACTGAGATGAAAAATATCCCACGAAAAACAAAGAAACAAAAAATTCATATTTATTTCCGCTGACAAAAGTGGTTCGCTTTAGTGACAGAAAATCTTTAAAATGAAGATTTCAATTGTCTGTCTTTAAATTGTCCTCGTGTTTTTCTTTTTTTCTTTCATTTTTCCTTCCTTTTTTCTTTTTTCTTTTTCCTTTTCGGTGATGTTTTTTCTTCGTCTGTCATGAGGTCACTTCACTTTTAACGTGAACAATAAGCTCCTCTTTCAAATTTCAATTCTTATATGCTTTCCGTTTATTTACCACGTCTGCCAAGTGTCGTACATCACTGACAGCACGAGTACGACTATATACGAATCTGCTCAAATCAAAACTCAGTAAAAAAAAAATTAAAATCAAAGATACTTTAACCAATTCACCTTTTTTTTCGTTTTTTGCAAAGTCCACTTCAATGTTAAAAGTTTTTGTTTATTTTATTTTTGTTTCTTTATTTTTTATTTGTTTTGTTGGTTTCGTTCATTTTTTTTAATCAATTCACTGATTAACTTTCTATAGGAATTACATTTAGCTTGTTCTGATGAGATACTGGACTAATTACAAGAAACTTAGCGTTATAACACTTAAATCCACCAACAATAAATAAATAGCAGATGTGAGTGAAAGATCTCTTCATCCCCAATACTCTTTATCAGTAATTATATATATATATATATATATATATATAAAGCTAAACACAATTTTTGCAAGACGTTTTTAACAGAGTCAATAGGATTTTATAGTATTAAACTTATCAATTCTGCTAAGATTTCTGAAGAAATATCTGACGAGATTTTATTCAAAACGCAAAGCATATATCTTGTAGAATAAGATTTATGCCAGGAGACTTATTTAGCAATTTGACATTATCAAATCCTTCTGGTTTCATCATTTTAGTTTTTTTAATGTTTCATAGTAAAAAAAAAAGCAGTTGATTGTAATAAAACTATATCTAGAAAATCTCAGTAAAACAATAGTTTCTATTTCTATCCGTATATCCTATTATTCAAAGTCTCTCTTTTCAGTTTTGTTTCTGTAATTATTTAAAGTTAGATGGAGATACAATATAAAGATACAAACCAACATTAAAATTACATTAATACTATGTAGAACCTATCTTTTTAAGACAGATTGTTTTGTTAAAAGAAAAGAACTTTTTCCTTCTCATGATATAATATAACACGGATTTAAAAATAACAGCAAATGCGGATTTAATGTATTTTGAAATAATCTGCACATTTTCCTTCATACTTATGAATAAAACGTTAATCAATTAATAGTTAATTAACAATTAGTTAATTAAAACTTATTAACTAAATGCGTAATTCTCAGGCGGGGAAGTAAAATGCTATTATAAAGAGATTTTTCTCGGTATGACACTAAACTCCGGTAGTGAAGCTGGAGTTCTGGGTCTCTGAGTCGAATAGAGTCACCTCTTCGTTGACATTAATCCATTTCCACACGGATCCGGGGTGGCAGGACCTTTTGGGGTCACATCAGTGGGTCAGATATATCTCTTTGAGAAAAGTTTTAAATGATTTCAAGCTACAATGATAAATTGGTTCTTAAAACATTGATATTGTAACTAAGCACGAAGTGTTTGTTTCGAACTATTGTGAAAATGTATATTTGTTCTGTATATAACTGGGGAATATATTATTAAAACCAATATATATATATATATATATATATATATATATATATATATATATATATTATATATTATTATTATTATTATTATTATTATTATTATTATTATTATTATATATTTATTATATGTATTTACCAAACCCCTCTGCACGTGCAAGATGCAACGCAAGGTCAATTTTTTAGAGGAGTTTAACAGGTTTGAATTCAGAGTTTTACTTCTCCTAGACTGGTCACATATCCGAGGTTAAAGAACTCCGTCTACCCAACTATTTATCCATAGCGTAATGGAGAATATATGAATTCATATCTTTCCCAAGGGTATTAGCGCTACTTGAAATATAAACAGCTTTGTCCAGGATTTGAACTCGAACTAAAGTCGACGAGTCTATTTCCCATGACTCTAACCATTACACCACGCACCTCTATACTATATTTATTATAAGAACTAGCAAATATATGCACCCTCTGGGTGCAAGTATTTAATTTTTAATGTAATGAAATATCGTATTAAATTAGAAAGTCTAATAAGAAGGCAGATAAAAAGGTTTGAAACAGAGTGGGGGTATAATAGAAAAATAGAAATGAAACTTACTCTTCGATCACTTCCGTCTTTCATTGCTGAATTTTACTTATTTAACTATTTAGTTAAATTAGGAAAAAAGAATAAAATTACACTTATTTTTCTTGTTAATGGATTTCATTTAAGATTCATTGAAGAGATTTTTGCTTATATTCATTAAAATAAAACCAAACAGTTAGAAATCAATAATACTAAGACTGCAAATTAGCACACATTCACACTGCAAACCGCACAATTGCATGTTATTTGTATTGGATATGGACAACACTAATAAAAAGGTGAAGCAATTTTATTAATAATTGAGGTTTAAATATAAATAAAATCATGCAGAATGTGATGTAAATAACTATGTTAATTGTGACTCGATTAGTAATATAGTTTCGGTTACAGACAGAAAAACACACAATCTCCATTATAATAAGATAAGAATTTAGATTTGATCTTATCAACAATTGTTAAAATTTACAAACACACTTTTGTTCATCAATCGATATTAATGTTTCGTCTAAAGTTCATGTTTTAGGTTTAAAATTGTCATGTTTCCATTATATTTTGTACATACAAATATTTTATATCACGTGGATCTCAGTGAGATTCAGAACAAGTCGGCTCTTCTCATCTAAAAGCAAAAGTGCAAAGCAAGATGAAACTTCAAAGGAATATTCCTGGGAATTGCAATGAATATCATCATATAAAATCTTGGAGTTTCTGAGGAGAAAAAAACTCAACTTCCTCAAGGAAGTGCGTTAATCTCAAGAGGAAATCGTCAAAGGAATCGCCAGTTGCTGACCATTTCCCCAATTCGACATCGATGCTGCTTTCTGTCATCATTCATTTCCTTTGCGATTGGAGTTCAGGAAAAATAATCCGTGAAAAGGGTATCAAATTCTGCTCATTTTGTGACATGGAGATAAATCAAGGAAGAATTTCAAGTCCGACTGTTGCAACAGCGGGGAACTTATTCTCAGTGTGAAGAAGAAGAAGAAGAAGAAGAAGAAGAAGAAGAAGAAGAAGAAGAAGAAGAAGAAGAAGAAGAAGAAGAAGAAGAAGAAGAGAAGAAGAAGAAAGAAGAAGAAGAAGAAGAAGAAGAGAGAAAGAAGAGAAGAAGAAGAAGAAGAAGAAGAAGACAAGAAGGAAGAAGAAGAAGAAGGAAGAAGAAGAAGAAGAAGAAGAAAGAAAGAAGAAGAAGAAGAAGAGATTGGAGAAAAGAAGAAGAAGAAGAAGAAGAGAAGAGAAAAGACAAGAAGAAGAAGAAGAAGAGATTGGAGAAAGACAAGAAGAAGAAGAAGAAGAAGAAGAAGAGATTGGAGAAAGACAAGAAGAAGAAGAAGAAAGAAGAAGAGATTGGAGAAAGACAGAAGAAGAAGAAGAAGAAGAAGAAGAAGAAAGAAAAGAAGAAGAAGAAGAAGAAAAGAGAAGAAAGAAGAAGAAGAAGAAGAAGAAGAAGAAGAAGAAGAAGAAGAAGAAGAAGAAGAAGTATTATGCACAGTCACGGGATTTTCTGATGGAAGCGCACATACTCAACTTTTTTGTCTTCTTACCTATCCTCCAGTGACTTCAATCAGTTGAATTCCTTGATGTTAACTTCTCATTTTTTATCATCTACCTCAAAAGCCAAATACAAGTTTCTTTTTGTTGTTTCTTTTTTCTCGCTGCTTCTTTGTATTTGTGTTTTATTGATTTATATCTTTTGCCAATCGGGATTCAATGTTGTAAATGAGAACAAAAATCAAAGTTCGATCCCAAACACCTGCGTTATGGATTTGAAAAGGAAAAAGTAAAACTCTAATATTTAACTTTAAAACAAAATTTAACGATATGCATATTAAAATAAAATAAGATAATCAACTAATTCCGATTCAATAACAAATATTAAGCCCGATATAACAAAAAATATTTTAGAAAATCCTTTTATGAGAAGAAAAAATAAAATCAGTCTTAAAATTTTATCAAATATTCAAACCAAAAAGTAATTTTTCTTTTAGCAATTTATTACCAAGATCAAAGTACAGGATATTAAAGAAGTGTTGTAGAGTAGCTAACACCCCTTCAATACTCTACCAGATGAACTGGCTCATAGCCATAAAATACCTTATGATTAAAGTAGATTAATTAGCTGAATAATATTCAAACTGACTTTGCTGCGTCTGCTGTACCAAATTGACCCTCCTCTATTTAGTGTAAGCTTGTCTTGTTAATTATTTGTATTTATTTGTTCTGTGTTTGTATGTATCCGTTTGGCGCCGGATCCTGGTGTTTAATAAATGTATTACTCACATCATTCTTCTGTGTATCTTTCCACCTCGCGATACAACAAGAGTGTATTTCCTGATGAAAATGTATGTGTACACGGCGGAGTATACATCCGAAATATATCAGCCATGTACAAGTTGTGTTCTAATTGACTAAAGCAGCTAGCTCCCTGAGACCTTGCTCCTGGGCCCAGAGTCATCACCTGATGAAGGCTTTCTCGCCGGTGCGGCTGTTCTGTTTTGCAGCTGCATTTGCATTAATTAATATCCAATGAAATAAACAAATTTGCAGAAAATGTTGGTTATAGAGTTTACGGCATGTCAACTCTTTCTCTGAATTTCTTAGATGAGGCTTGATGATTAGTATTATCTGCGTTATTCGGACTATTGTCCTCATCTTCATTGTCCAATTGGACACATGGCCTAGTGGATAAAGGAGTTGGGTTAAGACAGTTCTAAGTGACAGTTATCTCTGAACTGCAGGTTCAATCCTGGCCAAGAGTAGCAGTAGCATAGAATAATAATTAACACAGCTTAACGCCTCTACCCCAGCTATGGTTAGCGGAATGAGAACAGGATACCCCCGTGGACTGAATAGGTTCAAGGTTCCGTGATGGCTCCCGATTACGACAAGAAGGTTCCCGATTAAGACAAGAAGTTTCCCGGGTTCGAAAAGAAGGTTCCCGAATCCGAGATGGTTCCTGAGTTCGACAAGAAATACCTGAAGAAGGCCGGAGGGTACATCTGTCGAAACGTTGTACAGATAACAAAGAAGATGGGACAATAGTCCGAATAATGCAGATAATACTAATGTCAACTCTTGTTGGGTTTTTTTATGCCGAAGAATATACATACATATCTGTATGCGTGTGTGTATTTATTCATATAGGTGTATACATTGATATATACAATATGTATGGAGGCGTCAAGTAATGGTTACCGTCGTAGGAAATGTATACGATGAGACGAGTTTCAAATCCTGGACCAGGCTGATTGCATTTCACATCGCGCTAATATTCTTAGAAAGTTATTAACCCAATTATCCCCCCCCCAGCGTTGGAAAAATAGTTAGGAAGGTTGGGTTCTTTAACATTGGTTATTTCAGAAAATCATCTTTTCTTTAGGATCATTCTTGTTGGATCTACAAATATTCAGCTTAAGCTTAAGAATTCTTCTGAATGTTAAATAAGAGGAAACTTTCTATAATATTTTTGTATTTAGATTCTTTTAAAATAGCAGAGATTTCTCGATTCTATGTCTTTTTCTGATCTCTTAAGGTGCTATTGCAACTGTAGACCTTCTCTGTTTACTTGAAATTAGAACAGCCGGCATTAGTAGGATGACTACTGAGTCCCCCATTGTTAGTATCTAGAAAGCGACAGTCGACCAGGATAGAGAGTCCCAGGATTATTTGTATTGTTATCAAACATTTCTTATAAGTAAGATACTGTGACTATACGAGACCCAGGGATTGTTTATTGCATATTCTCCTGTCACAAGGATAACATCGCATTGTTCTAAGGGAGAAAATATTAAACAAAATATTAAGCCAAAAAATACATGCACGCAAACACACACACACACACACACACACACACACACACACATAGATAAGACATCCAGGAAAATTGACAAAAGATTCTTATCTTAGTTAATATCCAACTCTCTTAATTTGACAGTTTATTTTATTCTTTCATTTTCTACTATTTTCAACGGTGAAATTCAATAATTTACAATATTTTTATTAAATTAGATTTGAAAATTTCAGATTGGTAAATTAGGAAAAAACAAATTTCTATTCAAAATCGTAAGTCAAGGGACACGATTGAATTACAAAATATACATATTTTGAAGTTGCTTCTTGCAATCTGGTCTGAATGAAAAGTTTTTTTATTATTATTATTATTATTATTATTATTATTATTATTATTATTATTATTATTATTATTATTATTTAGCTGAAATTAATATCATTACAAAGTAATGATTTTCCAACTTCTTTCGACTTGACTAAATTGTATCACTTATTTCTTTTTTCTATTATTTATTCACATAATTCTACTTTGCGCGACATTCACAAAATAAAAAAAAAGAAATAAAAGGAAAAAACTGGCATTAATATTTTGAAGACTGACAAACTAAGTCTTATCTTCTGTCTGAAAAGGAAATAAAAAAAAAATTCTTCCACTTCAATTTCGATAGATTTTCTCTTTCTTCTGGTGTAAATTTAAGTTTATTTTAATGTTTGATTTCAAAGTAAAAAAAGGAAAATTCTTTAAAAATATGATATTAAGAAAAAGGTTATTATCTTTTCAGAAATTATGGTAATAAAATAACACTATCCTTTTTTATTCAGATACAAAGAACGGGTTAAAGAACACACACACACACACACACACACACACACACACACACACACACATATATATATATATAAGTTTTTCAAAAAGGTATCGAGATTTTTGTTAAGTTGACACACCTTGTATTCTGATAAAATTAACGTTCCATTCATTGTTAATTTTGATCTTGGTGAATACAGCTTCAAATTCGGCACTTTAATGACACACCTTGTATTCTTGAAAAAAATTAACGCTTCATTCATTGTTCATTTCTATCTTGCTAAATGCAGCTTCAATCTCGATACTTTTCTGACACACCTTATATATATGAAATATTGAACATGAATACGGAAAATCTCTGAAATGTTCGAAAAAAGAATCTTTTTTGAAATTGGTCGAGGAAAACGTTCCACAGCGATAGAGAAACAGAAATTTCAGAAATGCTCCGTATTTATAACCGCTTTGACTTAAAACACCAAAGAATTTACTCTGATGAAGGCCGTTATTCCCTGTATACTAAAAAAATTATAGTTTTCTATTATTGTTATTTTATTTTGTATTTAAAATAATAATAGATAGAATACATATGTACATGTATAAACTCCGAGCCGAAACACGTATAGCTAGAACAAAATCAAAATAAAATCTATTTTATACGTTCAGCATTTTCTTTCCTTTATTTTTCATTTCAACATATATATATATATATATATATATATATATATATATATATATATATATATATATATATATCCTCCGAATTTGCAATGGGGCTTTCCGTGGTTTCACTTTGCCTATGTCCTCTTGTAGCAAGATTGTGAAGGATTTTGATTTAATAGGGAAAGAAAAAAATATCCTATGCTAAGGTTTCTTTGGTAACGAAGTTTTCACTCGTTTATACCGTTTATAATGTCATAAATGTCATTTATTATTACTTATTACAGCTTATTTGAATTTAGAGTGTTCTTACGCTAGATTGGCTGCTTTACCAAACTTAAGGAATCCAGTCCGCCCTACGGATTTGTAATTCTTTGAGTATGCAACACAACAGATAAATAAACTGTTGCATCTTCCCCTTTAGAAGAATTGTGGTCTCATAATCACCAAGAAAACAGATATAGTTGCCAAAATGTATAGTTTTCTGTTCCCTAATCGTATTCGGCCTAAAGTTGAGTTCTGAGAAAAAATCTGAAAGCTTTTCGGAGAAATCGGTCTAAAATTTTCAGATTCTTATTATTCGTCTAGTCATCAAAGGGGTACGTGCAAAACATCATGAGGCAACAATTTTATTTGTAGGTTTCTCTAAGGCATTTGATTGTAATACTTAACGAAGAGATGGGGCAATTACTTGGGGTTTCCCAAAACAAACTGTTACCTCTACGATGATGCTCTACAGAGACACAAAGTCAATGTTTCTCATATCTGATGGAGTTGTAAGATTCAAAGGTAATGACAAAGCCATAACCCGTTGAAACGCAAACAAACTCCGACAAGGGTTGAGGGACAAAACATTTTATATAATACAGCACATGAATAAATAAGATACATAAACAATGAAAGATAGAATAGTGTACATAAACATACATACATAAGAGTCACTGACAAGATAATATAAAAGTACACATAATATAAAGGTGCAGACATAAGACTAAGAATAGTCCATGCTGTTTAAATCACTTACAGTGACCGGCGTTGAGGGCCGAAGCGCCAACGAGAAGGAATGACAATTGTCTAACCCATGTGGTTTCGTAGCGAGGAAAGAGGTAGAAAAGAGGAAGAGAAGTTTGAAATAGCCGCTTAAATACAAGAAGCCCCTAGCGGGAACCAGCGACATCAAGCGGGCAGACAACTCCTCGGGCAAATGCGAAATTAACCCCTACAGAGTCATTGATTTCTTTAACATTGTAACTGGAATCTTGAAAGAAAATATATTGACACCAATTCTATTTATAAACTGCCTAGATTACATACTACGAACTTAAATAGATCTAATGAAAGAAAATGGTTTCACAAATGAAAGAGGCAAGAAGTAGATGATATCCAGCCGAAATATCTGCTGTATACCCTGGAGCAGTCAACAAGAGAGATTGACCTCTACGTGAAGTCAGATAGGTTCATGTGTTTTAAAAAGATGTATATATCCCCATATTAAATGTCACTCCATTCGAAGTGAGGGTCGTAACATACGGCCACTTCCGTCCCATCTCTCAAACCATCTTACGAGGAGCAAGACATGCTGAACACTGCTGGAGCAGCAAGGAAAACTCATAAAGGATCTTTGTATCTATAATAAAATCATTTAAAAGTGCAAATTCTTAAGCAATTATCTTTTACATCTAATTTGTAAATTAAATAATTTCATGGTGAAATCTTTCGAGGATTTGTTTTAAAAAAAGGACACCCATTCATAAAGTTTTAAGATGCTCGGTTCATACAACTGAACAGTGTCTACTTACTTTGTTGTTCAATATTTTTTACCGTTGCATTGAATAATGGCCAGGTAGAAAATAAGTAATTATTTCAGCCACAAAATTGATTGTGTTATCATTCACATGAGCCTGATACAAAGTAACTGAAAATTCTAGGCGGAAATCATCCACCAAATATGTATCAAGTGCCATTCAGGTAAGTTAGAACCACTTTAATATTAAATATGGCAATAAATTAGGGAACTCCATGTCTAAAATAATTAAGGCTGCTATAAGAACTTGAGGATCTGCAAAATTCTATTTTACTCTTATTTTGTCAATTGATTCCACAATTATTTTCCTTAATATTTTGTTAATCAATAATAATTTCCTTAACATAACTTGGAAAAAAATTATATCATTACCTTCAATAATTTAATCTTCTTTGTTTAAGTTTTATCTTCTGAAGCCAAAATGTTCAGGTATTAAAAAAAAATGATTTGCATCTTATCTCTGATTAGTTTATTTACTGATGAATAAACATCGGACAGGTGAGAGATATTGTAATGAGTTAATTATACAGGCAATAATGCTTTTCAAATCCTGAAAATCAGCATTCAAAATCTGGCATTTTATATCTCGAACTAGATGATTTGCAACTATCTCAACCACGTTTTACCGTTTATAGATTTTTTCAGGACACGACCGGTTATGTTTAATCAAGCACTTTAATGACCTCTTCCTGTGCTTTTAAATGTCTTCATCTATTCTCAGCAAATCAAAATGAAATATAATAAATGTATAATGAATGTATATAAAAAGAAAAAATAATTATCGAAATCATTCTTCATAAAAATAAGGAAAGAAAAAATATCCCTTACATTTTCATCCAGCGTGCATTTAGTAAAAACATCTGTTGTTAAAAAGAACATTTTGAAAATTAACTGCCATTTGAAAGATGACTCTATGCAAAACTAATTGACTTATAAGCCGAAGAAACCTTTCCAAAATTTAATGCACGAAATTTTGTGAATTGATAGATTTTACTATAATTATTCAATGTCGTACATTAAGATTTATCCACATATATGTGTATGTATATATATATATAGATAGATAGATAGATAGATAGATAGAGATACAATTAAATAGATAAATCAATTTGTGAAATATAACCAAGTTATTAAGGTAGTATAATGTACATACAAATGAGTGATCTAGTATATATATATATATATATATATATATATATATATACTACCAAACATCACCTGGGAAAAAATTGCAAAAAAGAACAGACCAAGATAGTCGTACCAACCGAAAATAATCGGTTGATACTATAATACATGGCCAAAAGAAAAAAACAATTTATATATATATATATATATATATGAAAATATATATATATATAAACCGCCAGGATATTCTAAAGCTAAAAACTAAAGAGTGCTCAATACCTACGTAGATCACATAATAACGTTAAACCTAATGAGTCAGATATACGTACTAACAGTTTCTCTTAGTACTCTTCATGGGCAAAGATCTTTACCCTGAAGAGCACTAAGCGAAACTGTTAGTAGGTATATCTGACTCATTAGGTTTAATTTTATTATATATATATATATATATATATATATATATATATATATAATAAAAAGTAGTATATATGTTATATTTTGGCTTAATAATAAAAACAATATAACTTGTTGGTAATTGATTTTAAACTAGATATCAATATCTACCCATAATTTTTATCATATAACTATATAATAGGATTACATTATTTTGATTTGCTCGTTATTAACTAGTATAATGAGAGAAGATTATTATTTTAGCCATATTTTAACTACTTATATATAAACTCCTTATCATAATTACTATTAAATAGTATGGTGAGCGAAGATTCAGAATATCTTTGCAAGTTATGAATAGAACAAGAATTCAATTATAGTTTATTTGTATTACATGAAGAGTCGGAAATAGATTTAGAAATATTCGTATTCCTTGTAGAATTCTGGTTGTTCGTCTGTTGTATTAGATCGTACCGAAAAAGTAAAATTGGATAGAAACATCTAGTAGAACAATTCGTCAACTTTCAGAAAACTATGGCCACCTCTTGTCATTTTAAAAGGAAGAAAATGAACAGATGGAATCAAAATAAATTGACCGAAAAGAAGAAATTATGTTGCATACCCTTCTCATTACTTCTTCTATTCTTCTTCTGTTCTTCTGACATTTTAGGTTCTTCTAGGTCTCTTCTAACATCTCTTCTTCGTCTGGAATCTTCTACGGTCTGGACTTTCTTGGGGACTTCGGGTCTGGTCTTCTATTGGGGATTTCTCTTTATCAGAAGCCCTGTGTCATTGTTAGTTTTTAGAGGTAATTACACAAGGCTCCGATTTGCTTTGATCTTACTTTATTTTTAAATCCCCAACCAGACATCTGCGCAGATTACGACGGGAGCGCGTGTAACGCGATTTACCCTTCCGTCAAGCTCGGCTGCTAGTCTCTAACTGACTGAAACTTACTTACTATCTAAACCGGAAGAGAGGGTCCTCTCTACCGGTTCTCACGGTATCCACCAGAAGGAAGGATCAGGACAAGTCAAGCCTTGTCATTCAAATCCTTCAAGACAATGGGCTGCAGCTTATAACGGCCATTCTGATTTCTACACTATTGCACATAAATATTATGTTCTAATAATTATGTAACAATTATTGCTTTTTTTTTTTATATTCATCACAACCTGCTCACTCAAAATAATAACTACCCCTTTAGAAATATGTCAGTACTTATGAGGAAATGTATCTTGTACGATAATTATAAACGTCTATTCTAATTAAAAGAGTATTTTCTTAGAAATATTATGCGTGATTTTTTCGAGTTAGCGTCTGATATTTTATATGGTAAACCCTAATATTTGAGCAGTAGAATGATCTCAATATCTACATTTGCAGCATGATTTTTTACATCCACATAGGATTCGATGACAGGAAAAAAAAGAATGCTCCAAGGGTGAAATATTAAAAACGTATTTCAGAGAACTGTCTAAACGAATTTAGAACTTCAACGGTAAATAATCAAAACCTACATATACCATACTCCATACAGTAACAATGTGACCAGTCACTTAGGAAATGATGATTGATAGAGTGTGTATAGAAAGAGATCACGTAAATTTCTTTGTTTCGAAATTGAAGATGTCAACAAAATATAAACGTGACAGAATACATACCATATGCAAATATGTATTAATCTGGTAATTAAAGTTTACTTTAAAAACTCTCTCTCTCTCTCTCTCTCTCTCTCTCTCTCTCTCTCTCTCTCTCTCTGCGCGCGCGTGTGTGTGTGTGTGTGTGTGTGTGTGTGTGTGTTCTGCATGTTTATATGTGGACATCTATGCATCTCCGCATCAAAATATCTATTTGTATATGTGCGATATTGTAAGATTAGCGGTGTATGCACGCGCGTGTGTCTGTATCTGTATGTGTGTGTCTGTGTGTGTGTGTGTGTGTGTGTGTCTATATATGTGTGTGAGTGTGTGGGTGTGTGTATGTGTGCATCTGCGCATCTATATATCTATTTGTATATGTAAATGCTGCATGTAAATGATTAGTAGTGTGTGTGTGTGTGTGTGTCTTGGTCTCTGTGAGTGTCTTGGTCTCTGTGTGTGTGTTGTCTGTGTGTGTGTGTGTGTGTGTGTGTCTGAGTGTATTTGTGTGCGTGTGCGCGCACACACGTGTGTGTGTGTCCGCACTTCTGTTTTTGCATGTGTGAGTGTCGGAAACAGGCAGCCAGCGGTGACTAGATGGCTACAAAGCTGACATGATCAGACAAAAAGTAAGTATTGAAAAAGTCTAAAGGAAAAAAAAAGATGATGCGCTTGAGTGAACAAAGTCGGAAGGTGAGAAGAGAGAAGATTGTTGAATTCTGTTGTGTCGGAAGGAGAAAGATGAATGAATGGCAACTCACTAGCTTTTGGCATTCTCGTCGTACGCTCCAAATACTGCATATCCCCCAAAAATCATGAAAGGTCATCATGTTCACTTACTGTCAACTTCCGACTTTTTTTTTTCTTCTTTGGGTTCGAAGTGTGTCTCTATCATCACGTCCCAGACAATCAACTGGCATAAAAAAAAAATCTCACCTGAAATGTATCCTCAAAATCAATGTCTGAAAAAGCCCAAGAGTTTGTCTTTGCAAAACAAAACAAAAAACTCAAGTCACATTAATTCACAACTATGAAGTTTCATATAAATCAGGAATAATATTAAGTTAAAAAAAATTTTTTTTCTATTCTCTGTTGCGAGTATAAGTAAATATTTGTGGAGGTACGTGGTAAAATGGTTAGAGTCATAGGAAATGAACTCGTCAACTCGAGTTCATATCATGGACGAGGCGGTTTACATTTCGCATAGCGCTAATATCCTCGGTAAAGGTATGCATCGAACAACCCTCCCTCTAGATATGGGTAAATAGTCAGGTAGACTGGGTTCTCTTACCTTGGCTAGGTAACCAGTTTAGGGGAAAGAAAAAATGTTCTATTATTTCTATTCTCTGTAGTGATTATAAGCAAATATTAATAGGTTTCTGTGTTGTATACCTTTCTTACTTCTATTCTTCTTCTGTTCTTCTGACATCTTAAGTACTTCTAGGTCTCTTCTAACACCTTGACTTCGTCTTGGTGATTGGTCGCACTTGGCTCATTTCTTCTTCCAATCAGTCTTGTTACCAAGACACCCATTGATCACAAGACCGTGTTATTTTTCTTAAGCTTTTATTTCCTTAACTATACATTTCATGTAACTAAATATCTGACTAACAAAACGCGCGTATGCAGTGAGCTTCAGCTAAGGCAGAAAGACCTTACCTGCCCGACGTCTAACTGAAAAACTGAGGACGAAACCAGGTTCCACGTGACTTCACGTAATTTGGCGAGCTTTCTGTACTATTCCATGGAAAGTCCCACCCATGGTATGAAAAGGGCCATCCCT
Source organism: Doryteuthis pealeii (assembly GCA_023376005.1). Taxonomy (NCBI): domain Eukaryota; kingdom Metazoa; phylum Mollusca; class Cephalopoda; order Myopsida; family Loliginidae; genus Doryteuthis; species Doryteuthis pealeii. The sequence goes on along the minus strand of CM042147.1, from coordinate 42,463,895 downwards.
TTAGAAATACAGGGGATTGACAATAATCTTATGCAACCGCATAGATTATGTAACATCTGTACCATTGCGAGCTTGATTAAAAGAAATGAATGATAAAAAAAATCAAGCCCCATTTTTATAAGATACTAGCTGAAATCTCTCTCTACACCACATCCAATATATATTTGTTGGCATTTCAGTCTCGGAAGACTATAATATACTTTTTGTGCCCCTGAAGTTACAGCGCCTCCTGTGACTGAAGTCCAATATTTGAAAAACATTCTCTACGACAGATGTCGCATGTGAAGGCTGTCCCTGAAGATGTTGATGTGCTGGTGCTTTGTGGCCGCTGCTTTCTTTTGAACCTAACTTCATGGTGTTGCGCTAGGGTGACTTTAGATAATATCAGTCTTTTACGGAGAGCCTGCAACCAGATTAGTTTTGAATTTTTATGCTGAAAAATGTATTAAATATGAATTATTTGAAGGTGCTATTGGGGGTAGGGGTCTACAATGATGTGTGAATGGTATCAAGTATTTCCTTAATAGGATTTAACCAAATTGGAGAGTGTCCTGGGTATAATGTTAAATTGTATCTAGTGATGCTCCAAGGGGTCAGACGGCTTTAGTTGTTTCCCCAAGTTTCTTTGTAGGTAAATTTCTATATGTGAAGTGGCGGGATCCGTTTGTAAATGTGTGTTGGGTCAATTTAGAGTAATTACTGCGTTTCTAAAAATTCACGAGGGTTTGTTTTTTGCTTTGCTTTTTTTCTTTCTTTCTTTTTTTTTGGGGGGGAGGTGGGTGGGAGCGTTATTGCTGATAATAAATGAATTAATACTAATTATTTGAATATAACAAAAAGAAATGCATCTAAATAAAATAAATAAATAAACAGCAAGAATTTCTTTTAAAAGTTTTTTTTATTCGCACGGAATGTAGGATTTTGATAAATCTTGAAAAGCTTTGAATTTTAGTTAAAAAGAAAATTTTCAAAATGTTCACACTTCCTTGCCCTAAAGAAATGTATGAATGCTATCATTTGACAAGAAGGGCGAACTAATTCAATTTCACCTCAGTTATAATAATAATAATAATAATAATAATAATCTTATAATGGAGATTTTTTTTTTCGTCTGTAACCGAAACTATATTACTACTCAAGTCACAATTTTCCATGATTTTATTTTTATTTAAACCACAATTATTGATAAAATTGTTATACCTTATTAATACTGTTGGTTCTACATACTAATAACATGCAAGTATATTTATATATTCAACAAAATAGCGGTTTACAGTGTAAACGAGAAGGCTAATTTGCATATTGATATTAAGAATTTGATTTTAATAAATATATGCTTAATATTATTGATTTCTAATTGTTTGGTTTTCTCTTAACGAATCTGAGCAAAAATCTCGGGCATAAATCTTAAAAGAAATCCATAAACCAGACGAAAGAACTGTAATTTTATTAAATAATTCATAATCTAACTAAATAGATAAATTAGGAAAAATGAAAGACGGGAGTGATGACAAATGATGGAAGAGTTAGATTTAAAGCTGTTCTATTTTTCGATTATACCCCCTCAGTTTATCATTTTCTAAATAGTTTCTAATTTGATACAATATTTTATTACATCAAAACCTAAATACTTGCACCCGAAGGGTGCATATATTTGCTAGTAATAATAATAAAACAAAATATTTCTTCCTAAGAACGTCGTCTTCCATTGAACATTTTAATTGAAATATACGTCATATACTTATCTTATACTGTTCTACTTATCTCTGGTCTGTACCTGTTCTGGATCGGGGTTGCTGGGTTTGTCTGTGTCTGTTAGTGGATATATATATATATATATATATATATATATATATATATATATATATATATATATATATAGTATCGCCTGTAAATAAATGCACCCCTAACAATCTTATTTGAAAAAGTTTTTTTATTCTAAATTTGATATACCACGATCTATCATTTATATGTGGATATTAATTATACAATCAAAACAGATATTAGGTACATTCATTACTAAGCTCTACAGTGTTTCATATATATAACTAAAAATAAAATTTCATAGATACATAGGGTGTTCTTTGACTTTCTAGAAATAAAATTGCAACACCTTTTTCACCAAAAATAAAAGAGCGTATACTTATTTTAGACTCCAAAATGCTCATATTCTTTGTTACTGAGTTACAATACTGTTGAATTTCGTAACAAATGATACCTTCTATTATCCATTTTGATTGCTTAATGTTTCACTAGAAATAATAAAAATCCTAGGATATAAAGTTTAGAGGATATTTATATTTTCATTTTAAAAAAATGTTGGGAGTGTATTTATTTATGGGTGATACTGTATTATCATCGGACGTCCAAAGAATGACTTTTCTAAAAGAACTCTATAGTAAGTATCTTTTCTTTACAAAATAGATTTTTATCGATATTGCGGACCATATGAACATTAGACAAACCCTTTTTTGATCTCGATTAAGAAAGGACATGTTTTTCATTTACACCGTGAATATCTGGTTGTTTTAACAGACGATTTTTAGATTTTTAAAATTATAAAACTAACCCCTAACCCTAACCCCTAACAAACAACCAGATAATGACGGTGTAAATGAAAAACATGCCCTTTCTTAATCGAGATCAAAAGGGGTGCCTAAAGGTAATATGGTCCGATATTGCTGTCGAATTGTATCAACAGTTACAGTATATACATACAGTGCATATCTTTGCAACCTTAGTATGTGTGCCTCTATGTGTAGATTTTATTGAATATTAGCAACCGATGAGGAGAATGTGCTTCAGCTGATCAGCCTCCACACACACGTGCATTGTAACTGTCAGATCCTATTGACTTTCACAATTCTAAATTGACTGGTGTCGCTAAGATGACATTTACTGCCCTTATCATGAACCTTATTCTATTTGAATCCATCTTTTTGATACCGTAACATTTACATGGTCTTTGATTTCTTCTTACTTGATCCATGCTCCCTGTTTTAAATGTCTGACAGCTGCAACGAAACACTTGATCTCTTATTCTGAATATTTTCTTCTGTTTCTTGTGGTGTCCTTTAACCAATAATGATAATGTTTATGCCAACCAACTCCGACTCTCTTAGCTACAACAGTCACTTTCTTAAAGGAATAATGCTGCATCTTCCATAATAGTATAATTTATATTCTATTTTCTTCCGTTTAAATCAGATGGTTGTGCACTTTCATATATTTGCAACTGACCATACAGTCCTTAACAAAAGACACCAGTGATAGTTTCAACTTCAAAGCCGAGCTATATTATACCAATTTGTTAAGATGTGTTCTCCCAACCATTTATTCAGATAACTATTAACAAAACTCCCATCAATGATTTCAGCTTTTGTAATATACATCTCCTACATTAAATGTACCAACCATTATGGGACAGAAGTAGTTAAATATACAACCTCTGTCCCATGATAGTTTATACATTTGCATATACATCTCCTACATTAAATGTACCGACCATTATGGGACAGAAGTAGTAAAATATACAACCACTGTCCCATGATAGTTCATACATTTGCATATACATCTCCTACATTAAATGTACCAACCATTATGGGACAGAAGTAGTAAAATATACAACCGCTGTCACATGATAGTTCATACATTTGCATATATATCTCCTACATTAAATGTAACAACCATTATGGGACAGAAGTAGTAAAATATACAACCTCTGTCCCATGATAGTTATACATTTGCATATACATCTCCTACATTAAATGTACCGACCATTATGGGACAGAAGTTATAAAATATACAACCTCAGTCCCATGATAGCTCATACATTTGCATATACATCTCCTACATTAAATGTAACAACCATTATGGGACAGAAGTAGTAAAATATACAACCACTGTCCCATGATAGTTCATACATTTGCATATATATCTCCTACATTAAATGTAACAACCATTATGGGACAGAAATAGTAAAATATACAATCACTGTCCCATGATAGTTCATACATTTGCATATACATCTACTACATTAAATGTACCAACCATTATGGGACAGAAGTAGTAAAATATACAACCTCTATCCCATAATAGTTCATACATTTGAATTTAAATTTCCTACATTAATATAACTTTAATGGTTATGATATTTTACTAATTAAACCAGTTTAGCTCAGTCGGTAGAGCACCCAACATGGAATCACAAGGTTCCTGGTTCGATACCAGTCCCACCAACTCAGCGTATGATTAGCACAGATTGAGTAATCTGATCTGCGCAGTAAAGTGGAGAGTTGCCGGTAGGTGTGGAGCTCCACCTCAGCAAAAGAAAAAAAGCGCTAGCGAAATGGGATATACTCCCTCGCTGCTGGTTGATACCGCTAATAGGCCACTTACTTTTTACCTTACTTACTAATAACACCAAACTTTAGTTCTGTCAGTAGAGCATCCATAGGATTCTGGTTTCGATACCGGCCCTCGCCCACTTATTCCGTGTGTTGGTTTACCGCTCCACCCAAGACGTAAAAACAATCTCTCTGGTCTAGCGGTTGTGAAAACGGGATAGACTCCCTCGCTGTTCAGTTGATATCGACAATAGACCACTCCATCAACTTTACACACACTTGAATTTATCTTGTGCTATGTGATCATAATTGTCAACATAGTGTAAATTGTTTTTTATTTATATCTTTCCAGCTTTTACTGAGCAGTGACTGCTGCTGCTTCTTTATCAAATTTATGGAAATCTGTGTCCATTGATGAAGAACTTGATCAATCTGATTTCCTCTTTTCTTATAAAGAGATTGGGATCGTTATTTGGCTTAAATCTTATTTTCATCTTGAAAGCTTTAAAAAAGCATCTAAATA
>CM042147.1:42391526-42454026 GCA_023376005.1 Doryteuthis pealeii | reverse complement strand
ATATAAACATGAACACGACAACAAAAGAAAATGGTGTGTACCGAATGACCAGGGAATAATATCCTACTGCGTACTTATAAAATATTAGTTATACAAAATATACTAAAGAAATTAGAAAAATGTCAAATTTATTAATTTTGATTTTTCGGGCTGTTGCCCTCATCTTTATTGTGGTGTATATATAAACACAACGTTTCGGCTGCTGTATCCTCCGGCTTTCCGCGGCTGTTCCCTGTGTATCCGAGCAATGATCCAACCTGGGACATTACTATGATCGGATACATATGGAACAACTGAGGAAAGCCGGAGAATGCAGCGGCCGAAATGTTCGGTTATATAACACGATAAAGATGGAAACAACATTTCGAAAACATCAAAATTATTCACATCAAGCCTCATCTCAAAAATACAGACAAATACAATTCTTATTCGAAAAATACGTAAAACATGTCAATACAATCTCTCCAAACAAAAATACCATTAAAAAAACGTTGAAGATCAAATATGAAGAAAAGGTTTTTCTCGTTTTTCGCTATGTATCGATTGTTTTATATTTTAAAAATGCCGAAAGAATTGAACACAAATTATTTCAAAAGATACGTTTTTTCTTAATGGGATATTTTATCTGATAAAACCAGACAAATATTCACTGACTTTATCTATGAAAATTACTAAGTGCTACCTATTTTTTATTTATTTTTTTTAGACTGGAGAATGAATATTATTAAATTGTCTATCATGGTTTAATACTAACAAATATTTCTTACAAATAATTAATTCCTCTTTTCTTCTCTATTCCCCTTTCTGTATTGTGTTTTAGATTTATTGTTATGTAGTTGGGTCTCTTGTCCGTATCAATGTTTAGACGACACAATTTCCCTGTGTTACATAATTCATGGATGGTCAATGAATTATGTACTTACTGTAGAAGTAATATTTTTGAATCGGGGTTCGTTAGATTCAGAATAACGGAGGTCCAGTGGAAAGTTACCTCGACGGTTACTGACGGGTAATAAACTTTTTACTTGCCCCCTTGATAAACGTGCCATTAGATGTGTGGGAGATTAGTTTAAGATTTAGTTTATATGTGACTAGACATTCGATGAGGGCGGACGAATCTCTTAGAGTCGGTCTCCACCACGCGGTTGAATATGGGCTGGGTGGTTTTAAATAAAAGATTAGAAGAAAAACAACAAGTCTTGTTATGTTATTAAAAACAAGAAATGACCATCCCGAAGAAATGAGCCCGAAAAAAAAGAAGAAACAGAGCCACAGAATAATCCCTGGAAAGAATATGGCGGCTGAGTTAACAAGTAAGACCCTCATCATTGTCTGTCTGTCTGTCTGTCTGTCTGTCTCTCTCTCTCTCTCTCTCTCTCTCTCTTGCCAGTTATATACCCGAGTGGTTAAATCGAACTTAACGGACCTAAATTCCACCATCGTATGGTACCCCGTCGAAAGGTAGAAAATACCAAAAATCAAGGAATTAACCGAATTTAATGAAATTTTCAGTGTTGATATATTAATAAACAGATATAATAAACAAGTTATTTTAATAAGAAACTTTTACATTTTTTTCAGGTGAGTTAAATTTGTGTTAAAGCGTAACACAGATTCTCAAATATACGTGGTTCAAGATTAACTGACCTGAAAAAATGTAAGAGTTTTTTGATAAAATAACTCGTACATTTTATCTTTTATTCGTTTTCAACACTGAAAATTTGATTAAATTCGGTTAATTTCCTGATTGTTGCTGGGTTTTTTTTCTTTCCACGATGTGCCATACGATGGTGGAATTTAGGTCCGTGAAGTTCGATTTAACCTACACGAGATATGTTAGAAGGGTATATAACATCTGTATGCCAGTTTGTTCTCTTGCATCAAGTATTTTTGCGATGACTAAGAAAATATTTAATTACATCTGCATTTTTGGTTTCTTTTTATTCATATATAATTTGGAAGTCAATTATTCTTTGACTCTAAAAAGAAAAAAGATAAATTGCACCAAGTTAAAGAAATCAGCTTTAATTCCCTTCAAATTCGGGCATTCTGCTTCACCCGGTGATCTTTGTCGAGCGAAAAAGGACTAACTAGCATTTCAGAAAAGGAAATTATAGCAGTTAAATTATCTGTGATCATTATGGGAACGTCCTATGTGTTATAATCATTTCATTTATGTCAGGTAGCTTATACTTTTGTATTTGAAGAAATATATTCCTTGCCATATGCAACTTCAATTGAATTACAAATTGGTTGGATACAGAGCAAAATCAGCCTCAATATTCATTCTTTCAACAGTTTCTTGTCTATCATTAATTCATCTTTTCAATTATTATTCCTTTTCCATCAGTTCTGTAGTTATTTTGGGATTCATTAATGTTGGGATTTGTTAATCTTTGTTTTTCGAAACGAGTAACATTGAGAAAGTTTTATTTGTCCCTTCTGTCGTTTCATTTTGAAGAGTCCTGTGATGGGAAAGGAATGTCGATTGCCCTTGTAGATATGATTCTATCGTATTTCTTCTTGCTATCATTGTAATATTAAAGATATAACTTTTACTATTTCTCAGAGAAACATCTCCTTTTCTCCTGTCTTGTTTATTGATATTGTTCTGTAGTTAGTTTGGGATTCATTAATGTTGGGATTTGTTAATCTTTGTTTTTCGAAACGAGTAACATTTTCTTTTCTTTTCTTTTTGTATCTTGTTCTTTTTAATTGTCTCTTTCTTTCTTTTGCTCTTTCTTTCTTTCTTTCTTTCTTTCTTTCGTTGTTTCTTTCTTCTTCTTTCTTTCTTTCTTTCTTTCTTTCTTTTGTACTTTGCTTTCTTTCCTTCTTTTGTTCTTTCTTTTTTCTTTTCTTTCTTTCTTTCTTTCTTTCTTTCTTTCCTTCTTTCTTTCGTTTCTTTTGGTGTCATATTCTTTTAATTATTTATCTCTTTCTTTCTTTCGACAAATCTTTCTTTCTTTCTTTCTTTCTTTCTTTCTTTCTTTTTGTGTTTTGTTCTTTCTTTTTAAACCCTTTCTTTGATTAATTCATTCTTTCTTTCTTTCTTTCGTTCTTTTCATTCTCTCGTTCCTTTGAGAAAGTTTTATTTGTCCCTTCTGTCGTTTCATTTTGAAGAGTCCTGCGATGAGAAAGGAATATCGATTGCCCTTGTAGATATGATTCTATCGTATTTCTTCTTGCTATCATTGTAATATTAAAGATATAACTTTAATTATTTCTCAGAAAAAGCATCTCCTTTTCTCCAGTCTTGTTTATTGATATTTTACAATGTATTTTTCATGAGGAATTGACAAGGTTTATTTCAGTGTAACCCAAGGCTACAGTTATGAAACACCCTGCAATTATTGAATTCATTAACGTACACACTGATCAACAGAGTAGTTAACATTTCTCTAGATTAGACAACAAAAATAAATAACGATTGTAAGCACCAAATATTGTTTGTATATTAAAATAACTTCTTGATGAATTACACCATGATAGCATTGAGTTCATACATCTTCTGTAGCACACGATACACACACACACACACACACACACACACACATATATATATATATATATATATATATATATATATATATATATATATATATTAGTTATCCACAGACAGAGTGTTTCGATATTTACGCCTCATCAGTGCGGCTCGACTTTTTAACACCTGCTTCTTGCCGGGAGCGAAACCCGACATAATTTTCGTCTGTCAGGCTCCTTACCCTATGGCAGTCGGAAACTGTCAGTCAGAAGTGAACATACTTGGTACGTACTTACGTAGATGTATGTTTTATGTATGGTTCATACTTACGTATGTTTATGTATGTTTATGTATGGTACATATTTACATAAATGTATGTTTTTACAATCACCAGAGAACTCAAGTCTGTAAACAATAGGCGAGTAAATATATATAATATATATATATATATTATATATATATATATATATATATATATATAATTGAAAATGGACATTAATCCGACGATGTGTTGAAAGTAATAATAAATAAAGGAAAAACATGTTGAATGGATAAAATAATTTACTAACACGTGTTTCCGCCCAACACGTGTTAGTAAATCTATTTTATTCATTCAAAATTTTATATCCTTTATTTGTTATTACTTTAAACACACACACACACACACACACACACACACCACACACATATATATATATATATATATATATATATATATATATATATATATTACAAATTTTCCAAGTACAAGAATATACTTAATGAATGCTACAAGAAATAGAATGTGTATGTCGTGACAATTGTGTAAAATGTGACGGGCCTGCTTAACTTGAAATGTCAGCATTTGAAAGGTCCATCTTTACCTGAGATTGAACTTCGGCAATTGTCACAGGGTGTAAACATTGGACTATACTAACTATAACATATTCTGTCTTATATAGATACGAAATAATCGAATATGTATCTCATAGATGAGCTTTACACTATCACATTTGAAATAGAAATTTATTTTCTAAACTTAACATAACTTGATTTTATTTTCTCAAAATGAAATGAACAAAAATCCCACTTAAAATAATGAGGAATAGGGTCTTTCCTTTTAAACAAGTGTCTTCAATCAAACATTTTAATTTCTAATCTAATTTAATTCCTTAGGAAGCCAGCCCATGAGAACGCCAGTGCAGGCCGTCCAGTAAAGACTTACATTAACCAGATCCGCACGGGTATTCGATGCTGCACAGAGGGCCTGCCGGGGGCAATGAATGATAGGGAAGTTTAATGAGAGATTTTCATAGACATCTGTGCTGCTAGTGTGACATGATGATGGTAATATATATATATACTATATATATATATAATATATGAAGTATATATATATATATATAATTATATATTATATATATATATATATATATATTATATATATAATCCAAAAGTCCAGAGAAGAAATCTTCCTTACGACACAAGAGCTTTATTTAAAAAAAACAGTTGCAGTTTGAGAGCTCAATGTGTGCTCTTAATGTTAGAGTCACGAGCAAATATATAAGTAAAGAAATAACAAAAGACTTAGAGATTTAGCGTTATAGTCTATTTTAGGGAGCTTAGACAAAGTGTCTAACTCTCCCGACTCATCAGATGCGAATGATGAATTCTTTATTACTTTAAAGGCATTTGAAAACTGATTTTTATTTTTTTATTTTTTAAATTTTATAGTCCTGTGATATGAATTCCAAACAAAATCCTTGATGTTGCAAAAAAAAAATTATGTTGTAGTTTGAAATATGAGCACTTCCGCCACAAAAATCTCGGTCAACAATAAATGTATCTCTTAATGTATCTCTTATTGTGACAGATTCAGAGAAAGAGAGACATATAATGCTAAATCTCTAAGTCTTTTGTTATTTCTTTACTTATATATATAATATATATATATATATATATATATATATATATATATATATATTGCAAAATTACTCAGAGTATCTCTATGTTAGAAAAGGGAATTATTCTTTATAGCATTCCTAAGAGGTTAGGACATATACATTGAAAACGGGTATAATTTTATATTTGTAATGACCAAACAAGAGAATTGAAACTATGTCGACATGAATATGTTGCCGTCCAGAAATGAGTACATCTACGAAAAAGCTTATTTAAAAATCAATATTTGCTGTAACTGCATTTATTTTCTATTTCTTTTTTGTTGTCAAGACGGCATTAACTTAACTAGATTTACACAATCACTGGATTTTTTTTTTCCTACTTTGACATTATGCATTATTCAAATTCTCATGAAGCACTTTTAGTATTCCATCAGAAACCATCTTGTTTCTTATTGTATTTTTCTTCTTGCAGTGTTTTGGATTACTGCTTCTCTGAAACAGCTTTTTTTTTCTCCAAATGTTTGAGTGAAGGCAACATGTCTTCATTCAATATATTGTAGTTGATTAAATGCCTCTCACCATTTCCATTAGAGCCTGTACATTGTACAATCCCACACCATGAAATTTCGGTAATTTTCACCTTTAGTTGTTAAAATTCCTAGCATAATATTGTGCGTGCGCATTATCTGAAATGAACTTAATTGTTATTAAGAACACATTTTATGATATTTTTATGTTAAAGCATGCAGTTGTATTGTTTTCAAAACGATTCTAAGATTTGTATATTTCACACGGACACATTCAAAATGGCTACCATCTTGTTTTAAAGTGAAAGTCAGTTGACTAAATTCCCAGCATAAAATTATCTGAAATGAACTTAATTGTTATTAAGAACACATTTTATGATATTTTTGTGTTAAAGCATGCAGTTGTATTGTTTTCAAAACGATTCTAATATTTGTATATTTCACACGGGCACATTCAAAATGGCTACCATCTTGTTTCAAAGTGAAAGTTCAGTTGGCTAAATTCCTAGCATAAAATTATCTGAAATGAACTTAATTGTTATTAAGAACACATTTTATGATATTTTTGTGTTAAAGCATGCAGTTATATTGTTTTCGAAAAAGTTTCTAAGGTTTGTTTATTTCGTACGGAGACTTTCAAAATAGCTACCGGCTTAGTTCAAAGTGAAAGTCAGGGGAGGTTACTCTAATTGCCTTATTTGTTAGAAATTTTAACAACTAAAGGTGAGAATTACCGAAATTTCTACCCCCATGCTTAATTGTTAATACCAAACATTTTTGTAGACTAGCGTATGCCGACGCTAAATTCGTTGGATATCATCAGACTCGTATATTGATTTTTACTTCATCTAAAACGTTGAATATTTATCTTTATTCTCTTGTGCAAACTTTAAACGGGCCTCTTTGTATTTCATTTTCAATACCTGACTGTGGAACAAAAAAACAACTCACTCGTCCAAATCAAAAGGGGCTTCAGTCCCATGTGAAATCATTACTGAGCTAAACGTTTATAGACTGAAAACTTTGACTATACGAAAACTGTTTTTAACACTGCTTACTCAACTTATATTTAAATCTCCAATTAGAAAGAAAAAATGGTTTTGAAATACACTTACTAGATATATCGAAATGATTTTTGTAGGCGTGTACGTATTTATATAGGGCCGATTTAGCTCAGTCCGTAGAGCGTCAGTCTAGGAACCACAAGGTTCCTAGTTCGATACCGGCCCTCGCCAACGTATGAGTACCACAGGGATCTGTGCGGTAAAATAAGGAGCTGATGTGGCGCTCCACCTTAGAGGCAAAATCAATCTCCTTGGTCTAGCGCAAGTGAAAAGGGGATAGACTCCCTTGTTGGCTGGCTGATACTGACTTATTTATGGTCAATTACGTATGAAACAAAAGGGAAATATGAAAGATTTTCCTGGGTATGACGTTGAACTGCATCAAGTAGTAACGTTCCAATTCTGGACCTCTGGGTAGTCTGGAGTACCCTTTCATCAACAATACTCCCAGGTCCACTCTGATCCGGGTGGGGCCCTTTTAGAGTCCCATTTATGGGTTAAATGAGTTTTTAAAAAAAAACATTGAATATTCAAGAAGGAATAAAGGTCTTCGGCATGAAATAACCCAACAAAGGTTGACATGCCGTAAAATCCAACCAACCAACCAACCAACCAAATATGAAAACATGAGCAATTATGTAAATATATCAGCAATTAAAGCTTAGTCCCTGAATATTACCGACAAATTAATGTTCAGATTTTGGTTTGAAACTATTTTGTTTTCTGCTAAATGCCGATTATGTAAATCAATAATAGAACAATATTTCGCGCTGAAAACAAAGGACTTGAAAAGAAAAAAAAGAAGTCCTCACTGGCTTTCAAGCGTTGGAAGAGCTCGACTGTAGACAGACAGAACAGATCTTGACTATAAACCTGACAACGGCTCTGGTGATGTCCTACTAATTTTATTTCTATAAATACGCACAAAAAAGATGAATGACTTTGTAAACGACATCAATTTTCAATTATTTTTTTTTTTTTACGTTAAATATGATAAGACTGCTCAACTAGTTCAGGAGATTCAAACGCGTTTGTTGAAGCTTTTTCAAAGCAAATGTATAGCCGAATGAATCCTGTAGAATCTCAGTGGTCATGCATGGATAACTCTCATAAAACACATAAGTCCAACGAACCGTTACGACCTATTTTGTTCATCATTGGCTGGGCACAGCATGAAGTTTTCAAAGGGATGTTGAACATTTTTTAGAAACTCTTCTTCAGTTATCCTCGAAATAGATAATATTTTCGATACTTTTTGTTGTCCACAGTTTATTGAAACTTTTTTGTATTAATTCGTCTGAATTCTTATTATGCTATTTTCATATTAGCAATCTTTCCACAAAGACCATTGCGATTTGTATTGATATTTTGTATTGAGTTATACTTCGTTTTTCGACTTTTCTGTAGCCTATTTGTGTTCAATTGCTGCAAAGTCTGTCAAGTTCAGCTTCAATATTGTACCGATGGTTTGACGGAGTTGATATGGGTAGTACTCTAGGTCCTTCCTTAGCCAATATTTTAGTAGGATTTCATAAGTAGTGCTTGTTTCAACATACCAATAAACCCTCATATAGTTTCCTTGTGAGAACGACACTTTTGTCATCTTTAAAACATAAATAGTCCATAGCATTTTGTTAGAAATTCAGTTTTTAACATTCTGCTCTTACTTTCTTCGTGGAGGAGAAATCTAACAATTCTTTCAACTTGCTTGATATTCCAGTTGAAGAATCACTGTCTAAAGAATGTCTGTCTTTGCCAACTTTCCCTGGATTATATGTAGGTTGGAATTAATTTAGTTCCAGGCTATGTTGTTGTTGACATCTGTCCGTCTACTAAAGACAATGGCATAGTATCCACTTTTTTCTTATCTGCAACTGCGTGAGTGGTTGAACAGACCAGTTTTTGAATGGCAATCTCTGGTGCAGTGACTACAAACAAACAGTGATGCTTGCTGGAGTTGCTGTTGTCTCCTTCCGTTTGGCTATCTTTTTGCGGCGGATCGGTTTGTCTGAGAGGAGGTCACCTGGGTTGTGCACAACCTCCATGTGTTGATGTCAATGTGGCATGTCTTCATGCCTTCTTGCAGACATCTTTAAAGCGCAGGCGTGTCTCTCTACCAGTCGGGTGCCCTCTACTAACTCACCATACAGTAGGTCTTTGGGGATGCGGCCTTTGTCCAGGCTAAGTAATAAACGCTCTGATTCATCGACCTTAATTTTTTATTCCTGTAATTCATCCACCAAATTGATTTTATCAATTCTATTCTTCCATAGAATGGATGCACAAAATATGTTTTGTCGGAAATGTGTTAAAATAAAATAAAAATAGTAATTTAGTAACTCTTTTGATGAAGATCAGGTGAAAGAAGCAACTTCTACAGAGATTAAATATCAATCAACTTTTACTTATCTATAAATGTTTGTAAACATTTATACAAATATGGCACTTTCTACAAAAGAAATTGCATTATTTGCTAAGTTACACCCTCGCATAAACAGTAGGTTAGAATTAAACACCGAATATTTCTCTATTAATAATGGAGATTCGCTATCAATCTGTCTGTAACAAAAAAGTACGTCACTGCTTACGTCACAAAACCCTATACCACCACACTCTCGACTTTTTTTTTTCAGTAACAAAAAGTAAACTAAAAGGTTTACAAATAAATAAATACCTACGATGTTGTGTAAAATTTATGTATGAAATATTCAAAATACTTATCTACTTAATAATTAATAGATGCATGCAACATTTTATTTAAGGGGAACAGAACCGTGTTTCAATTTCAAATTGTTTTATTTCTTTATTCCTTTAATAAATTTGATGATTTTGCTTACGATACAAACCCTCTGACATTGAATTTTTAACTCCCCTTCCTTAGGTAATATCTTTCAAAAATTAATTTTTACACCGCCCGTGGGGTGTTTATTTTGGCTAGTATCATTAATTGACATATACATTCCATGAATACATATTAAAAAAAGAATGAAATTGAAATTGATTGAACAACAGAAATCACGTCTCTTCCGCGTGGCGTTCTAACAACCCACGTGACGCGTGTTTATAACGTCCATATATATATATATATATATATATATATATATATTATATATATATATAAGTAAAGTCGTCGGGATGGCCTAATGTCGGTATCAGCCAATCAGCGATGGAGTATATCCCCGTTTCAATAGCGTTAGACCAAGGAGATTATTTTAGCATCTGAGGTGGAGCGCCACACCTACCATCAGCTCCTCACTTTACCGCACAGATCCCTGTGCTATTCATACGCTGAGTTGGCGAGAGCCGGTATCGAACCAGGAACCTTGTGATTCCTAGCCGAACGCTCTACCGACTGAGCTAGATTTCTCTAGCGATTCAAAATTAGCAAGACAACTTATATTTTCTCTTTTGTCAGCTTCTATATCAATGAAAAAAAAATACAAGGAAATTCGATAAATATTTCGGAAAATAATACAAAAAGCATTTCACATCTCTTTGTTGAGTGATCGAATGTTTTTCGGAGTTACTTTTATTCTTTATGTCTATAAAATTTCTTCGAAAACACTCGAAAAGAGAAAATAACAAAGAAAAAAATATATTGACTTACAGAGGAAACCTTCTGAGAAGAGAGAAAAAAATCGGCAAAAGAAAAAGAAATGTTCACATGAAAAGAAAAAACAAAATAACATGAAATTAGATACAATAGAATTTAAAATTTGTTCATGAATGATTCAATCTTGTGGAAGCTTTCATGGTTTTTAATCGAAAAATGCCGAAAAAGTGTGACATAAATTTACAGTGACCAGCTAAATTTCTCTATTTTTTTCTGGCTCGTCTACAAAATACACTACTTAATATACAGTGAGTCAATGTATTTGGTTTGGTTTGTTTTGTTTTACGGCATATCAACCTCAGTGGGTCATTTAATGCCGACAAAGTTTTGAAATAAATCAATTCTTAATGGATAATACAATTTTTTTATAAATACATTTTTCTATTTAACCCATAGATGGGACCCTAACAGGTACTACCACCCCGGGTCAGGTGGACCAGGGAGCAATGGTGATGAAGGGGTGCTCCACATTCCCCAAACCTCCAAAACTGGAACCTCACCATCAGATAGAGTTTAACGTCATTCCCAGGACATGTAGACCCGCAGCCACCGCCTTCTAGCACCCACATGATAAAAAGGGGTTGGGGCTTGCCATAAGGGCAATAGGGTTGGGAAAATCATATAGGTGCTAGGGCTTGACGTGATCAGCCGATTGATCGGAGTGGGCCTCTCCGAGTGCCCGTCTAGCCCAAGATAGGGCCAAAGTGGAGTATTGCATGTCATGAACTGCTCATCCACCTGGGCTCTATCCTTAAGCTCACGGTCGCCACCCACGACCAACAGGTGGCCCTATTGGGGGAGTCTTACCCCTCTGCAGAGGTGCAGTTGGTGCTTTCTAACGCCCCAGCCGACAGATTACTGATTTTTAGGGAGTATAGTTACTCACAGAGTTAACTATACCACCTAAATTTACTAACTGGACAGCATCTAACTTTATTCCTGCCGTTCTCATAATCAAATTGAATATATAGTCGTAGTAGTGTTTTTGTTAATTACTACAAGACAGGGTCGGTTTAGCTCAGTCGGTAGAGTGTCCGACTGGGAACTACAAGCTTCCTGGTTCGATACCGGCCCTCGCCAACTCAGCGTATGAGTAGCACAGCGATCTGTACGATAAAGTAATGAGCTTATGGTAGGTATGACACACCACCCCAGATGCAAAAACAATCTCCTTCATCTAGCGCTAGTGAAATTCCGGAAAATACTTAACGATAACACTAACATTATAGAAACACAATCATGTAAACAACGACTAAAAATCTTAGAAGCACTGCAGGTTAGACACAAAAATCCAAAACTAAACAAAATAAACTTTGATAATAGCACCAACATTCTAAAATGCCTATAATTACTATAAAATTATAATAATAGTAAAAGTAATAATAATGACAATAATAATAATAATGATAATAATAATAACAACAACAATAATAAACACAACCTATATATATATATATATATATATATATATATATATATATATATATATAGTCGGGGTGGCCTAATGTCAGTATCAGCCAATCAGTGAGGGAGTCTATCCCCTGTTCACTAGCGCTAGACCAAGGAGATTATCTTAGCATCTTAGGTGGAGCGCCACACCTACCATCAGCTCCTTACTTTACCGCACAGATCCCTGTGCTACTCATGCGCTGAGTCGGCGAGGACCGGTATCGAACTAGGAAACTTGTGGTTTCTAGCAGAACGCTCTACCGACTGAGCCAACCCGGAATTATCATATATATATAATCTCATATATATATTTAATTATCAAATGTCATACATATATATATATATGTGTGTGTGTGTGTATATGTGTGTGTGTGTGAAGATATGAGTTGACGTGCCAGATATCGATAGATAACCTAACAAATGTTCTCGGTCCTGTTATATGTTGATGTTTTATTGAGAAGACAGATGTTACAGCTATTGTCAAAACTTGACACGTGAAGGTCAGTGAATGCATCACTTGATATTCTTGGCTTATGTCAAATGGATAGGCATAAACATAAATCTATCTGAACGTTTCTAACGCGTCTCCTTCAACAACATTGCCTCGCGAGCGGCAGAAGTCGAGCGGCAACACTCACTGCTACATCGATTTAAACAAGCTATAAAAATAGTAAATCTTTTTGGGGTGATGCATCATATATATATATATATATATATATATATATTATATATATATATATATATATATATATATATAACGTATTGAGCACTTTTTAATTGTATATCGTTGTCTTACCTTTCTGAATTTTGCATCAACTAACCATTGTGACCATCTTCACCGGTAAGTCACCTTTACCAAAATAACACACACACACAACACATATATATATATATATATATATATATATATATATATATATATATATATATGGGAGTAAATATGGAAATAAATCCGACTATATTAAGAAATTTGAAAAAAAAAAAACAAGTGTTCCAAAAATAAGACAAAATTTATTCATCAACGCTTAAACGTTTCGGTTTCTTTGAATCATCAGGATGTATTAAGGGGTGAAGAATTTGATGGATGTTTTATAGATGACAGGAGATAAAAAAAAAAATTAAGATTTTTTATCTCCTGTCATCTATATAACATCCACCAATTTCTTCCCCCCTTAATACATCCTGATGAAGATTCAAAGAAACCGAAACGTTTAAGGGTTGATAAATAAATTTATCTTATTTTTGGAACACTTGTTTTTTCAAATTTCTTAATATATATGATGCGTAAACCAAAATAGTTTTAGAATGTTGATAGCTCGTTTAAATCGATGTAGCAGTAACTTATGTATATTATATATATATATATATATATATATATATATATATATATATATATATATATATATATATATATGGGGGTGGAGTGGTGAAGGTTTGTGCGTGTGTGATTTTTTCATTACATTCTAGGCTTGTCCGCAATTGTCCAGAATCATTTTATGTGTTGAATCTGTCAATTGAGCGATAAAATGAAAACAGAAATAATAAAGGCCCAACAAAAGTTTACACTTGAACTATTCTTCTTTTTTCTGCCCCAAAACTAGACGTAAATTAAATTGTTTCATTTTAGTAGACAAAAGCGTAAAGCGATTGATTATTGACACTATAAGTGAAAATTGTAGAATAAAATAAAATGGTTGAAAACTTTTGCCCTTTTTTTTTTCTTTTTTAATCATAGATAATAAAAATGTCATGTAAATTTGAAATATTACTGGGTAAATTCGTGAAATAAAGATACCTAATCAGACGGTAAAAGAGGATAAGTACATATTTCTAAGCAGTGGAATATAAAGGACACCAATGTATGTATAAAATATTTGAATCATCAATTTAAATTCAGACTATTGTTGTCGGGAATTATGATTCTTCAAGCTAACTAAATTATACTTAGTCTTTGTAAAGAGAAAGGCAGATTTTCGTATTCTATGCCAGGGTATTCTAAGCCCTGGCGACAGGACAGACAGATTATCTAGATATAAATATATTCTATTATTATCCTAAAGACATATTACTGTTTAGTTTAATTACATGAAAGATATACTAAAATATTCCTTAGTTTTAGGATTGAGTTATGTTTGAAAAAAATTCTATTTTAAAAGGTTCTAATTAGTCATAATTTCCAATTAAATCAAAAAACTGACCCGTCTCTTACTTGACATTATGTCCGTCATTTTCACCTACTCTATATATATATTGATAACCTTCTCGTTATATATGTTAGTTTCTCAGTGATGGAGAGAGAGAGAGAGAGAGAGAGAGAGAGAGATTGGAGAGTTATGAAACGTATTTGTATGTTATGTTTCATAAACAGCCAGCCGGGCCAACATCTTGGCTCTTAATAAATTTAAATTAGATTGGAAATCTTACAAACTGATATTATTGTTTTTGGTTTTTTTTATTAACGTCTTAAATAATTTGTTAGAGAGCCATGAATAATCTGAGACACATATATAATTATACCTGGGTGCATCGAGGTTAATTTGGTGGATGATATAGTTATTTACTAAACTAGGCTTAGATGTGGCACAAAGTCAGAAGTATGAGGCGCCCAATGAGAATCGAACTCATTAACAATGGTCCGCGAATCTAGCTTGCTAACCATTACACTACATGAGGTGCCCTTTGGTGAGGGGATATAACTACTTAATTTCTACTGGTGCCATTGTTTATAGAGACTAGGTATACCAATTAGAGTTGAATTTTCACCCCAAATTCTTGAGCCAAACTTGCTGTTTGAAATTGTCTTATATTTATTTGCTTTTTTCTTTATTTCTATTTTTAAGAGTTTCTTAACTTGGATATTTAAAGTTACTGTCATGATTGCAATTCTTGTTAGAGTTATTAAACCACTTAACCACCTGTCAAAATTATTTCCGGAAGTGTATTTCCTGAAATAATTGTGTTACAATTGGGTATCAGAATATCAAATACTTAAATTAAAACTATCGGATATGCGCATCATTTCTGTCGTCCTTCATTTCATATATCAAATCTTCGTCTGATTTTTATCTATAAAAAAAACTATAACTAAAATGAAGCCACAAATAAGTAAAAATACCTGGTGGCTCTGAAATGTGTCAAACTTTTGACAACCTCAAATCACTTGGGGTAATTTACCATGATACCCGAAAATAATTCCGATTAAATGTTCGGATTTTTATGTACTACGAAAAGAAGACATTACGAAAATTGAGACGTTTGAGAAGCGCAAATAAAAAGTCTAAACTTGGCTTTCCTTGTGACGAAAATAATATTACCTTTCTCATCAGTCAGTGTTCGAGCGCTGATTGTCGAGACAGTCAAGGCGTCACTAACAGGAAAAAATGACGGAATACAATTTTTGCCATTTGCATACGACTTTCTATTCTACAAAGCTAAATAGCAAACCAAATGTTTATTTATTTCATTAGAAAATGTGAAATATCTTTAAACTCTTTTGGCGGACCATTGTCTTTTTAAGGGCCCCATCCTCGTTGCATACTCAAAACTGATGGTCTCATGGTTACTGTTCTGCAGTGAAGAGTTCAAATAAACATTTTGTGTACTGAATACATTATTATTATTTTCACTCCTTTTAAGTTTTTCACATCAGCTTAAGCTGATGGCATTTCACTGGAGGCTGAGTGACAACAAGTTCCTCATGTCTCCAGGACTCTTCTGAGTATTCTAGCTGATTGCAACAGTGCAGTAATCTGGATGGTCTCAATTCTTCCTCTGATTTCTAGATCCTCCAGTTTTTTTTTTTTCAAGTTTATTGGGACGGTTCCAAGTGCGCCAACTACAATTGGTATCGTTTTCACCCTCATATTCCACAGCTTTTTCAATTCTCTGGCAAGGTCCAGGTATTTATCCATCTTTTCATTTTCTTTTAGCTTCACCCAGTGATCTGCTGGAACCGCAAAGTCCACCAGTTGACACGTTTTCTTTTTTTTCTTTTTTTTTTTTTTTTTTTTGTTAATCAACACTAGATTTGGTCTCCTGGCTGGGATAGGATGATCCGTCTTTATCTCAAAGTCCCAGAGAATTTTATGCGTTTCATTCTCAATAACAGATTCTGGTTTATGCATATACCATTTTTTTGTATGGTCAAAATTTAATTTTTTGCATAATTCTCCGTGGATCACCTTCCCAACCCAGTCGTGCCTTTGTATTCCCGTTGTGCTAGTTTGCTACATTCACTTATCTGTAACTGTAGTTAAAAACAATTCTGGAAATATTGTTATCATCAAATGAATTTGAATTGATTCACAGAAGACTTTTTTCCCAATAAAGTGGCCTAAAGTCGGTATCAGCTTATCAGCGAGGAAGTCTATTTCCTTTTCACTAGCGCTAGAGCAAGGAGATTATTTTTTGCGTCTGTGGCAAAGCGCCACACTTACAATCAGCTCTTACTTTACCGCACATATCCCTGTGCTACTCATACGCTGAGTTGGCCGGGGCCGGTATCGAACTATGAACCTTGTGGTTTCTAGCTGAACACTCTACCGACTGAGCGGACTCGGCCCTTAATCAGACTAAAATAAGGATTTAAAGATGATTACAATCCTGAAATAATTGTTAGCACACCCTTCCAATCTTTCTGAAACTTATAATTCAATAAAGATCAATTTAATCATATCTTTTTTATCTTCCCTAATTTTATTGGTCTACATTTGTATATTTTGTAAGGAATTTTCTCTTGAATCATCGACTTGTATATGTTGTATACTCTTCTTTTTACTTTCTTACTTCTATTATTCTTGTCATCTCTGGTATCTTAAGTTCTTCTAGCGTCTCTTCTAATGTCTCTTCTGGTTGGTCGTCCTTAATTCCTTCCTTCTTCTAGATCAGTCTTGTTGCCAAGACATTCATCAACACAAAAACCATATTACTTATGTAAGCTTTTATTTACTTAACTAACATCTTCATCTGACTAACATAGCGCGCGTATGCAGTGAGCTTCAGCTAAGGTAGAGACATCTTCTCTGCCTGACGTCCAAACTGAAACTGAGGACCCAACCAGGTCCCACGTGACTTCACGTATTTCGCAGGCTTTCTGTAATATTCCATGGAAAGTCCCGCCCGTGATATGAAAAGGGGCCATCCCTTCAGAAATACAGGGGATTGGCAATTGAGTGTGAATTACACAGATAATACTAATCTTCAAGCCTCATCTCAAACATTCAGAGAAATTTAATAAATGATAGAACATAATAAAAAGCAAATTAAAGAAAAATACAAACAAGAATGATAAAAATAAACAACTTAAGAACAAATACATATAAAGAATAAAAGATGAAAAAGCAAATATTTATAAAAAAATTAATTTGGATAAATCTATATGTATAAATATAGATAGATTTATTTTAACTTTTTACATCCCAGGCAACTCCAGGTAGTTCTGCAAGTAAGTAATGAATATTTTTAAGGGGTTAACGTTTGTGACTACTGGGGAGTATTGTTTGAACTACAAACGTAGTCTCAGCAGATTTTTTTCTTTTTTTCCGTCTTAATTTTCCAGTAATCGTTAAAAAAAAAGAAAATAAATCTAAAATCCTTGTAGAATAAGTCAGCAACATTTTCAGTTCGATATCTTTTTTATATGTTTAAGCAAAAAGATAAAGTGACAGTCTCACTTTCTGCAATGTGGAATTGTTATTATTTGCACGATTTTCCTATTGTTCTCATCTCGGTTGTTATACGATGAAGATGAGGACAATAGTCCGAATTGGGTAAATAATGTAAAAATGAAATAAAATAAAAGTTTCGGTTTAACTAGCTTGGACAATACTCTGTCAAACGTCAGATTATGCTAAAGAAAAGGTAGGGACATAGAAGCTTGATCTACATGGAAATGGACAGATTATGAAACAGGAGGGCGTGAGGCTGGTGGGGCGGGGGGGATAAGCGTGGGTGTCGAAAGGTTGATGTCGGATTTGGATGTGTGTTAACACATCGATACCATCAGGGAGAAGTGAATACTTCCAGCAAAATTCCAATTGCCGAGAAAATGTTAGTTAAGAGCCAATTTGATAATCTCTTGTTCTCCTCTCTGCTACGAACTACGTGAATGAAATATATATAGCAATGAAACTTAAATGTTTTTCGTTTACATTGGTTAGATATTAACATTATAAGTGTTAAGTATCTGGCTGCCATCCTTGGCCAGTTGTAAAGAACTTAAATTAAATAAGTAAGTAAGTCCTGAGTTATAGAATTCTTTGGTAAGTGAATAAGTCTTGTGGTATAGAATCCTTTGGTAAGTCAATAAGTCCTGTGATATAGAATCCTTTAGGTCCGTCGTCCAAGAAGATCCAAGTAGTAATGAGCTAAGATTAGAATCAACCAATATAAATAATAATATCAGCAGCAGAGCACTGCCAGTGATTGGACAAGAAGTTGGTCACATGGTAGTCGGTGAGTCTATAAAAACAAGTAGGCACTTACTACACGCCTTATATCCTAAAATCCCAACAATAAGGCAAAATCCTTTTATCTAGTAAGGATCCGGGGACGATTGCTTTTTAGGAAAATGAGAAATTAACAGAAGAACTGAGGATTAAGAGTCAAGCTTTGCGTATCTTCCC
Organism: Doryteuthis pealeii; assembly: GCA_023376005.1. Taxonomy (NCBI): domain Eukaryota; kingdom Metazoa; phylum Mollusca; class Cephalopoda; order Myopsida; family Loliginidae; genus Doryteuthis; species Doryteuthis pealeii. The sequence goes on along the minus strand of CM042147.1, from coordinate 42,435,386 downwards.
TTCCACTCTCCGAACAGCTGTCTAACATAAAGTCGGAAAAATATTTGCTTGGCTACAAGGTGTCGTTTACATCATTGCAAGACAGAAGATTTGGATGTTTTACTTAAATGTCATTACTTGTATTTCTTCATTAAGAAAGTCTTGAAAATTGGTAGGAATAAAATTATCTACGAAGACACCTTATATATTTGTTTAACATCAATGGCGGATTTTCACATTTTCATTCTTTTTATTTATTTATTTTATTTAGTTTGAATTTGCCCATTTGGAAATGGAGATACAAAATTCAATTGGAAAAATTAACAGATGTTACATGATGAACATTTTTTTCTTTTCTTTTCTTCTTCAGTTAAGTGCGAGTTTTTCCAATGTTTTCAACTAAAAATATTTCATCGGTAAAGGGTTTGGCTTGATATGAATAATTCTGATATTTCTAACTGTTGTCTTTATCTTTATTGTGTATAAATACAATGTTTAGGCTTCTGTAATCTCGGCCTCTGCTTAGGTGTTTTTTTTTTAATTATCTTAAAATAGGTCATCTTTAGACGATTACCTATGAATTAAAACGTGGTTCCGGGCTGAATTCATGGGTAATCGTCTGAAGATGATCTCTTCTAAGATAATTGAAAAAAACAACTAATCTGAGCCCGAGGTTACAGTAGCCTAAACGTTGTATCTATACACAATAAAGATGAGAATGTAACGAGATAATGAAGGTCTGACTTTTGTGAGCGAGAACTTCTATATTAGAAAAGGAGGAAGAAAGAAATAAGTGAGAGAGTAAAGGTTTTAAAAAGAGTAATGAACACAAAACTGTTTGACCGGAGCGTGACCTTCCGAATGGAGAATTGAGTCTCTAGCTAGCAGTTGTGACTACATATTTCTCGCGTTGTAATTTTTATCAACAAGATGACCGCCACGTGCCGAAGACATTTTTAGTACCGTGAATATATCGCCACCACCGCTGCGTTACTTATATCATTTTTGGTTTGGTTTGGTTTGGCTTGTTTTACGGCATATCAACCTCAGTGGGTCATTTAATGCCGATAAAGTTTTGAAATAAATCAATTCTTAATGGATAATACAATATTTTTATAAATACATTTTTCTATTTAACCCATAGATGGGACCCTAACAGGTACTACCACTCCGGGTCAGAGTGGACCAGGGAGCAATGGTGATGAAGGGGTGCTCCACATTCCCCAAACCTCCAGAACTGGAACCTCACCATCAGATAGAATTTAACGCCATTCCCATGACATGTAGACCCGCAGCCACCGCCTTCTAGCACCCATATGATAAAAAGGGGCTGGGGCTTGCCATAAGGGCAATAGGGTTGGGAAAATCATATAGGTGCTAGGGCTTGACGTGACCAGCCGATTGATCGGAGGGGACCTTTCCGACCGCCCGTCTAGCCTAAGATAGGACCAAAGTGGAGTATTGCACGTCATGAACTGCTCATCCACCTGGGCTCTATCCTTAAGCATCACGGGTAACCACCCACGGCCAACAGGTGGCCCCATTGGAGGAGTCTTACTCTGTAGAGGTGCAGTCGGAGCATTCTAACGCCCCGCCGACAGGGCGGTTATATCAGTTTGGTACTGGGAAAATACCACAACGTTACAAGTACAACAGTCCGAAATCTCAAAATTATTCATATACTCTTTATTAGGGTACCTACTACCTTTTCTCATGCATATATTATAAGCAAGTCAAAATCGACATCGTCTTTTATAGTGTTGCATTTTTTCCTTTCAGTATATTAGCACAAGGTTTTTTTTTGTTTTTTTTTTTACACTTAAAATAACTCTGTTCTCCATTTGTTTGAACCTTATCTTCATCCAATGTTTTCCCCTTTTTTTCTAGCAAAAATCAAAATCACTTTCAGCTGAGTTCACTTTCCACCGCCCTGAACTTGCCATCCCCCTCAAAAAAAAATAAATAAATAAAACAACAAAAAGGAACAACGATTTCTTTCAGTTCTAATTTTTCTTTTCCTGTAGACAAAGAAGTTATCACTTGGTTCTTTGACAATAATTTCCTGTTTCTACACCAAAATGGCGGGAGGTCCCTTTTTAGATTGCACTCATGTAACCTTTTAGCACTCAGTTAATAGACTAAGCATCATCTATCGCCGTGAAAAGTCGCACTTAATTGGAAAAAGTCGTCAGCGTGTAAAATCTGCTCATTTCGTTTTGTGTCAGCCAATCCAAAATGTCAACTTCGGAATTCCTGGGTTTTTTTCTTTGGATTTACTCAGCTTTGTTTAGTCAGTTACACTGGAGGCGCGCCGTGTATTGGCTAGCGTTGTAGGAAATGGACACGTCGAACCGAGTTCGAATCCTAGATAAGGCTGTCTATATTTCACATGGCACGAATACACTTGGGAAAGTTATGCAACCACTGGCTTTTCTTCCAGTTATGAGTAAATAGTAGGACATACTGGGATCTTCAGCCTTGGCTAGGTAACCAGTCTAGAAGATGGAAAACTCTGAATTCAAATATGTTAAACTCCGCTCTTCAACCTTGCTTAGTCAACCAGTCTAGAAAATTGAAGAAACTGAATTCAAACTCTGCCTAAAAATTGACCGTGTGTCACATCCTGCTCGTGCGAAGGGGTTGGTAAATATGTACACTAGCCTCTCGGATTATTTACGATACTTAAGAAATAAGCCATCTAAATTCTTGACAGGCTTATTGCTGCTTAATTTTAAGCAGATTATCTAACGAGAACTGGTTCTTTAGACATCACTTTACAGTTAAGTCTAGTTTATTTGTCCTCAATGAAAAAGAATTTTGAATCTTACATGAACAGAATTTTTATTCCAATTCCAAATTCTCATTTAACCTTTCCCTGCCCAATGCAAATTAGAGATGTCTATTCACACGTTTTCACAGATTTATATCCTCTATTTTAAATGCGGTTTGAGAGTCACATATGGCCCTCAAATGTGTCATAGGAAACAGAGCGACATGTGGCTTTTGAAATAGTGAAAAGGTTAAAGTTATCACTATTGGTAAATCAAACAGTTTTATCAAAAGTAATTATCAAAAAATGAATTTATTCTAAATGTAAATTCTGTTAAAATGAATTCTGATCGAATTTAATTCGACAATTAATAAGCTAATCATTCCGGATATAAAGCTAAAATAAAAGAATGGAAGAAGAAGAAGAAGAAGAAGAAGAAGAAGAAGAAGAAGAAGAAGAAGAATTGACTGAAAGTAAGAAAATATTGGTTACTTAAAGAAAATATATTATGTAGATAACGAAAGAAAGAAAGAACACAATATAAAAGAAAGAAAATGTTGGGTTTACTTCTATTGTGGCCTTGTGACAGACTATACTAAATTGAAGGAATTATGTCATAACAGGTTTTCTCGCAAATAAATTGTTACTGGCTAGTAAATTGGATTCTTATGTGACAGTATAAACTCTTCCATCCCTAGACACAAGGTACAATAACGTATATGTATGCGTAGAGGCGTGGTGTAAACGTATGTGGGTGCGATTGTATCTGTATGGTTGTGTGGAGCCATAGGCGTAGTGTATATTTATGTACATGGATATGTGTTGTAGAATTAAAAGAATATTTAAAGAAGTTAGGTGAGTCACCAGATTTTAATAGATAAGAAATATATATATATATATATATATACTAAATTAGATTGATAAAAATGGCTACAGATTACCGGTCTTTTTCATTATCTATTTCATCTTATCTCGGAACCACTAGTTTCCGGGTTCAATACCGGCCCTCGCATAATCAACGCATGAATAGCACAGGGATTTATGCGATAAAGATGATGGTAGGGATAGTATTCCACCTCAGACGCAGAAACAATCTCTTTGGTCAAGTGCAAGTGAAAAGGGGATAGACTCCCTCACTGTCTGGTTGATACCTACAATAGGCCACTCCGTCGTCTTTACTAACTTATTTCATTGAAGAAGCCTATTTAACTCATTCGGTTGATTGGGTAGCTGACTCTCTACCTCAGCAAAAACGATCTCCTTAGTCTAGCACTAGGGAAAAAGGGATAGACCCCCTCCCGTTCCGGCTGATAATAACAAAAGGCCATCCGCCAACTTATTCATTTCATTGAAAAGTATCGATATTCAAGTTTCTCTCAAGAATTGTAAAAGGCTGATTAGGTGAAGGTTAGAGTATAATGAAGATTATATTGTACAATCTACGAGTGTGAATCAAAAAGTAATGCCATTTTGTTTAGGACAGCAACACAGGAACATGTATCATACATCAAAATGGAACTGATTCTCTATGGATTACATCTCTACATCTCAACATAGTCAATGTTTCTCTCAATAACAATGTTGCACCTTCGAATGAGATCATGTATCCCTGCACCGTAAAATTCTGTTGACTATTCTTTTAGCCACTTCTTCAATACAGATTTCACTTCCTCGTCACTGGAATTCAGACTATCCTCTCTTCGGCCAAGAAAGAGGGCTCGACAGGCAAACATTATTCCAGTGATGGAAAAAGTAAATCTGTAGTGAAGAAGTGGCTCAAAGAATAGTCAATAGAATTTTACGGAGCATTACTTTTTTTTTTACTTATCCTCGTATTATAAGAGGAAGGTTTTCCAGTTGTAAAATGAGAGCTCAGAATGTTAAATTTTATTTGGCCTGAAATAGTAACAGCGGCGACATAGCTATCTGAAACACGAAACAAGCGCTTTGTCTGAAAATATTCATATTAAATTTAGTTAGACATTAGAGTATGATTTACTTCGATAGTAATGGCTTGAGAGAGCAAGTCGTATACACTTTGCTCTACGGTAAGATACTAATAAATATTTATTGATATTTAGTAAGCATATATTGATATAACACTATGCAACAAGTGCTGGGTACCACTGATGAATGAATGTTACATAATTATTAGATTCTTAATACTTATGTACAGTAGTGTAGAAACCAAAATGGCTGTTATAAGTTCAGCTGGTGGCCTTGAAGGTTTGAATGACAAGGCTTGACCTCAGACCCTGATCCTCTTTCCGGTGGATACCGTGAGAATCGGTGGAGAAGACCCTCTTCCGGTTTAGATTAGAAAGAGATTTTAGTTAAATCGGCCAAAATCACGACGGTGGTCAGTCGTGTTATGCACGCTGTCGATTCAATCTGCGCAGGTAGTCTGGTGGGGATTTTGAAATAAAATATGATCTAAGTAAATCGAAGTCTTGTGTTATTATCTAAAAACTACCAATGAGACAGGGCTTCTGATAAAGAGAAATCGCCAATGGAAGACCAGACACGAAGTCCCCAAGACGAAGTCCAGATGCTAGAAGAAGAACGTAAGATAGAAAAGATGAACAGAAGAAGAATAGAAGTAAGAAAGTAAAAAGAAGAGTATACAACACGAACACAATATTGTAGTAATGGCCTGCGATACTAGATTGTTATACAGCTCACATAAACTTAGGTTAGTTTAGCTCAAGACCTTACAAGGGGATTATAATAAATTCACTACACAATAGTGATGGTGAAATTTCGAGCTCTTCACTGCAGATCAGTAGCCATGAGGCAATAAGCGTTAAGTATGCAATAAAACTCTTAAAGATACAATAGACATGCCAAACACCCTACACTATTAGAAATTTCTTCATGGGGTGTGGATTTTTCGTGCCAATCAGAAATAAATATTTCAATGAAAATAACATGAAGAATATTAACATAGATAACATTTTATCCTTTTTGAGAGAAATAAAATATATATATATATATATATATATATATATATATAAAATTATCAATGAGATATAAAATACGTTCATGAAATATATCTATAAGAATACACTAGTAGAGGAAACTTGAGTACCAACTTTTATCGCAAACTCTAAGAGCTTTTGGCATTAAATAACACACAAGGTTAATATACTATTAAACAAATCAAACCGAACCAAACTAAACCAAACCAAATGAAGTTAATGAAAATTATCTATACCAATCTGAAGATATTAAGGACATGAAGTATAGAAACGTTAGTAGTCAGTTGTGTGTTATATATATTTTATATATAGGTTGTACACATCTTACTAACTTTAAACAAGACTCAACACAATGAAAAAATAACGAAGTCGTATTAAAATAAACAATCTGTATTAAATAAAGTTACAGAAATATAGAACAGCATACCGGGCAAAGTCCTTTCTTTTATATTTTGGTATTAATAGTTCATATTTTATCTTCTTTCATTTTCCAATAATGGAGCTGACTTGTTGCGTGACGACTACTTGTTTGTCATCCTCAAAACTTCTTCTGAATTCCCGCTTCTTCTTTTTTGGCGCTCGATTTTTGAATTCAGCGTCTGTTGGTTCCGTTACTGCGTTTTTTGAATTCTTACTCCCCCCTTTTTTAAAACAATCGGCAACCGCCATTTTATTAACCATTACACGTTTATTAAAATGACTTGTTTCGGCATTATATAACCCGAAAGGGTTGATATGCTGTAAAACAAATAAACCAAACCAAAACAGTTTTCTAAACACTGCGTTAATATTTGACACGAAATAATGATTATTTTTCAAAAGATAAATCAATAACTCTTCCTGAAATAACAGAATCAAGCGCTTTTATTATAAATAGAATAGGGTGTATTGGGGGAGGATTGTTGAATCCGCATTTACAGTGAAGAATATAACGACGAGTTGGGACAACGTATTGTATCTGACCCAGACCAAACATCCAGTTGTCTACTCTCTTGAGAAGAAAGTTAAAAAGAAAAATAATCCTCTGTGCAATGAAAATAAATTATGACGGACAATAAAGAAAAATATTTTTATTGCGACTTTTTATTGATTCTCTCGCTTGAATATTGTGGGAAAAAAATTGAAAAAAAGAACATCGACTGCAATAAAGACGAAACCTGGGTGGACTGATCGCGTTTATTTTCTTATATACACAGAGATTCTGATGTTTTTATCACAATGCATTGTAAGTAATAAAAAGAAATTTAGGAGAATTGTAAAGATTGAACAAGAAATTAATGTCAATTCTTAAGTAAATTTCTATTGTAAAAACGGATGTTTTTGCTCGACGATAGATACATATCAGGGTAATAATTTGTCTTTTTAAGGTGCATGACGTTTTTTTACAAAAAGAAAATTTCTATTGATATTCCAAGGTTTCACGTCTGAATATAAGCGTGTATATGTGTGTGCATGAGAGAGAGAATGTGTGTTTGTGTGTATGTATATGTGAAAGAAACACTCTGTGTTATTTTGTGAGAAAAGAGAGAGGGGGTGTATGTGAGAGAGAGAGAGAAGAGAGAGAGAGAGAGAGTGTGTGTGTGTGTGTGTGTGTTTGTGTGTGTGTGTGTGTGTGAGTCTGTCTGTCTGTCTGCGTTTGATAATAAGCGTGTGTGTGTGTGTGCATGAGAGAGAGAATGTGTGTTTATGTATGTTTGAGAGATAAACAGTGTGTTGAGAAAAAAACAGTGTGTGCTATTTTGTGTGAGAAGAGAGAGGGGTGTTTGTGAGAGAGAGAGAGAGAGAGAGAGAGAGAGAGAGAGAAAGCGTGTGTGTGTGTGTGTGTGTCTTTCTGTCTGTCTGTCTGTGTTTGATAATGAGAGTGTGTGTATGTGAGAGAGAAAGAAAGTGAGAGAGAGTGTGTGTGTGTGTGTGTGTATGCGTTTGTGTGTGTGTATGTATGTGTGTGTGAGAAAGAGAATGTGCATGTGAGAGAGAGGGTGTATGTGTGTGTGGGAGAGAGAGAGAGTGAGTGTGTGTGTGCGGATGTGAGAGAGTATGTTAGCGTGTGTGTTTGAGAGTGAGAGTAAGAGAGTGTGTGTATGTGAGAAAGTGTGTGAGTGTATGTGTGTGAGAAAGAGAGACAGTGTGTGTGTGTGTTTGTGTGTGTGTGTGTGTGTCAGTGTATGCATTTGTGTGTGTGTGTGTGTGTGTGTGTGTGTGTGTGTGTGTGTGTGTGCGCGCGTTTTCCTTGCGTGACTGAGAGAACAGTATTAAATAATTTTTACTGTATACAAATAAAACTATTTAAGTCATCTCGAACAACATCTATCTATCAATCAAAACCAATTTTGGATTAGAATCAAAGCTTTTAGATTCACAGAAAATGAAAAACAAACAAATTACAACTTCAGTTTCAAAGAAAGATAATTAATTTGCAAATATTTGTCATATAAAATACAATTTGAAAATATTGGACCGCACGAATAACTATATAACAAGTACGCAATATATTTACAAGACAATTTCTGACGAAGGGTTGTAAAAGAAGAGCACCCAGTGAGAATAAAACTCATTCCACTCTAATTAGCTAAGAGTTATTTCAGGGTCAACAAAAGGTCACATTTCAAAGCCAAATTTTTTTTCGAACACTTCCAAATGTTGTATAGCCGACTCTGGACTTCAATAAAACACAGACACGTGTATATAAAAATAGGTCCCGTCTTTATTTTCTTCGAGGGCGTCTACGAGTGTTCACAATGGAAATGCCCGAGGGTAGGATGCTGAAGAGCGCCGTGTTCACAATGAACTTCCGAGAGTGGTTGATACGGGATACAACGAGGTTACCTTCTCGGCTGCTCGCTCGGGACTGACTTGACCCTTCATCCGCTGGCCTTTTTATACAATAAATATGCCCACGCATTTTTATTGTTTGATCTGATAATGGACATATATATTTCTTTATCTTTCTCTTCACCGGAAGACTCCTCTTCCGTTTCCCTTTTTTCTTTTATCTATTTCTTCATCATCTCCCTGCTTCTTGACCGGAAGACCTCTGTTCCGTTCTCCTTTTTTTAATATATATTTTTATCTTTCTCTTTTTGCCGGAAGATTCCTCTTCCGTTGCACGATAATTCAACACAAAGTGTATACTTAAAAAAATTGTATTTGTCTATTAATACTATTTTATTTTATATTTGAAATAATAATGAATAGAATACAATGTGTACAAGGACAATCTCTCAGTCGAAACCAGTATCGGCATCCCATTAAACCATTTGTATCTATTCAACATTTTCTTTCCTTTATTATTTATTATCTTTTCAACATATTGTCGGATTCACTTCCATTTTTCAACTTACATACATAAATTCATATAAACACATTAGGATTATCTAAAGCTAAAATGTAAAAGGTGCTCAATACCTAAGTAGTGCAAATAATAAAGTTGAATCTAATTAGTCAGATCTTTAAAAAATCTTTCAAAAATCAGATGATGATCAAATTTTGATAAAATTTTCAAAGGTTATTCATTTGTCATCATCATCATTATCATCATCATCGTCATCGTCATCGTAGGTCAGGTGACGGACCATTGCTTTTGTGTGTTTGTAGAGCATTATTATAGTGTTTAACAGTTTTTTGGGGGAGACCATATGCAAGAAGTATTTGCTCCATCCTTTCTCTGTATATGGAGTTAGATGCCTTGAAAAATCTACAACCAATAGTCGAGATTTTCTGCAAAAATCTCTTCTACGATTCAACGAATTGTCAGAATTTGAGTTGTGGATCAATTTCTGTGAAATGTATTTAGATTTTTCCAAATGATTATCTCAACTTTTGGTCGGATGCAACCAAGAAGGGCACTGTGAACCTCAGCAACTATCACAGTAAGAGTTATACGTACAAGGTGTGTCAAAAAAGTATCAAGATTTTTTGTACTTTTTGACACATCTGGTATTCTGAAAAATATAACGATGTATTCAAAAAATTTTTTTTCAGAATACAATCTATCTTACCAAGATAAAAATGAAGAATGAATGCAACGTTATTTTTCAGAATACAAGGTGTGTCAAAAAGTGCAAATATTCTCAAAACTTTTTGACACGTCTTGTATGTAGTTCTTAATGATCCCAAGGTCGGCTTTCTTCTTCTTCTTCTTCTTCTTCTTCTTCTTCTTCTTCTTCTTCTTCTTCTTCTTCTTCTTCTTCTCCTTCGCGCTGAGAATTAGTCCACCGATGTTGCCAGAGTCGGACTGGAAATTCTTATTCTTATTCTTATACTTATTCTTATTCTTATTCTTGTATGTTTTCTTCATGTTGGTTGTCATTTTACTTTCTTTTTCGTCCGTCTCTTCCTTTTTCTTTTCTTCTTTTTTTTCTTTCCCATTCTTTATATCCTTTGTTTCTTCATCTTCTTCCTCGTTTTCTCTTCGAGGCTTCTTTATCACTTCCCTTCTTTCCTTTTCCCTTTCCCTTTATCAAATCTCCAACTGCATTGTGGGAAAGAATTCTAAATAATTCAACTAAAAATACATTTCCATTTCTTTCAACGTTTTCTTTTTTTTTTTTTTTTTACTTCCGATTTGCTCTTCTGCCTTTTAAGAGTAACAAAATCTCTTTTCACATTTGGCAAAAAAAAAAGTCGTAAAGGGAGAAACCTATAAAAACACACGTCGTGATCCCGAATGTAAATCTACTTAAGTCGAACCTTATCAGTGGATTGTTGCTGTTGCGTCATGTCACACCTCCCCCTCCCAGATAAGAGTCCGCCTTTGACAACCGGACAATTCTCTAGCGATTTTTTGGGGGGTTTTGTTGGGTTTTTTTTTTTTTTGTAAATTACTGAAAGGCAATCTGACAGCTTTACAGACTTTAAAGAACTATAATAAATTGCAAATGTTTTCACTGATCTTAACTTTTCGATTGAAGTAGATTTGGGAATTTAGCAAACAAAATAACAATTCTCTGGGTTCGGGGGGGGATTCGTTATATAAAACAAAATGCTAGCATTTTGATTCAATCGTTTTTAGAAATCCTGATGGACAGAGTAGAAATATAATTAAACAATTAGATATACTAGCAAATATATGCACCTTCCGCCGGTGCAAGTATTTAAGTTTTAATGTAATAGAATTTTATATTAAATTAGAAAGGCTAATGAAACTAAATAAAAATACAAATAAAATGATTTGAAACAGAGTTAGGTATAATCGAAAAATAGAACAAGTGAAACTATTTAGTTAAAATAGGAAGTAAAGAATAAAATTACAGTTATTTCTTCTTGTTAACGGATTTCTTTTAAGATTTATTCCCGAGATTTTTACTCATATTCATTAAGATAAAACCAAACAATTAGAAATTAATAAAACTAATCACATATTTATTAAAATCAAATTTGTAATATTAGTATGCAAATTCCCGTTCACACTGTAAACCGCTATTTTGTTGTATATATAAATACAATTGCATGTTATTATCATATAGATATAGTATTAATGATGTAAAACAATTTTATTAATAATTGGGCTTTAAATAACAATAAAATTATGTAGAATGTGACGTAAATAATTAAGGGTTCATACCTTTCCGAAGAGTATCAGTCCTAAAGTGAACGTGAAAGTGCTTGGATTTCAAGATTGCACATTAATAACCCGCTCTTTGGCATTTATTGCACCAGTCATCCCATGAGCTTGGGTTCGTATTGGTCCCACATTAAACGACCTTGTGTCATGCCCGCATACGTGGGATGCGAGGTAAATAAAAGAACAGCAGTGGTACGATTTAATCCATCGAAGATGAGAGGTTCATACCTTTCCGAAGGGTATCAATTCTAAAGTGAACGTAAGAGCGCGATTAGAGTTCAAACTTGCTTACTACATTGTCGCAGTTCAGCACGTTACCTACTACGCCACGTGGTCTCCACACTGTCGACTGAAATTGAATTGGGAAAAGGAAAATAATATTATTCTGGGGAAAATTCTTGGATGTCTCTTTGCAATGTTATAACAAAACAGGACAGAATTATGGTGTTCTTATCTCACACAGAAAAGGAAAAGAAATTGAATTAGATTTATCAGTTCTTTATTTACCGAGTTAAAAATTTCGATGCATTAAATAAAAATATCATAATTCATTTCCAGAAATTTTCACTTTATCACATGAAGAACAATTATCTTTTTTTTTTCTTTTTCTGTGTGGTTTTCATCAATTTATTTTTCCTCATCTCTTTCCATTTGAAATATTAAGGAAAGTTCATGGTGATAATATTTGTTTGTGCCGAGTTTTTTTTTTTTTTTTTTGTGGGGGTTCTTTTTTGCACAAGAGATTTTCTAAGGAAAATTATATTAAATGATATCTTTCTGTCTATGGATCGAACGCATTATGGCACCAAACATTTTTTATCGTGCTGATGGTGTCATAATTGTTAGAAAAATATTCTCTATGTTATCCTTCTTTCATCGACCCGATTCTTTTGAAAGAGCTGATCGCGGGGATCTTTATATTGTGGTATGACAACTGGGCTGAACGTGACTTGTTTCTCATATCACTGTCAATATTGCTGTAACGTATTTTCTCACTGCAACTGTTTGGTCTACGTAAAGTTTTCTTAAACAACTAGTTTTACAATTATATGTCATGAGTTTAGAATTAGGTAAACAAAAGAGAATCGAATGAAAATTAGTTTGGAAATATTTTAGTAACAATAGAAACAATGGTTTAAATTCCGATGACAGTATCTACGTCATTGGAATGCCACGGCTAACAAAATCATCTGATATTTGCGTCATTAGAAAATAGCTGATATTTGAAAATTCCAATATTAGATTTATCTTAATGATCACGTAGACAATTACAAAAGAAAATTATAAAAAGGCCCTTTTAACTGAAAAAGTTTCAGTAGGTGCTTTCGCTCTTCCCAACTCGACAGAGTTGGGGCGAATGCCCCCTAACTCGACTGTAGGATCGAAAGTTCTCCCAAACATCGACACAATGGGGAGAAGTCGCTGTCCGAAGACACAAAATGATATATCAGGTTGGTCTCGTATTTTCGTTTCCTATTTTCTCTCTCTTCCGCTCAACAACAAGTTTCAATCACAGACATTGTTTTATCAAAACTGCTACAAATTTGACAAGTCCAACCGAACAAATATAAACAATACATACGCACTTGTCACACACAACAATGTACAGATACATACAGTCGGCAACATCGCTAAAAGAACAATTGAATATACCAATTGTAAATTAATGTATATAAAGTTGTTTATTGTATCAATTTTGTCTTCTTTTGTTTTCTACGGAAACTACATTTCCGTAGTCTTATACATTTAATTTGTGGGGATCAAAACTCGGATCTTCTTCACAAACACAAACACCGAGCAATCACGGTCCCTACAGCTTCGATGAATGTAAATAGGAGGAAATTCTTCTCTGTGGAGGAATTCAGTAACATAGACGTAACATAATATCGGACGGGATTTAGTTAAACTGTCGCCCAGTTGTTAATTTTCGACAATAAAATTCTATGTCTCTATCTCTCTCACATTCTGTAACAAGAGGAAATAGGATAGATTACTTTTAGAACAACCTTCTTACTAACACGATGTGTAGGATCTTGTTCGACGAATATACAAATACAGGGATTATGGTTACTGTGTGGAAAATAATGTTTTACAGCGAAAAATATGATTTTATTGTTCTCCCTCTATTTGTGAAATGAATTGTAGACATTATATATACTAGCAAATATATGCACCCTCCGGGTGCAAGTATTTAAGTTTTGATATAATAAAATATCATATTAAATTAGAAAGGCTAATGAAACTGACTAAGAATGCAGATAAAAAGATCTGCAACAGAGGGGGTATAATCGAAAAATAGAACAACTTTGAAACTAACTATTCCATCATTTTCCATTACTCCCCTCTTTCATTGGTAACTTTTCCTAATTTAACTATTTAGTTAAAATAGGAAGTAAAGGATAATATTACAGTTATTACTTCTTGTAAATAAATTTCTTTTAAGATTTATCCACGAGATTTTTGTTTATATTTCTTAAGATAAAACCAAACAATTAGAAATCAATAATACCAAGCACATATTTATTAAAATAAAATTTTAAATATCAATATGCAAATTAGCCTTCTCGTTCAAACTGTAAACCGCTATTTTGTTGTATATATAAATACAATTGCATGTTATTAGTACGTAGATATGGTCAACAGTCTTAATGATGTAAAACAATTTTTATTAATAACTGAAGGTTTAAAAGAATGAAATCATGGAGAATTTGACGTAAATAATTAAGGGAATTGTGACTTGAGTAGTAATATAGTTTCGGTTATAGACAGAAAAACACACAATCTCCATTATAATAAGATATATATATATATATATATATATATATATAGAGAGAGAGAGAGAGAGAGAGATGTATAAATAGATAGATGTATACATGTATATATATATATATTTATGTATAAATATATGTATATATAGATAGATACATACATATATGTATATATATGCATACATGTATATATATAGAGAGAGATAGATAGATAGATATGTTGAAAAATAAATAAATAAAGGAGATATAATGTGTTGAATCAATAAAGAACATTTTTCATTATATATCTTTATTTCATTAGTAATTTTTCTCCTTTATTTATTTATTTTTTCAACATACTGTCGGATTCCTTTCCATTGTTTTCAACTTACACACACACACACACATATATATATATATATATATATATATATATATATATATATATAGAGAGAGAGAGAGAGATACATCTATGTATGTATATATATATATATATATATATATATATATATATGTATGTATATATATTACATATATGTATATATATATAGAGAGAGAGAGAAAGAGATAGAGAGAGAGATTTATTCATATATATATATATATATATCATCGTTGATTAAAATGTTTAATTACCACTGACAAAGGCCGTTTTTATATTCATTAAATATGCTCAATACATGAGTTATTAATAAACTTAAAGCTTTTCTTTATAAGATATGCTACTTCCCGGCCTCGAAAAACTGCATTGTATCAAATTTTATAAAACATTTTCTAGAATTATTATCATTATCATTTATCAAAATGATAATTAATTAAGAAAATAATTAATCGCTATTAGGGATTTAATTCATTATTAATTAAGATTTTGAAATTAAATGAAATATCAGAATTTGCAAAGTGCAATCGAGGTCAAGAAAAATAATAGCGCGCGAAAACAATATTGCCTCCATAAAATAGCTGCAGAAATATCACATAAGCACATACTCATATGGAGGGGCGTGATGTAATGGTTAGAGTCGACCAGAGTTCGAATCTCGGACGATGCTGTTTGAATTTCACATACTGCTAATTCCTGTGCGAAAGGTAAGCATCCAATGACTCAACCTCCAGCTATGGGTAAATAGTAGGACAGACTAATCTCTTAAACCTTGGTTAGGCAACCAATCTAGAAGAAGGAAAACTCTGAATTCAAATCTGTTAAACTCCGCTTAAAAAAATAGCCTTTTGTCACATCCTCTTTGTGCAGAGGAGTTGGTAAATTTATATATACATACACATACATATAAATACTCATTACCACATAAACACATACATACAGTGTATGTATACATTGAGTAACGGTTATCTACGTAAGAATTGTATACAGTAACATAGGTTCAAATCCTGGACATGGCTGTTTGCAATTCACATAGTTCGTCATATCACTAATACCCCTGAGAAAGGTGTACAGCCAACTATTCTCCCTCCAGACATGGGCAAATAGTAAGGCAGTTTGAACTCTGCCCTTAAAAAGAATAAGAATTCTGAATTTAAGCTGTTAAACTCCGTCTAAAAGTGGATCTTGTGCCACATCCTGCTCGTATGAAGGAGTCAGGTAAATATATACAACCATTTGCACACTATATACAAACTCACTCATATATATATATATATATATATATATATATATATATATATATATATTCACGCATGTGCTATTGAATAACACGGAGTACTTTTTCTTCATTATTTGGATCTGTGTCTTTTCCAGTCGTCTGGCGATCTTTCTAGTGTTAAGATCCAATTGAAATAGGATATCTCCCATACTGTTAGCCCGTGCGCTTTCGACTGCTTCTTCTGTCATGATCATGGGGTATATGAGTTGGTTTTAGTTTGTTTGTTTTTTTTTGTTTTTTGTTTTTTTTGGGGGGGGTCTTTTATCCATGTTGTTTTTTTATTTGAAGAGTCTATTATTTTTAGACTAATATATATATATATATATATATATATATATATATATATAATATATATATATATATATACTAGCAGAAGTACCCGGTCCATAACCGGACTAAAAGGATTTTAGGAATCCTAGGGAGTGAGTTAGAAACGGAAAGACAGGAGTAAGAAAGGGGGAAGAGAAAAATAATTTATCAAATTAAAAAGAATCGCTGAGAATTCGTAATATACAATGTGTGTTTATTTTATCAATTTTTCGAGTTTAGAGTTGTTTTTCTAATAGACTGGTTTCTAATCAAGGCTGGAGGACCAAGTCTACACTAAGATTTATTCATAGAAAGGAGATCACAGGATTCATGTTTTTTGTTTGTTTGTTTTTTTGTCTGTTTTTTTTTTTTTTTTTTTTTTTTTTTTTTTCAAGATAATTAATATGAAAGTGAATACTAACTGTCTCAGCTTGAATTTGAACTTTGCTCGTCGATTCCATTTTTCGTGTCATTAACCATTATGCCCCCCCCCCTCTCTCTCTCTCTCTCTCTCTCTCTCTCTCTCTCTCTCTCTCTCTCTCTCTCTCTCAAACACACACACGGCGCGCATACACACAGACACACACACACACACATATACGCACACACACTCGCTTTATATCACTGTCACTATTCATCTATATATCTGCATAGTTAGATAGATGTGTAAATTGAGATTCATTTACTTGTCATATCCTAATCAACAACAATTAAAATACTTATTTTGATAATTATTTGACTCATCAATTTTTAAGTAGCGGTCCAACCCGTTACATGAAATTCGGGGTCCATATTATGCGACTGAAATATAATGTTTACAAAGATCATTATCATCATCATGTCGCGTATATATCACGGATATCCATGACAATCTCTCGCCAACATTCTCTATCATTCATTGTCCCCGGGGAGGTCCTCTGCTCAGCATCCAGTATCCACACAGGGCTGGTTAATGTAGGTCCTTGCTAGCCGGCCCACATTATCATGACCATCATGGTTTCCACAGGAGAACGTCGTTTATGAGTTCGTCCTTGCTTCTCCATCAGTGTCCCGCATGTATTATTCGTCTCACTCGGATGGTTTGTGAGATAGGGGGCAAGTGACCGTACAGCTGCTTCCTTGTAGCGTGTTGTTTCCACGACTTGTTCAATATCGCACCCAGCATTCTTGTGCAGTTCCCATCTATCTTACACAGATAGGCGACGAAATGGTCGTCTAAGTATAAAGTATTTCATAGGAAAGTCTTATACATCTATTAATAATTGTCTGTATTTCTGTCTGTAACAAAAACCACGTCATAGCTCTACGTCACAGATTTCATCATAATATTCTCCTTTTTTTTGAGTAAGGAATTTTTAAAATTGTTTTTTACTCTCGTCCTTTTTTTTCTTACAGTAACAAGAAGTTAACTAAAAAGTTTACAAATAAACAAATATCTACGATTTTGTGGAAAATTGATGTGGAAAATATTCAAAATAATTGTTTGATTATTACATGCAAGCAACATTTTATTTGAGAGGGACGGGGCTCAGTTTTCATTTCAAATTGTTTTAATTTTTTTTTTTTTTTTTTACTCCTTTAATAAATATGAGGATTTTGCTTACTTATGATACAAACCCTCTGACATTGAATTTTTAACTCCCACCCTCTCAGGCAATGTTTTTCAAAAATAATTTTTTACGACGCCCGGAGGATCTTTTCTGTTGCTAATAAAATTAATTCACATTAAGTAGAATTTTCTACTCAGTATTTTTTTCAAACTCTACAGAACAAGTTCCATCCTTTCTATTGGTGGTGTTTTGCATAAAGCGATTCTGTCAGACACCTTTCTTGTCCAAAAGATATTTCGCTACTTTAGACGATTCTTTGATAAAGTTATTTGTCGTTTCAATATACGATTATTTCAGAAGCTGAAGAAGAATGTAGAACGAATATAGGAAGAATGAATAAAAAAAATTCGGGATAGAAGAAGCAATCATTGTACTTAACACAAAATCATAAGAAAATAGTCGTAAAAATGTGCTTAAAATAATAAAAAAACAAACATTATGAAAACGTTCAGATATTTTTATGCCCTAGAAAATAAAAGTGCCTGGAAAATCAAAAATAATGATCATATGGAAAATTACAACGCTTACTTATAAGTACACACACAAGCATACTAACGCATATATATATGTGTGTGTGTGTGTGTGTCTGTCTGTCTGTCTGTCTGTCTGTCTCTGTGTGTGTGTGTTGTGTGTGTGTGTGTGTGTGTGTGTGTGTGTTAAACACCAAAATGAAAGCATATATTACATTCAGCAACTATGCAATAAGGAAATTTGAAATTATGTTTCTATCAACAACAAAAACTACATAAAATATTCAGTTTCTGTAGATGTACCTATTTTGTATATATATATATATATATATATATATATATATATATATATATATATATATATATAAACAAAATAAGTATATATATAAAACAAAATAAGTATATATATAATATATATATATAATATAAGTAAGTATATATATAAAACAAAATAAGTATATATATATATATATATATATATATATAATAATATATAATATATATATAAAAGCAAAATAAGTATATATATATAAAACCAAAATAAGTATATATGTATAAAAACAAAATAAGTATATATATATATAAGTATATATATATATATAAAACAACATAAGTATATATATATATATAAACAAAATAAGTATATATATAAAAACAAAATAAGTATATATATGTATAAAAACAACATAAGTATATATATATATATATATATATATGTGTGTGTGTGTGTGTGTGTGTGAACGATTTTATTTAGAAGAGGCAGTGTCCTCTGTGGCAAGAGCGTAATGACAGAAAAATGCCTGTTGTTGAGTTTGTTTGTCGAGAATGATTTTGATATTTATTGACAATGGACATAATTGTAAAGAGTTGTAGTTTAAAGAACAAAAGGCCTGATTGTCTGCATGGAAAATTTCAGATTGACCAAACAAACTCAGCGTCCTCACAAAAGTTGTTTACGAACCACTTGCTTGATTCTCTGTCCACACAAATGAAACAGATTAAGGAATTCAACACAGACAATATGAAAATCTGTGATAAATGGATGCCACTGATTCAGAAGAATAGAGAAGATAAAATTGCGTGTTGGATGCTGCATAAATTCTCGGAATTTTTCAAAGACTTAAAAGAATCGTAGAATAGGAAGTATTTACCCATTTGTTAAGCTATAATATTTTTTGTTATTATTACTAGCAAATATATTTACCCTCTGGGTTCAGATATTTAAGTTTTGATGTAATAAAATATTACCGTATTTGATGGCATATAAGACGCACGGGCATATAAGACGCACTCCCCTTTCAGCAGGTTAGATTCAGGAAAAAGTGTTTAACGTATTTAAGCGTATATTGTTGAAAACAGTCTAGCTGTGCATTACACAAGCAGAAACATAGCTGTATAAAAGCAATATGCCAGTACAGGCAAGCAATAAGCATACACAAGACATTTCAATAGCAGAAAATTTTGGAAAAAAATGCGTCCTATATGCCGTCAAATACGGTATATTAAATTATAAGTACTAATCAAACTAAATAAGAATGCAGATAAAATGATTTGAAACAGAGTGGGATATAATCGGAAAATAGAAGAACAACTTTGCGAGTAACTCTTCCATCACTGTCCATCATTCCCGTCTTTCATTGTTATTTTTCCTAATTAGGAAGTAATGAATAAAATCACAGTTATTTCTTCTTGTTAATAAATTTCTTTTTAAGATTTATCCCCGAGATTTTTGTTCATATTCATTACGATAAAACCAAACAATTAGAAATCAATAATACAAAGAATATATGTATTAAAATCAAATTTTTAATAGCAATAGCAAATTAGCCTTCCCGTTCACCCTGTAAACATCTATTTTGTTTGATATATAAATAAACATTCATGTCATTAGTATGTAGATAAGGTCCACAGTATTGATAATGTAAAAAAATTATTAATAATTGAGGGTTAAATAAAAAAATAAAATCATGGATAATAACTAAGGGAATTGTGACTTTAGTAGTGACATAGTTACAGACAGAAAAACATACAATCTCCATTAAAATAAGATATCACTCTTTGTCAGTGTTTCACACCAGCGTTAATATTCTAGCCGATTTTAACAATGCAATTTCTCTGAATGTTTGAGATGAGGCTTGAAGATTAGTATTATCTGTGTTATTCGGACTATTGTCCCCATTTTCATTGTTATTTGTACAACGTTTCGGCCGATATGCCCTCCGGCCTTCTTCGGGTATTTCTTGTCGGACTCGGGAACTTTCTCGGACTCTGGAACCTTCTAGAAAGTTCCCGAGTCCGACAAGAAATACCTGAAGAAGGCCGGAGGGCATATCGGCCGAAACGTTGTACATTTAACAATGCAGTTGTCTGATTATTCTTGATTCTTTCACTGATTTCCAATTCCTTCAAAAATCTATAACATTACTAGAAGACAATTTCATTTTTTTCTTGTTGATTAATACTAGGTCTGTTTTTCTGGCCGGTATTAGGTGATCCGTTTTTGTCTTAAAATCCCAGAGAATTTTATGTGTATCATATTTCAGGACGGATTCTGGCTTGTGCATGTACCATTTTGGGGTATGCCCAAAATTTAATTTCTGGCACAATTTCTAGTGGTTATCATTTCCCACTTAGTCGTACCCAGTTTGCTGCATTCGTTTATTGTGTGATTAATATTTTCGTTTGTCTCCACACGTCATACACTTGCCATTCTATTGCGTGTTATCTATTTTCGTTTTTATATAAGTGGTTCTTATTGCATATTGTTGGTTCGTCGGTCTTTGGTGGCAGCTTGGATCAGACTTTAACAGTAACCCTTTCTCGGAAGATTTTCATGTATGAATGTAGAGCACCCCTTCATCACCATTGTTCCCTGGTCCACTCTGACCCGGAGTGTTAGTATCTATTAGGGTTGTATCTATGGTTTAAATAGAAAAATGAGTTAATAAAAAAAATTAATATCCATTAAGAATGAATTTATTTCAAAACTTCGTGACCCACTAAGGTTGATATGCCGTAAAACAAAGCAAAACAAACCAAACCAAACTGATATTCAGAAAACTCATCATTTGGCGTCACTGATATGAATCAACTAGTTTAGAGATAACATGAAACAAAACATTCTCTATGTGTCTTGATTATATGATTGTGTCATTTTTATGTTAATGTATTTTCCTTCTCATAGTGTGTTTCTATTCGTGTTGTCATTTCCTTATGTAGATATATTTTGATACATTTTGATATATCGCCGTGAATTTGTTGTCGGTGGTGATTTTTGCTGCCGTAATTGCGTTTTTTTTTTTTACACAAGAAAATCCATGCATATTGTTTGCAGGAATTGATTGTACAGAAGACAGAAACGTTGCGAAGACATTGAGCGGGTACTTAGGGTTTTCGATTGCCTTAAGATGTCTGGGTGATTTTGAGGAGGAAAGCAATAATTTTCGGTGGACTCAGAATAATCACAAGTGCTGGAAAATTGACATGATTGATGAGTTGTTATGGGAATTCTTCACAGACAAACCGATAACAATGAATATGAGAACAATAGTCCGAATAACGCAGATAATACAACACATTTAAATATATTCATAGATAGAAAAAAAGGTGTGTAGATATTGAGGCTTTTATTGAAACTTTTATAATCCTTTGCATTTCAACAGAAATCATATGTTATATACGCTCTAACATACTCGAGTATATAATGGATAGAGAGAGAGGGGGGAGAGAGAGACAGACAGACAGAGAGAGTGTGCGATAGAGAGAGATGGGAGGAAAGAAGAAAGAAAGAGAGATGAAGAGATAGTGTGTGTGCGTATGTGTGAATGTATGAAAGAGACAGATAGATAGATAGATAGATAGACAGATAGATAGAGAGAGAGAGAGAGAGAGAGAGAGAGAGAGAAAGATAGAGAGAGTGAGAGAGCAATATAGTTTAAAGATGATAGTTGATGATAGGTAGTCGTACTTGGTAACTTCTGCTTACAGCTAGTTCCTGTTAACTCGTCTACTGGTTTTATGTCGTCGGCCATTTTCAGGGTTGATTCTTCTTTGTGCTGGGCTGGATATTGCTTGTTTTAACATTTAATTAACACAACAATACTTGGTTGTTTCTTGATCAAGTTTTATTATGGCAATTGGGAATCAGAGGATGATAGGTGGTCTTACTTCGTAACGTCTGCTTACTGCTGGTTCCTGCTAAATCGCATGCTGGTTCTATCTCGTCAGCCATTTTCACTGTTGATTTGTCGGGCTTCTTTTAAGAGTTGGTTCTTCTTCGTTGATTATTCTTTGGGCTGGGCTGGACATTGTTCTTAACATTTAATCAACACAACAAGACTTGGTTGTTTTATGGTAACAAAGCTTTATTTCCCCAGCCCATGATTCCGCCAAGGGTGAGTTGCGAACATCCTTTCTCATAGGGTGCCGGTTCGTATCTGACTAACTAAACTAAAATTTTCTCACGTCTCTATACCAGAAGGTCAGTTAGGATCAGTGTCAAGTCACACATAATCCCAAACGGAATAGAAAATACCCCCACCTCCGATTTTAAATCTAACGAACTTTTTTTTGAATATTCTAACTACAGGTATACTCATAATTTATGATTGCTCATGAATTATGTAACACATAGAGAGACACTGATGTAGAAGCAAAATAATAATTTCTTCTCGTGCATTTACCCGCCCCTCTATTTCCGGTTCCAGTTCCTATCCTAAAAAATAAAATAAGAAAGAAAAATATAGAGAGTCGGGGAGGATAGGCAGGGGGTGATAACTTTCATCTACTTCTATCGAACATAATGTAAAGATGAAAAGAAGAAAGAGAAAAAAAAGAGTGAGAGAGTGTTAGATCAAGATTATTACACTTTTTACATAATGGGCCGGGTTAGCTCAGTCGGTAGAGCGTTCGGCTAGAAACCACAAGGTTCCTAGTTCGATACCGGTCCTCGCCAACTCAGCGTATGAGTAGCACAGGGATCTGTGCGGTAAAGTAAGGAGCTGGTGGTAGGTGTAGCGCTCCACCTTAGATGCTAAGACAATCTCCTTGGTCTAGCGCTATTGAAAAGGGGATAGACTCCCTCGCTGACTGGCTGATACCGACTTTAGGCCGCCCCGTCGACTTACATATTGAACTATTTGCAATATTTCTTAAGTAAACATATAAAACGTTGTTTGATATATCTAAATTATCATACTGTGGTATATCAACAGGTCCTACTAGTTTATATTATTATTTTTACGAAGGAATGGAAAGATGTACACTTTACAAAATCCTTATTTACTAGAACAATTTTAAGCATGGATTCAGAATCAGCGCATTCGAATTCATCTAAAAAGTGTGTTTTTACCTCAATAGAAAAAAACTTTGTTAATCAGTGTTATCAGTAAATTCAATACACACTGTAAGTTTTGTCTGTGGTTTAACCCTTACAAGCCGAGCGGTCGGTCTTAGTGCCCCTCTGTCGAAGTGCATATACCTTTGAGGCCTAAATTCAGGTCCAAGAATCTCCATCTCTATGTCGCTATTGTCTAGTAACAATACAGCCAATCAAGCTCTTACATATCAGATTTTAGATTTTCAGTGATTTTTCGGACGGTAGCCCTAGCGGTGGGATACAGATGTAGGAAGCTCAGGGTTATCATCGTTAAACGTTGGGTTATTCAGCAAATAACCACCGACCTTGGTGCAAATATCCTATCAGTCGCCTGGGATATCAAGAAAATCGATAATCTTTACATTAGCTCCTTTGTTTCTCCATTAGTCAATTTTTCAAACTACCTTCCCCACTCCACCCCACTCTCTCTCTCTCTCTCTCTCTCTCTCTCTCTCTCTCTCTCTCTCTCTCTCTCTCTCTCTCTCTCTCTGTATAAGCCCTTTATTCTGTTTCTTATTCCTTTTGCCTTTCTCTTTCCCGTTTGTCTTACCCATTCCTTCTCTTTCTTATTCTCTCTCTCTCTCCCTCTTTCTCTCACTCTTTCTCTGTGTGTGTGTGTGTGTGTGTGTGTGTGTGTGTGTGTGTGTGTGTGTGTGTGTGTTTGTGTGTGTGACCCTTTTATTCTGTTTCTTATTCCTTTTGTCTTTCTCTCCCCTGTTTGTCTTACCCATTCCTTCTATTTCTTATCCCCCTTTCTATCTCACTCTCCTTTCTCTTTCCCACTCTCTCTTTCTCTCCCCTCCTCTCTCTCTCTCTCTCTCTCTCTCTCTCTCTCTCTCTCTCTCTCTCTCTCTCTTTTCTCTCTTTCTCTCTTGTTATTCAGTAAGGGTTTATCAAGATCAATTTGCTTGACTAAATAATAGACTTCTTTAACTGCTCTGTGATATTGGTTGTTCCAATTTCTGTGACCATTTTAGGCTTCAAGTGAGAGCACTTTACAGTGGAGATCCCTTGTGTTATGCAGAGGTCGATCCTTAGTGAAGAATCCTTTGGTTGTTCCTCGGTGTTTCTTAGTGTTGGGTGGAATCTTTTGGCTGTTACTAGGTGTTCCTTTGTGTTGTGTAGAAATGTTTAATTGAAAAGCGTCCCTGGTTGCAGATCGGTTCATCAGTGGTGAATACGTGCAAATGAACGGCTTTCAAGATCGGCGATTGAATTGTAAACTAACCTCGTATTCGAGCTGTTGATTGGCTAGCTTTAATTCACGTGCCCACACAGAGTCTATAAATTTATGTGATGGATTTCAGCACATTTTATATGACAAAAATATTCCAAAATTGGTCAGCCTGTAATGTTTCAGGGTTAATTGAAAATTACTATATTTTTTTTTTTAGTTTTATTATTTAACATTTGATTCAATCGACAGAAACAAATGTGAAAATTAGCAACAAATATTCTTCCTAAATAAATAAATCTATTTTTTTTAATATATTTATTATTTAATTAGATAATATAATTAGATAATATAATATTGTTATATATATAAAATAATCATATATCATATATTCATATATATTATATTTATAAATTTATATTTATTAAATATATGATTAAATTATGATAATCATAATTTAATCATATATTTAATAAATATAAATTTATAAATTATAATTATAATATAATTGATTATAATTATGATTTATAAATATAAATATATTTAATATAGTCATATATTTAATATATCATATATTCATATATCATATATATCAGAAATATAATATAATATATATAATATCATATTATATAGATAATATAATTAACGCAGATAATAATATAATTAATTATAATTATCATTTAATCTGTTTATTATATTTAAACCTAAATATAAACAAGATTGTCGATCTAATGAGAAATAAGTAAATTCAGCAAATTGAATATGTTGGTGTGATGTAAAATTTACTAATTCATTCGTTTCCTTCTAACTATAGAAATCGGGGCTCGATTGAATGGAGTTGATTGTAATAGTGATAATTCTATACTTATCTTCTTACTGTTCAACTATTCTTTTGGCTGGACCTGATTGTTGGGTCTGTCTGTGTCCGTTGGTGGATGTGTTGTTGGGCTGGATGGCATTCTCGCTGTTCTTCGAGCTGGAAATTGCTTGGGTCATCTTGGATATGTCTCGTCTTGGTTCCCACACTGCAGGAACGCCGAAGAATGCACTGACTGAATTACTTCAATAAAAACAAAGTTATCTCCCTTAAACTTTCCAGGAATATTTCAAGTGGATTTTACTTTTTCGTTGTCGCTTATGTAGTCATTTCTTTTTTTGTTTTCTATTTGAATAATTTACACACACACACACACACACACACACTCTCTCTCTCTCTCTCTCTCTCTCTCTCTCTCTCTCTCTCTCTCTCTCTCTCTCTCTCTCTCTCTCTCTCTCTTTTAGAAGAAGAAGTAGCAGGTTATTGAATCTTGTTTTGTTTCATATTTTCATTTGATCGATTCTTCTTTGTTTTGTTTTTTCATTCTTTCATTCCTTATTCTATTCTTTTTCTCATTTCTTTCTTTTTTTATATCTTTATTTTCTATCAGTTGTTCTTTCTTTTCTTCTTTTTCTTTCTTTTGAATTTTCTCAATTATCACTTTATTTGTTACTTATTTTTACTTATTTATACATTCTTCTTCTGTTTTGTAGCTCTCGTGTTTTTTTTTTATTTTATTTTTCTTTTCTTTCATTTTTTTCCGCTTTCATTAGTCCCTTCCTTTTATCTTTTACTTTTCTTCTTTTTACTTGCTCTCATTTTCATCAGACAAGATAAATCGATTTGAAATACCCAATAAAAAATTGTCAAAAGTTTCTTCTTCTTCTTCTTCTTCTTCTTCTTCTTCTTCTTATTATTATTATTATTATTATTATTATTATTATTATTATTATTCATCTTCTCATTATTATTATTATCAATCATCTTATTATTATTATTATTATTATTATTATTATTATTATTATTATTATTTAATCATCTTCTTGTTCTTCTTCTTCTTTTATTATTATTATTATTATTATTATTATTATTATTATCATCATCTTCTCATTATTATTATTATTATCATTATTAATCATCATCTTATTATTATTATTATTATTATTATTATTATTATTATTATTATTATTATTAATCATCTTCTTTTTCTTCTTCTTATTATTATTATCATTATTATTAATCATATTATTATTATTATTATTATTATTATTATTATTATTAATCATCTTATTATTATTTATTATTATTATTATTATCATATTATTTATTATCATCATCATTAATCATATTCTTTTCTTATTATTATTATTATTATTATTATTATTATTATCAATCATCTTATTATTATTATTATTATCAATATTCTCATTATTATTATTATTATTAATCATCTTATTATTATTATTATTATTATTATTATTAATCATATTATTATTATTATTAATCTATTTCTTCTTCTTCTTCTTCTTCTTTGTCGTCTGAATTCTTCCACTTGCCAACTGAAACAAATGTTGATGGATTCCATTTTAATAAGCAGCACTTCATTAAAAACATGGCGCCCATACTCGGACAACGCAATTGAACTTATTTCTTTCCTTCGACCGTCGTCCACACATTTATTTCGACGTTCCCAAAAGCAACAAAGAAACAAAAAATATCGCTGATGTTTCTCCTCTTTAATTATTCCTTTTTTCTTTTCTTTTTTCTTCTTTTTTTTTTAACAGTTCCGTTCAGTCTGCTATGTCGATGTTGTTCAACCGACATTTTCGTCTCGTCTTTTATTCCACCAATTATTATTCGCCAAATAATTTGTGACTCTATCTTCAAAGTTTTACATTTATCTTATTCATTCTTCTCCCAGTGAAGAATATACCCGTCGCACTGTCGACGTGTATAGATTAATAATCACATCTCAAGTATTTTGCTATTCATTATATCAAGTAAATTATTACTTGTAAAACAGACAATTGTCTATGTAGAATGGTTTTTGACAAGGTTGACAACGAGTGTAGCAGGCATCCGGTTATTTCACCTAAGCGAATAAGTTAGTATTTCTATTTAAATTCTTCGGATTATTTTCCTGATCTTTATTGTTATATACTCAACAACGTTTCGGTTGATGTAACTTCCGGCCTTCTTCAGGTGTTTCTTGTCTAACTCGGAAACCTTCTCGAACTCGAGAATCTTCTCTTTGAACTCGAGAAACCTCTTGTCGAACTCCGGAGCCTTCATATCGTAATCGGGAGCCTTAATGGAACTTCGAAGAAGGCTCGGAGGCACATCGGCTGAAACGTTGTGTATATAACACTAAAGATGGGGAGAATACTCAGAGGAATTCAAATAATAATACAAATTATCAAGCCTCGTCTCAAAAATCCTGACAAATAGATAAGTTAAAAACAGAAAAAGGAAAAAGGAATTTTTTAAAAAGAGAAAGGAGAAAGGATTTTTTTAAAAAGAGAAAGGAGAAAAGAAAAAGTGTAAAAAAATCCAACTGGTATACAGATAAATAATAATTTTACCAACCTCGATCAGGGCGTGAATTAGGAAGGGTTTTTGGAGGACTGACGAAAAGTGGAAGAATAGTAGTTTGTGTAATAGATTTAGAATTACTTTCATTATCTTATCTTATTGTGAGACCACCTGTTCTGCGCTCTGCACCTTCAATGCACGCTGTCTAGACCCCAAACGTTGTAACACTCTGCGCTGGCCAATTTGAGGGCATGAGTCAGAAACAGTAGTCACAATGATTAAATATAAAAACAAACAACAACTACAAGGGTTTATAAACAAGACGCGGATGGAAGAAGGGTGTGTTTGATACTTCGCTGTCTATCCAACTGGCTGCTACTGGCTATCCCTACCGGCGACTTTAACACCTCAACGGCCGAGTTCTAACTGGCTTAGTGCTCGAGTTTAGCTGTATTTATGTCAAATTCCCCTTCCCCAACCATCTTCTCCGGACCACACAGATGGCCAGCACTTAAATAAATCGCAGACTTCTAGTCGTCATTAACCCTTAAAATTAAAGTAATTAAATATTTTTTCAGACACTACGTCTTCAATACGTTGACCATTAATTTTTTCAAAAGAGATTTTCTCCTAAAAAGCCCTTTTTCTTTTGATACCTGGGTGACTAAGATATTATCATCAAGTGGTCCCATTTCATGGTGGTCGTACATGTCTCTTAAACTTTACGACCTAATCTTTGGATTCGTAAAAAGGTCAGACACTCACCCCTTTTACTTATGCCTGGCTTTAACCTATTCTCTTTCTTATTCATTTATCTATTTATTTATTCTGACCATGTTCGTCTTCAACCATAGTATCACATTATTTTGAAATTATTGTTGGAATTTTTGTGATATAAGGCATGTGCCAGATGGCCACTTGTAAATATAGACTCGTTGACTACCACGTGACCACCGAAGGCAATCTATTGTCCAATCACTGGCAGTGCTGCTGCTGCTATTGTTGTATTTATACTAGTCTGATTCTTAACCTTGGCTCATTGCTATTTGGATCATCTTGGACGACCGACTTACAAAGATTACTATAACACCGGATTTTGGCTTATTGGTAGTAAATAAGTAATTATTTACTACATCTGGAACCAAGGATGGCGGCCAGATACTCAACAATTATAATCGCTATATTCTTTATATTGGAGCATTTTAACGAGATCCAGTCAACACAATTGTACTACATTGTATTTTTCTGTGTTGATTTCTATTGTGAAGTAATACACAAACATACATCACGCATATGAGTCATATTCTCTCATCTGTTTGTGGTTTTGTGTGGATCATGATACATGCAGAAAGGTTGTTTCCATATTTTCTTTTAATCGTGAATGACAATGTCTTGCGTGTCCAGATTGCAATTATCCTTCAGCTTCTTTGCCCGAGACAATTCTTTTCAGCTTCATCGGATCTAACTTTTCTCTTTCAATGAATTTGGATGAGCTGTTCTTCGAATTGGATGGGAATATTCGATGTTGGGGGTCTTTCAGGGAAGCATAAATGGCAGATTGGCTTCGGCGGATTATGTCACATTTGAACTTGGCTTGTAATTCCAAGAACAACGTTCAGGATAATCGAAACAAC
Source organism: Doryteuthis pealeii (assembly GCA_023376005.1). NCBI lineage: Eukaryota > Metazoa > Mollusca > Cephalopoda > Myopsida > Loliginidae > Doryteuthis > Doryteuthis pealeii. The sequence continues at coordinate 42,405,771 of CM042147.1, read as the reverse complement.
AACAACAACAACAACAACAACCACAACTACAATCAATAACAATAATCAATCAATCAGTCAAAGACTTTAACCTGCAAATAAAATGTAGCACAAACCAAAAGATTTCGGAGAAAAAAATTCAGATAGTGAAATATTTTGCGACCCCACGACCCCGCGACCCAAACAAATCACGTGTTGGGGTTGCTGTACGCATTGACCCAACTTCTCCGTCACAAGCAGTATGGAACACAAGGTCAATTTTAATCAGTGTTATGCTGTTTTCTTATTCTGGACTAGTTGCCCAACCAAGGCAAAATAAACCAGTTTTTCCATGTATCTACACATAGCAAGGCCGGGTTAGCTCAGTCGGTAGAGCGTTCGGCTAGAAACCACATGGTTCCTAGTTCGATTCCAACTCAGCGTATGAGTAGCACAGGGATCTGAGCGATAAAGTAAGGAGCTGATGATGGTAGGTGTGGCGCTCCACCTCAGATGCCAAAACAATTTCCTTGGTCTAGCGCTACTGAAAAGGAGATAGACTCCCTCACTGATTGGCTGATACTGACTTTAGGCCGACCCGACGACTACACATAGCTAGAGAGAAGGAGAACATGGATTCATTCTTTTTACCAAGAACATTAGTGCAAAGAGGAACTGATCCAACCTTGTCCAGGATTTTAACTCGGGTAACCGATTCCATTTGTTAAAACGATAACCGATTCATTAAGTGCGCCTCATAAAATCAGATCCAAATCTGACAAAAGAAAACATGTATAACGCATACTGAAAAAAAAACCATATGAGTCTAGGTAAAAATTCATACATAAGTAAAATAGGTAGATATTCTAGCCAAATCAAGACATTAGGTTTATAAGTTCCCAAAATTCACACTCAATGGCTGAGTGGATTAGGCAGTTAGGTTAAGACAGTTCTAAGTGACAGTTATCTCTGGTTCCCGAGTTCAATCCTGAGTAAAGCATTTAGAAAAATAATTAATTAACACAACCTACCCCAGCTATGGTTAGCGGAATGAGAACAAGATACCCCCGTGGAATAAATAAAGGGTTAGGTTCAAAGTTCCGTGATGGCTCCCGAATACGACAAGAAAGTTCCCGAGTTCGAAAAGAAAGTTCCCGAATCCGAGAAGGTTCCCGAAACGTTGTACAAATAACAATGAAGATGGGGACAATAGTCCGAATAACGCAAATAATACTACATACTGAATTGTCAATTAAAATGTTCATAGTATTTGTATACATTCCAGTCAATATCGAACTGTCAATCAACATCTGTCTTTGATTGCATCTCGGATATGTTCAAAGATTTCAGGTGTTCTGTATTTTGTTCAAGAACGACCAATCTTAAAACTTCCACACAAAAAGATTATTTGTTTTGTTTTTTGTTTATTTCATTAAATCATCCCTGAAAGAATTATCCGAATATTTTCCACACACTTAACCGGGTGACCACTTAAGCAATAACAGACACTGTAAGTAACCACAGTATATTTTTATCAAATTGAATTGATTCGCCATTAAATAATAGGAAAAGGATTGATACACCGTGAAAAAAAATCAACCAAACAACTTAATTTCTATTGCAGGTCTCCTTTTTATCATTTCGTTGTTCTTGGTAATATAGCTTTCGTTCAATAATTCTGTTCAATTTTGTGTGTGTATATATATATATATATATATATATATATATATATATATATATATATATATATATATGCAGTATATTAAGAAAATTGAAAAAATACAGTTTTAAATAAGTTGAGTGTTTCGATCTATTAATTAGAACTTCTTCAGGGTATTTGTTGATATAAGGAAAGGTAATAAAAAATGTTATCACAGAATAACGAGAAAAACTGCGATAGTCCTTGTTTATCAGTCTGTTCAAAATTTGAAGTTTGAAGAAAGAATGCTGGAAGGTGGACGGTTTGAAATATGACGTCAAATATTCTCATTTATGGTGTGAGTATGAGTGTGTGTGAGTGTATGTATCAAAAAAGACAAAACGAAACGAAAAAAATAGATCGAAACACTGCAGCGTCGGCTAATAAACTTACCACTCAACTTATTTAAACCTGTCATTTTTCAATTTTCTTAATATACTACATACCGTCGGATTCACTTCCATTTCTTCACATATATATATATATATATATATATATATATATATTATATATATAATAGGTCCAAACAGCATTTAACCATCCTCGAAAGTGTTTATATTTCTTTTTTTCGGCCTACTCTGTGCAAACTCCAAAGCACTCCCTCTATTTATTGGGAGACACTTCTAACCCTGTTTCAACGTAGGGTTCATACATACCCCTCCTCTTTCTCCCTTTCTCTTTTTATTTGTCCCCCTCTGGCTCACCCCCATTCGTTTCTCATAAATTTCCCATACATTCTGACTTTTATTCGTCGCCGGTGTATACACTTGAAAAGTACCGGTTCTAAAGGCCTTCGTGTGTCCCCCTTTATTTTATATTTTATTCCTTAATAAAATATTCTCTCTAATTACATATGATTCCTCCACTTTTAGTGCTATACAAATTCTCCTGTACCAAAAACCTATTCATATATATATATATATATATAATATATATATATATATATATATATATATATAGTTGTAGAAAAAAGTTTTACTCTCTAACACGGTTTCGGTGTTCAAGGTACACCTTCACCGAAACCATGGTAGTACAACTATAAATGCTCTATCTTTTACGAAATATATTGAGCCCTTTTGGATTAACTACTTATGCTAATACAATGAAAACGTATTAACTTATGCTCCCATAAATTTGGTAATGAGCTCTCTAATTGGTAATTTAAATTAACTCTCACTACTAAGCAAATAAGCAATGATCATTTCTCCGGAAATTTGATCTCTCAGTGACCGAATGATACATACATCCCTATGTATTTAATAGTTTAAAAACACCAGTCCCCGCATCAGCTGTCAGTGGGTGAGGGGATAAGATATCGGACTACCATGCGGTCAGTCTGAGTTCGAACCCTACCCAAGGATAGTTGTGTCTAGCCACACTGAAGAGGCATGATATGCCGAAACACGTGTCTGTGGATGACTTATTTATATATATTATATATATATGAGAAGTAAATACACACGCGGTGTGTTTATATGGCTTTTTTTAGCCGACAATTTTAGGGAGAATATGTGCTTAATTGCAGTCGTACCTAATTTTGAAAGTTAATTAATTAATAATTAATTGATTAGGCGGGCATACCTATTTAAATGTAAGGCTAAACAAATCGAGAAAAATCAATCTCTGTATGTACATTTCGGCCTATTGTTTGTGTGTGTGTGTGTGTGTGTGTGTGGTGTAGGCATGCAGACAGATATTGCGTTTAATATACTTAGGTATGCATCTTTGTAAATTTTGGCGAATGTGCATGTCCGTATGTGACTGATTTTGCATGTGTGTCTGTGTCTCTGTATGTACATATGTGTCTATATGTATATCTGTATGCTTCTCATTGTGTTTGTATTCATAAATGTGAATGTGTAATCAGTAAAAGTCTTCATCAAAACTGGCAAAAACCTAAAAGACCTGGGAGACTCATATCTTTTCACTATAAACATAATAATCGCTTGGCCCTCCGACCCCAAACTCACCCTTATCGTTGTCAAACCCAGGAGAGTCGACAAAACCAGAAAATTCACTTCAAGAAAACAAAATATTTGTTAACACGTTGAAAAATTATGCAATCGAACATAAACGACTATTGACAGGCTTTTTATCGACAATAATAAATCCACACACACACACACACACACATATATATATATATATATATATATATATATATATATAGTCTATTTCCCTTAAGGACATTACATCTTTAGATTAAGTAATCTACTTATTGTATTTTATCTAATTATGAAACAAGATCAAATCGACTCTGAACAAAATTCCCTGTAGTGGAGAATAATAGGGAAATACGATAATAAAATGGTGAAGTAAGTTTCAGTCTGGTCACGTTTTATGACGATCGAGAGAATCAGTTTGTTCTAAGAAGATTCTTTGTAAGTCTTTATTATTTCTACATTTAACAATTTTAAAATATTGATCTATAATGTCCCGATTAGTCAAATACATTGCGTAACTAAATTATGAAAGCCATATATTAATAGTATATATATATATATATATATATATATATATATATATATATATATCACGTCTTCTCTGTGTGGCTAGACCTTTTGCGAGCTACCTCTGGCCGGGATAGAAAACAGACTGATTTTCAGTCAGTTCGGCGTCTTAAGAATTGGCCATCAGCTACCTGCAGGGAATGGGTAGATTTTAACTGTTATATACATAGAGGGCTCAACCAACACACACGCACACATACATACATATATGTATACACACACACACACACACACACACACACATATATATATGTATAATATATATATATATATATATATATAATATATATATATATATATATATATATATTAGAGCGTTTATGTTTGTTTAAGGTAAAGTGGTGATGGAGTCAACACCTGGTCACTGACGCCAATGAGATCTTCATATGAAATTTTGCTCTGAAGTTGGCATAGGCGAGAAATTATCAGCAATAAGGTGTTGACTCCATGTCCACACAATCTTAACTCAAATATAAACACTTTATCAATGATATTAAACATTATCTGCTAAGATATATACTACATATATTATCTACAATATATATATATATGTGTGTGGGTGTTGTGTGTATGTTTTGTTGTTTGGTTTTTTTTTGGGGGGTATTATGCTTTTGTTCTACATCTCTACATTCTTCATTTCCTCTCTTTTTTTCCTTTGTCTTAATGTTTCTCTCACTAGAAAAGGAGAGTGAGAAAGAGAGAGAGAGAGAGAGAGAGAGAGAGAGAGTGTGTGTGTGTGTGTGTGTGTGTGTGTATGTGTGTGTGTGTAACAATCAAATATGAACGAATTTACTAAAAATTTTGTTTTAAACCATCCCTACCCTTTGTACCATTGAAATTCTCGAAAAGTTCGATCCTCACCCATTCTCCAAACTTCACTTTCTCTGCGACAGCGTATCAGCCTAGACATCACTTGAGATCAGTTGGTATCAAACTTGTCTTGAAGACTTTATGTTCACGCTACCATAACTATTATATATATATATATATATATATATATATATATATATATATATATATATATATATATATATATATACTAATCTTATTTGTAAATCCTTGTGGTAAGAAAGAAACCGGCAAATAATTTGTAAATAAAAAATATAATAACAAACCTAAGCTGGGAAAAATGAAAAAAAAAAAGGCCAAGTGAATCGCACCAACCAAAAGTAATCGATTAACTCTTGGTCAAAACAATATATATATATATATATATATATATATATATATATATATATATATATATTTAAAGCTAGGATAGTCTAAAGCTGAAAAGTAAAAAGTGCTCAATACCAAAGTATCTGACCCTTGCCCTGATGAGCAACTAAGCGAAACTATTAGTTTATTAAAGTAGGTATATCTGACTCATTAGGATTGACTTTATTATACATACATGCACACTCTGTCTCTCTGTCTCTCTCTCTCTGTCTCTCTCTCTCTCTCTCTCTCTCTCTCTCTCTCTCTCTCTCTCTCTCTCTCTCTCTCACACACACACACACACAAACAAACAAACAAACATATATATATATATAGTTTGTTATATCTATCAATAAATGATGTTCTTTGTGTCTGTGTGTGAGTTGATGAAAACTCAATTTTAATACTTCAGTATCAGACTGACAAACTGTATCGATTTGGAAAGATTAAGAATATACAATTAACTGTTAATCGAGACAATTCTAAATCCTACCTTCCGCCCAAAATTAATCACCACATTCTTGAGTGACGCCAATCTAGTCTTGTCTTATCTCGTTTCTTATCAGCTATCAAATCTTAAATACTTTTCCTTAGTTATGAATTAAATCTAATCTCACTTATGATTCTAATCTATGTAAACAAGGCACAAAAGAAAAAATGTTAAAATCAAAATAAATTAAAGTCCTAAAGACTAAAAGGAACCAGATGTTTGTTCTTGGTTTATTATTACGTGAATTCTTCAGACTCACTCAGAAAAAAAGTGATTAGGAAAAGGGTCTTTTTTCCTCCCACAACTGAAGATGGCCAGAGAGTGTACCGGTAAAGAGGCCGTGTGAAGGACAAAAAGTTCAGTTGTTTGAAAACATTTATACATATATAGAGAGCAATTGGTATGTCCGAAGGAAACTACGAAAATAAAACAATTAATGACAAAGTAAATATATATACACATTCATTATTACCAGAACTTGCTTTTAGTGCAAAAATAATTTATTTATATCTGGGAAGATATTTAAAAATTAGCATTTGAATAGAAAGAAAGAAAGAAGGAAAAAAAGAAAGAAGGAAAGAAAGATTGAATGAATGTTTGATATAAAGCAAAAAAAAGAAAGAAAGAAAGAAAGGTTGACTGACTGTTTGATATAAAACAAAAAAGAAAGAAAGAAAGAAAGAAAAAAAGAAAGAAAGATTGAATGAATGTTTGATATAAAGTAAAGAAGAAAGAAAGAAAGAAAAAAAGAAAAAAAGAAAGAAAAAAGAAAAGGGAAAGAAAGAAAGAAAGAAAGAAGATATACGTGAGGATATATAAAAAAGAAAGAAGAAATGTTTGAAGAAAGAAAGAAAGAAAGAAAGAAAGAAAGATTGATTGAATGTTTGATATAAACTAAAAAAGAAAGAAAGAAAGAAAGAAAGAAATTTGATTAAAACATATATTAATTATGTAAGCCAAAACAATCAATTGATCTTTAAGACTGATTTTTTATTAGCCCCCTCTACTCATGCAACGTCGGGTAGCTGCTTCTAATCTCTAAATAAACTTTGTTTTGTAATCTGAAATGTTATCTTTTGCTTCTTTAATGAGAAATTATAGCGGAACTTATTCTAACATATCACTGTTAGTCTAACAAAAGGACAAAAGAATCTAGTGATAATTCAATTCTAGTAGAAGCGGTCTTTAGAAAAGCATGCTAACGATTCTTTCAAAGCGAGGATCCTTAAATATTTATTAAATATTGTAATGTTTATTATATATATTTACCAACCCCTCCGCACGATACAATGTCAACTTCTTAAGCGGAGTTTAACAGGTTTGATTTCAGAGTTTTCCTTCACTTAGACTGATTGCCTAACCAAGGTTAAAGATCCCAGTCTGCCCTACTATTTATCCATAGATGGAAGGAGTATAGTTGGATGTTTAACCTTTCAAAAGGGTATTAGTTTTATGAGAAATGCAAACGGCCTCGTCCTTGATTTGAACTAGCCACGTCGTATCCATTTCCAACGATGTTAACCATTACACTACGCTCCTCCTGTAACGTCTGTCACAAGTACACGCGTCTGGCCTACCTAGAGAGATTCGAACTCATTACACTCGCAAATTGATGACGTGAAGAGTTTGCTCTTTCTGTATATTCCCAAATTTCTTATGAGAATTCTTTCTATCTCGTACATTTTTTTCTTCATTTTTTTCCAATTGGAAAAGTTCACAGACACAAAAAAAAATGTTTAGACTTTCATAAAAGATTGTTTAAGATATTCTGAAAAAAAAACAGATGTCGTCAATAGCAAAGCCTTGGGTAATTTTGATGTTGTTAGACGAAGAGAGTCTATTGTTGTATTTATGGAAAGTCTTAGAAACAATTACATAAAATAATACTTAATAGAATTATATTTTTACTGATCGTATTTAATTACATGTCTTCTTAGTATAGACTTTCAAGGTCATTTATCTCAAAATTCAGTCAATTTATAACATTTCCATGAGTTTTTTTCAATTGTTTTATTTGCTTAATAATTTGTTTCTTTTCGCTTGTCACGATAGGAAATAAAAAACAAAATCTCTAAAAATATCTCATATCACTGTATGTATGTATGTATGTATGTATGTATGTATGTATGTATGTAACTGTGCATCGGCGAAATTGACCAATAAACTACCATTTGCTCCCTGAAATAACTTGTTGTGAATGTGGGAAGATGTGCAAGACTTTAACTGAACTAAAAAGCCACCTTTGCACAGCTCACTTTTTGACATTTTTGATGGTTACCGGTGAACTTTTTGAACTTTTTGAACATTTAAAAAAAAATTCATTTGTTTATTTTTATTTATTTATTTTTTGTTTTCTTTCATCAAGCAATGGCAATACTCGAACATGAGTTTGCTGCCATCATGTATGTATGTATATATGTATGGAACAAACAATGTGACTTTTACAATCTGTAACAAATTTGTAAGCCGTCGTCTGGTCTCAAAAGACATATAATGATGCACAGGCATAAAATTCCACCATTTGATCCAGTGGGAATTCGCTTTTAAAGAATGTTATAAAATATTCTGACTGCAGTTTCTTGCCGTAGCAAATCTTCAGGGAATTATTGCTTATTCCAGCCATCAACTTTTATTTGTATCCGGGTTGTACCCATTCTTAAGTATGTGGGTGTGCCACCCATCTTACTAATGCCTGAACCTACCAGGCACAGTTTATGCTTGTGCAAATGCCTACACTTGTTTATCAACTCTGATTGTGAATTCAAGATCACCTCTGGGTCTCTGCCTTCCGCTATTTTAGTTTCTCTTGTAAGCACAACATACAAGGGTTTTCGATTCCTTTATGTGAAGGTGCCCTTTTTATGATTCTCCACACTACCCCTGGATCTCTACCATACTTTTCCTTTAACTCCCACACATATTTTGCAAGTGTGGTTGCTTCTCTCTATTTTCTATCCCTAACTGATAGCCTATACTGCGATATCCTATGCTTTATAGGTTGCTGCGTCGCACCTACATATATCTTAATTTTCTTAATGGTTGGTGATTTAACCACTGCCTTATATACCACATCTGTTAGTTAACATTTTCCTTATACGGTGCAGATTTGGGACCTGCAATTACACGTTGGTTCCTTTTTATTTTTGCTTTGCTCTTTTTCTAACAATTTCTTATTATGATTGTTGATTATTTTACTTATGTTGCTCGTGCAACTGTAGCTTACTTTTAGATTGTTTTTATCAAATAGCTTTTTCAGCCAGGGAGACCCAGAAAAGTGTTTATCGACTAATTTTATAAATGTTCCAGCTATTTTATTTTTCACTGCTAAACCATATGATATTTCTCTTTCTATTTCTGCTCTTTCCTTTATTTTCACCAGCTTCGTATTTTAATTCTTCTTTGTGTCCTTGTTCTTTTAATGCTATTTCATATTCTTTTTTTTGCTCTTTCGAATATCGAAGCATTTGAGGAGTTCACACTCACTCGGTTCTCAATCGACTTTCTCAAATTTTTAAGCACTACTAGCGGGTGGTTTGTTTGTCTACATTCCCCCCCCCATATATATATATATATATATATATATATATATGTGTTGTGTGTGTGTGTGTGTGTGTGTATGTGTGTGTGTGTGTGGAGAAATGTAGACAAACATGAAATGTTTCACTAGATGGAAATTTATTATTGGTCGTAGTATAGATGTTCAAACATTTCGGTTGATATATTAACCTTCTTTCGGACAATATGAAACTAAAATCTTTCTTCCTTTACTTGTTTCACTACGACCAATAACTCATTTCCATCCAGTGTAACATAACATGTTTGTCTACGTTTGTGTGTGTGTGTGTGTGTGTGTATGTGCTGTGTGTAAAATAGGTGGGTTGTCAGCAACTAAACTGGTCTCCCGGATTTAACTTATCGGGAGGGTAAGTAGCCATCCAAATAAAATAAAAACTAAGATCTCTCAAAAACACATGCACGTGATGTGCTGCCTGTTATTTTGTACATACTTGTCAGTAGATTACAGTTATTAATATTTAGAGAGTGGTGTGTAGCACAAACTTTTCTGCTGATATCTGAATTGGTTTTGTGAATCCACAAACAAAATCAAATTACAGCCAATAACATATTGGAGCTGTGGGGAGTGAGGGGTACCTCTTCATTGTCATTATCTCCATATCTATTCTGATAGTACCTGTTAGGGTCCCATCTATGGGTCAAACCGATGTTTGCAAGTTAGTATAAATTATTTTAACAAGTTTCTTTATACATATAAAGTTAATTTTATGAGGCCTAATAGGCTGAAACGTACATACAGAGATTGACTTTTTCTCGATTTGTTTACGCCTTACATTTAAACCGATATGCACGCCTAATTCATTTAATTATAACTGATTAATTTACAAATTAGGTATGACTTCAATTAAGCACATAATCTCGTAAAAATTGTCGGCTATCGCCATCTCAAACAGATTGTTTGTCTACTTCATATAAAGTTAAGGAAAATCCTAACATTAAAAATTATTTCTACCATTTTAGTAATATTCATAAATTTAATGAAAATTATTTCTTCGAGTGTATAAAGCCAAACAGAAATATGGACCAACAAATTGTTCGCTTATAAATCATATATACCAAAGGAAAATATTACGAATTAAATGACCGACAGGGGTTGATATGCCATTAAATAAAATAATCCTCTGGCTAAAATAAAAATGATTTCTACCAATTTATTATTACACATTGTTAGGAAGAGTTATCTCCCCCAAACGATTCGCACCGAATACTCTCTAAAAAGGAGGGGGACAAAATACGGACAGTCAGGCAGACAAGAACCGAGCCCGATACGTGACACACGCGTATTCTACATCAAGCCGAACTGAATCCAAAGCCATCCCACTGTATTCCCTGTCAGTGAGAATAAATAAAACAAATATTCTTATTGTTAAACATATTCCCTGTTTTTATTATCAATTCTGTATATCCTACATCTCGGGATATAACACACAAATTTTTAAAAATTGTTAAGCAATATTTTTGGTTTAAATTACCCACAAGTGTTGATATGCCTTTAAAAAACAACCAACTTTCCAACAATCTACTGGTTTGTCTTGACACAAGAAGGGCATCATATGCAACTCAAAATATTTTGTTCAAATGTCAATGTAATGCAAACGAAAGTACAGGATAAACATGGTCATGTGAACAGTGCAATACAAAAATATTATTTAAAGAGAGTCATCTTCTGAAAAATAGCGACACTAATTATCTATCTATCTATCTATCTATCAAAGTCATTTTTTTTAAACGTCGGGGTATTCTAGAGAGTACGGAACAATTATCAGACAATTATCTAGGCGCCTTTCACGGAAATTTCTCGCGATCTGTTGTCACGTTTTTGCTTGAGTAACTTTGTGTTCAGATCGATGGTTTCTTCTAATTTACTGGGCGAATGCTTTCACGCAATCACTAGAGCGTTAGTGTTGGGGAGAAGTGACTTGTGTGGTGTAACGGTTATCAAGCTCGGCTGACACACCATTGTCAGGCTCTTCGATTCTGATTGGGTGCTCCATAAATGGTAAATACCAACCAGAAGAAGTACACAACAGGCAAATCAGTTCAGATTATTTTCATTTCTAACAAACTCCCTACATGTTGAACTATTTCACAATAGCTCTTAAGTAAACATATCAAACGTTGTAATGATTAAATTATCATACGGTGGCATATCCACAGGCCCTGCTAGATGAATTTATCTTGTAAAATACAGATTTTACGTAATCTTTGACAGCGTTGACGACCATGTTTACGATAAATTTGAGCAAAATTGACCGAAAAAATAGTTTAAAATATATTAAAAATAAATTACATTATTGGGATTTTTTCTATAATCTAACCCGAGTTCAATGGGTGACACAATAATCAACATGACATGTCCTCCACTGAATTTTAAATTCTCACAACATCACGTTTAAAATATTCGAATGTCAAGATGCTAACATACAAAGCGAGATATAATCGAACTAACATTCAAAGTATAATCAACAAAGTCAGAAATCATTCCGTTTTGCTCCGGATGTTATTTTTAAATTGGAAATTTTTCTTTTCTGTGTTGCCGGATCAGAATTGCTGAAAGTAACGAATTGATTGACAGAAGAAAATATCGAATTTGAAGCGAAAATAACCCAATATGTTTAACTGATTGACACTTTTTTTCAGGATAATTATTTAAACACTAAATATTCACTACAATAACTGAATAGTTTTATGAATATTATTACTGCATATGTAAATCGAAATATAACTTACCAATATTCATTTTATAATTATTCGTACATTAAATTTAATTTTTTAAAACTTCAAAACTTACAAATAACGAAATTCAAAATTTCAGAGTGATGGGGAGGGCTTGGAGTGACAAGAGGTTTAATGTTTAGTATTATCTGCGTTATTCGGACTATTGTCCCCATCTTTATTTTTATTTGTAAAACATTTCAGCCGATATGCCCTCCAGCCTTCTTCAGGTATTTCTTGTCGGACTCGGAACCTTCTTTTCGGACTCGGAACCTTCTTTTCGAACCCGGGAACTTTGTTGTTGTGGTCGGGGACCTTCTTGTCGTAATCGGGAGCCATCACGGAACTTTGAACCTAACCCTTTATTTAGAAACACCTGAAGAAGGTCGGAGGGCATATCGACTGAAACGTTGTACAAATAACAATAAAGATGGGGACAATAGTCCGAATGACGTAGATAATACTAATCATCAAGCCTCATCTCAAACAATCAGAGAAATAGGTTTAATGTTGTTACGATTTTTGTGGCCATTCTGTAGGCATCAAGCAAGAGTGCTGTCCAGCGGAGATCCTTTGTGTTAAGCAGAGCGCGATCCTTAGTGAAGAATCCTTTGGTTGCTCCTTAGTATCCTTTAAAATTGGGTATGACCCTTTGGTTGTTCCTTGGAGCTCCACAGTCTTGCAGCTCGTTCGTCAATGATTGCAAATGAACGTCTGTCAGTATCAGTGATTAAGTATTTAAGAACCACGTATTTGAGCTGTTGATTGGCTAAGGATTAAACCATATGGCATTGCTTAGTCTATAAATTTAAGTGGTATATATATATATATATATATATATATATATATATATATATATATACAAAATAATCCAACAAATGTTTTAGGTTCAAAGGTAGCTGGTTATTCCTGATACGTATTCCTAGGGTTTGATATTAACCCCATCTTATTTGGTGGTCGCACTGAAAAGAGATTCAAGGGGAGAAAAGGAAGAGACAAGAACAAAAGTTAGTTTTAGGATTTAGGCTTTATTCACGGCTCATAGCCACCATGTGACAAGAAAATATCTTCCTAGCCAGTCGTAGTGTCTATTCCCAGTTAGCTTAAATCCAAATGGCTGTGAGATTTTCTTGGGGTTCGAAAATGGGTCATTTTTCTGCACATGCTCGGAGGTTTGTTTCCATGTGAAGGGTCATGGGTGTTTGTTATTTTTTATTCTTTTTATTTTAATTTTATTTTAATCCCCACAGGCCTGCAACTGTTCTCCAATTCAATACTAGTAATCCATGGTGAAAACTATTCAGGTTTATTCTATGATCGCTTTTTTGTAAAAACCAACCATGTTAATGTGTAAGTTTCATTTGCTATTTCAATCTGAATTTTGTTTGACGGAATTTGACGGAATAATTCCTTTTGTTTTGGTTGTTTCTGTTGTACGTTTTCAACGTTTCGGTTGTCTAACCAGCTACTTTCTTCTCGTTTATTTACAGTGTAATCCGCAGTGTCGACCATCTTTTATAAACGCCCATATAAATACCAATCGTTTGTTTTACCTTATAGATTATTTACGTCAGTTCAACGTTGTGTTAATGCTCTTTCCAATTGTAAACCACTCCTGTGTATTTATGTAATGAGTTAACCAAGTGTTTTTTTTGTTTTTGTTTTTAGTTCCGAGATGCTGTTTACAACAAATGCAGCACTAAATAAACAGCATCTTTAGGTTTGTTTTTAATATAATACAAATAATCTTTTTAAAGGACATGACTAAACCATAATGTAAAAAAAATCATCATATTTGCTTGGAACTTCGGAATGGACAGGTAGCAAAACCAATTCCAAAGTAACACACTAAAAGATGTACTCGGCGAAATCACTTTGAAAAACAACAAAACATAACGTAGACGAGGAGGAAATAGTCCGTCCAACACAAAATAACTTGATTTTTTTTTTTCACGAATGTTTTATTCGTTTGCCGCTCCGTTCAGATTATTAACCAAAAATAACAATTCTTCCTCGTGAATACTTGATATTTATTTACAAATTTCTTGTAGATTTTCTTCTCATCAATAAAAATGTAGACAATCTTTATACTTGGGGCGT
>CM042147.1:42361526-42389026 GCA_023376005.1 Doryteuthis pealeii | reverse complement strand
TTCGGACCATATGATCTTTAGGCACCCCTTTGTGATCTCGATTAAGAAAGGACATGTTTTTCATTTACATCATCAGTATCCGATTGTTTTTACAGACGATTTTTAGATTTTTTAAATAATAAAACTAACCCCTAACACTAACTCCTAACAAACAACCGGATATTGACGGTGTAAATGAAAAACATGTCCTTTCTTAATCGAGATCAAAAAGGGGTGCCTAAAGGTAATATTCTTTTCAAAAGAATCAACAAAGAAGTTAACTTTGAAATTTAAAGGTCAAATTTTCTTCAAATAATGATATCAATTTTCCCATTTGATAATCAAATGAAACTTGAAAATCATGTTTTCACCTTGAAATCTTTTTCCAACCCAGCTACTATGTTTAGCAATAGCATAATCTTTACGGATCACTGCCTTCCATCACAATCCTATAACCCTACTACCAGAACATTTCCATTCATGAGCCCTCAAGTGACTCATCAATCCCGCTGTAGATCCACAAAGTTTGACGCAAATATGACATAGGAAGGACGGATCAGATGATAAAATGTGATGCTTATGTACCACCAATTGTCTCTTAAGACCAGAAGCCGATTTACAGACTTTGTTACAGATTTCCCAAGACACGTTATTTGTTCCTTGAGTGTGCATTAATTGATGATATTTCCTATGATTGACATATCCAGCCTTAGAAAGCACAATCCGACCACACGCTTGACATTTCCAACCCTCCGTGTTATACTATTTTCAAAGTCTTTATATCGCACACAATTCAAGTACAAAATAAATACATCGTGAATGGTGATGCTTATCATGTCTTCTGTACAAAATCTATTGTTTCTCACCAAAAATATCCCTCGAAAATATTGACGACTGGAACTGGTTTTCATGTTAAAACAAAAACAAAAGCAAAATCAAAATCAAATTTGAGAGGGGATTTTTCACACATCTATTATTACATTTTGTGAAAGTTGTTGACCAAGTTGTTTTTATTGAAATTACAAAAAAAAACATTATCGATATGAATAATAATAAAACCGGTGTTTTTGCCGAAATATTTCTCCAAGGATTTTTCTGAATATAAAGATTCTATAAAAAGCAGAGGTCAACACGAAGCAAGGGATTAAAATAAACTCTACAATTTTGGAAAAAAATATTTGCAAAGCTGAATGCAATATTTTTGCAGTGTAAAAAAAAAATACAACTTTGATGTTTCGAAAAGTGAATATAGTTTTTGTATTTTTATCAAGCAAAAAATAAGGTACAGAACCAAAAATGGGGAAAAAATAAGTACATATATATATATATATACTAGCAAAATAAAAAAACACCATCTGGGCGATGTAAAAATAATTTTTTGAAAGATATTGCTTGAGGAGGTGGAAGGTAAAAATTAAATGCCGGAGAGTTTGAACCATAAATCATGAAATCATCAAATTTATTAAAAGAGTAAAAAAAATTTAAAAAATTGAAATCGAAACTAAGTTCTATTAACTTTGAATATCTATTAAAATAAAACAAACTATATATAAATATATGATATTGGGGATGTATCTATAAAAACCTATTTAAAAAAAAAATGAGGACTGTCTAATGCTGTATGCTCGAATTTTGAGTGTGTTTATTCTATGTTATGACGATTTATGACGGGTATAGTGACGTAAGCAATGACGTAGTTTTTTGTTACTTTTGTTACAAAAACCAGAAGCGAATTTCCATTATATATATATATTATATATATATATATATATATATATATATATATATATATATATATATATATATTATATATATATGTAAAACAAAATGTTTTTGTGATGAAATAAAGAAATACAGTGCTCAATCACAAATTGTAAGAGCTAATTTATTTATTTTACAATGTTTTCACAGATCAATGTTCATTATTAACAGCGACCCAGGTTTCATGCTAAGTAGCAATCATCAGGTTGTCGAGCAAGATTCTATGGTGTTTGTTGGAGTTCTTTACTCAATGTCACATTTTGGATTGCAAATAACGTCGGTTAGTTCCGCGGACGCTGTTATAGCTCGGATTTACTAAAAATAAATTTTTTCAATATATATATATATATATATGGGAACTGGTGCTCAGAGGAGCAACAAGACAAATAGTGACGGTTAACACCTCCCATATCCAAAATTAACTTACGTTCTGTCTATACATCTACTAGCTGTTTATGTAAAACGGAATATCAACAGATAAGATTTCCTCACGTGACAAATTTCATTCCTTCAATGAACAACACAAAAGAATATGACAATAATCACAACTGTATTTAAGAAAAGTCTCGATTTTTTATTAACCTTGTTGGCTGGGTCTTTAGAATACACCGACTGCACCGCTGAAGTGAAGTAAGACCCCTCCCCACAATGGGGCAACCTACTGGCCATTGGTGGTGACCCGTGATGCTTAAGGATGGAACCCTGGTGACTGAGCTGTCCATGATATACAGCACTCCACTTTGGCAGTTGCTTAGGCTGGATGGGCGGTCGGATAGGCCCCCACCAATCAATCGGCTGATCGCGTCAAGCATTAGCACCGAGGCAGAGACTGAGAGTCTTAGTGCCCTCGGTATGACGTTATACTCTATCTGACGGTGTTGTTCCACTTCTTGAACGCTGGAGAATGTGGAGTGCCCCTTCATCACCATTACTCCCTGTTTCACTATCACTTGGAGTGGTAGTACCTGTTAGGGTCCTATCTACGTATTAAATAAGAAAATATGTTTTTAAAAATGTGGCTAAAAAAATTGAGTTTAATAAGAAATTGAGTGCATATCAAAAATAAATGAAGCAAAACGTCTTCGGCATAAAATGACCCAACAAGGGTTGGCACGCCGTAAAATCCAATCAACCAATCGACTTTTTATTATAGTTTTCCACTTCCCTATCCCGTTTTACACAGTTACTGGCTGTAGGGGACAAATTTAATTATATTCCGTTTTGCATTTATTTTTACAAAGGAAATATGTGCAAGTTTCGGCAATTCATCTGTATGATATGTAAATATCGGATGAATATTTACACTGGCCAGAAATTGATGTAATCCTTACTAAAATAATCGGATAATTATATTCTGTCTAACCCAAAAATATTCACCCGTATTTGTAACATATTTTTTAAATTCTTACCTGTAAATTATTCTCTGTAGTGGCAGGGCTAAGGAATTATTGATTGGCCTTGAAATATTATTGAATACTATACTTGCTGAAGAAGATAGAATTTTAAAAAAACAT
The DNA here is from genome assembly GCA_023376005.1 of Doryteuthis pealeii. Lineage (NCBI taxonomy): Eukaryota > Metazoa > Mollusca > Cephalopoda > Myopsida > Loliginidae > Doryteuthis > Doryteuthis pealeii. The sequence goes on along the minus strand of CM042147.1, from coordinate 42,385,772 downwards.
CGACTGAAACGCTAAGATAAAACCAATGATTTGGATACGCGTCGAAATAATCCATTGCATAAAATATTTTTGTTCTTCAATTCGAAAAAAAACTTGTAGTTTAATTGTTTAAATGATTGATAAATGGAATTATTTTTTTTAGTTCGATTTTTTTTTGTATTTTTTATTTTATATCTAAAACCGAAAGTGATTGTTCTTCAAGATAATTGTGAAACGCTTATTTGATGTCAAATTAGTTGTCAATTTCCCATAATGTGGTTTCAATAAAAAAATAAGAGGGTGAGTCAAAAAGTAATGTCATTTTGTTTAGTACAGGTATAATCAGCGACACAGGAACCAGTATCATACATTAAAATGAAGCTGCTCCACTGTGGATCCATCCCTACTTCTCCACACAGTCACCGTTTCGCTCAATAGCAATGTTCTACCTTCGAATGAGAGCCTGTATCCGTGCCCTGTAAAAATCTGTTAACTGTACTTTGAGCCACTTCTTCACTACAGATTTCACTTTCTCGTCACTGGAATGTTTGCCTCTCAAACTCTCTTTCATGGAACCGAAGAGGTGATAGCCTGGGGTAAATATTATTCCATCAGAGTGTGCTTACGGTCTATTTCCGTTGAAAGCACCGGTTGTCGCTAGATCCCCAAAGTTAAACATCGATGAGCTTGTTCAATACTTAGATGGGTGACAAGTTAAGAAACAGCAGGTACCGTAATCAAAACTGAATATCAAATTGACTTGATTCGGCATAAAATGACTTGAAAAGGGTTGATATGCCGGAAAACAACCAACCAACCAACCAATCAAGAAGTGTGCAGAATTCCTTCTTCATTTAAACACAGTGGATTGTGTGATAGGAGGCAAGTAGCCATACAAATTTTCTTTTGTAAAGAATTGCTTCAAGGATTTTGTCAAGATGTACTCATCCCAATGTATTCCGGCATAATTCCAAAGCAAATACAATCTTAATTTCTTCTTGTACAGTCAAGAGATTGGATTCTGAAAGTGTCTCTTGTCTCTTTTGGTCGATTTCTATCCAATTCGCCCAACATACTTTGTGTTCTGAGATTCAATCTCGACCCAACCAGCGAAAAGTGTCTTTGTTTCGATTTCGTTTTAAAAGTTTCATTTATTCTAACGCAAAATAAATTGCATTGGGCAAAGACGATTATCTTCAAGAAAAGTAATGACATCAGTGAACAGAGTCACTTCTTGGTGTTTTTCCCAGACTGGGACCAAATTTCACAACTTTAAGCAACGAATTTATTTTGTCTTGGCACTGCCACTGATTCCTTTTACAACGCGCGAGAATTCTGATTCCATTACAAAAATTTGAACTGTTACTGGTCGTGTATTCAAATCAGACTGCATGAACTTTGATTCTTTGGGACCTTCAGAATCATCACCGATGAAAATTAAATGGAAATTTAATATGAAGAGGGATTCCAATTTATTTGTGAGAAAGGCCAATAGTCTTGTCCTCTTAAGTTTGACATTTCCAATATTTTCTTATCTATTTTATTTTTCAGTCTTTTTTTCCTTCGCGTAACTCGCTAAACTCTCTCTCTCTCTCTCTCTCTCTCTCTCTCTCTCTCTCTCTCTCTCTCTCTCTCTCTCTCTCTCTCTCTCTGTGTGTGTGGGTGCGTGTGTGTGTACGTGTGTGTATTTAATACTAAATATCAACAGACTTTAATACATCACAATCTACAACAACACGAATTCGAATAGAATACGAGGAGTGATAAAAGAAATATCGAGACTAAACCTTAAAATCTTATTCATACATTTTTTAGATATTTTCATGGGAGATGTGTACAAATTTATCTCTATTAAAGCTGTATTTAACAAATTACAACTAAACTTTGAATAAAATGTTAATTTTCTTTAAAATAGTCCATCATGCATTCAAAACAATTATTCCAGCGAAGTTCTCATTGGTCAGAGAAACAATTTCTTGAATTGGCGTTGTATTTCTTCTAGTGACCACGGCGACTTCGAATTTTACGCATGAATTGAATTCTTAGTTTTGAAAACAAGAAAAGGTCGCACTGAACTGAGAATGGAGGGGACTGGAATTTGAAAATCCTGTTTTTAGTCAAAATATGTTTTGTTAAAAAATCATCGAAATAGACATTATAATTTTTTGCAAATTGGCACTGACTTCTCTAAACATCATTAATTAAAACGTAAATTAAATTAAATTTAAAGCGTAAATTAAAGTAGTTTTTATACACCTTTTTCTTCTTTAACTTCTTTTTTATTCACATGCTTCTTTCCTAGTATGTTTTATATGAAAAATATTTCAACTTTTTAGGGAGAATGTTGACTTCTATGTAATCTATATATAAATACTCGTGTTCCTTAAAAGTACGACCATTATCATCTTAAAACACCCTCTGGTTAAAAATGAGACCGTCCAAATCGTCTAAGATGAAATGAAAATCATGATTATATGGCATTGCTTATCTGTCGAATTCTTATTTCTTATGAGTGTCCTCACTTCAGCTAAATAATGGACCATTCCATTTTTATTATAAAGACAGAAAAGAAAGAAAAAAACACGTAACACTAAAAAAAAATAAGAAGAAAGAAACAACGTATATATATATTTACCAACCCCTCCGCATGAGCAGGATGTGACACAAGGTCAATTTCTTAAGTGGGGTTCCACAGGTTTGAATTCAGAGTTTTCCTTATCTTAGACCGGTTGCCTAACCAAGGTTAATTAGCCCGATCTGCCCTACTATTTACCCATAGCTGGAGAGAGAATCGATTCGTACCTTTCCCAAGGGTATTAGCGCTAAGTGAAAATGCAGTTACCGCGTCCAGGATTTGAACTCGTGGCGACGAGTCCATTTCCCATGACTTTAACCATTACACCACGCGCTTCCACAAAGAAACAGCGTATAGGAATATCGAGAGCGGTGGGGCGCGTGGAAGTGGTAACGCTAATCTGTTTCAATCGAACATAGTGAAAAGACGAAAAAATAAAAGAAAGAAAAAAGAATGAGAGAGAGAGAGAGAGAGAGAGAGAGAGAAAGTTAATTCAAGATTATTATACTTTTTACACATTGAAATATTTTTCAAAAACTCTTAATTAAATGTATCAAATGTTGTAATTATCAAATTATTATACTGTTGTATATCCACAGTATTTATCAAATCTGAATCTCCCCTCTTTCATATATTTTCTCTTTCATATCATTCATATGATCATAAATGTAGTCTTATAGTCATATCAACTTCTTTATTCTGGCCATTCTGTTCTATTAGGATATGTAAATATTCATAAAGTCTTTTCTGTGTCTTTTTACAACAATTTTTAACCGATTGTCTACATAAAGAAGATTAGATTTGATCCAAAGTTGAGTTCAAATGTCAAAATCAGAATTGAAGATTTTACATGAAAGAATGAAATCCACAGCAAGTGCCATTTCTAAAATGCCAGGTCAATATTTCCCATGCCAAATACAAATTGCAGTTTTCTTCTGCAAAGATCATCATGTTACAACCACAACTGCACAAATGCATAAAGTGCACAATTTATAATTGATATATTGGTTGAAACAAAAACCGTTCAGTTCTATCTTCACTGCAGATTCTCGATAGGAAGCAAGTGGTCTGTGATCATGACCAGTTAAAAGTAATTTTTTTACTGGATGAATAATAATAATAATAATAATAATAATAATAATAATAATAATAATAATAATAATAATAAATTTAAAAAAGAAAGAACTTGTCAACTGGTGGATTTTGCGGTTCCATCAGATCACAGGGTGAAGCTGAAGAAAATGAAAAAATGGACAAATACCTGGACCTTGTCAGAGAACTGAAAAAGTTATGGAATATGAAAGTCAAAGTGATACTAATTGCAGTTGGTGCACTTGGAACGGTTCCAAAAGGATTGGAAAAGGCTTTGGAAAATCTGGACTTCAGAGGAAAGATTGAGACTATCCAGAATACTGCACTGCTGCAATCTGCTAGAATACTTAGAAGAGTCCTAGAGACATGAGGAGGCTTGCCGTCACTCAGACTCCTGATGTGAAAACTCAAAAGGAGTAAATAATAATAATAATAATAATAATAATAATAATAATAATAATAATGCAAAAACATTCCAAAAACATTTTGTTGAAGTGCCGTTATATAGTTGAAAATAAAGTCTAAGTAGAAAGAAAACATAATTGTGCACTTGTCTAAAACTGAAAATCAAATAGTCCCACCAAGCTATGTACATACAGTTGAGCAGAGTGTGTTCTTTAGCCTTGATACGGCAAACAGTCAAGGAAGCTTCCATAAAATAAGCAAATTTGTTACATGCTGTAATTTTCACAGTTTTGAGAATAATCGAGGGTATCCGTAGCTCAAAAAGTTGATGTGATATAGAAAAACTGGAGTCATTTCTGGATTCAGTAGTTGAAAAATAGTCAAAAACAAGTGTCAGGTCTAATTCAACAAAATTGTGTTCCCAAGTGTTAATTATAGTAATTATTTCATTCTTTAATGGGTTCATTATATATCTGTGGTTTTGTCATCAAATTAATCTGATTTGAGTAAATAACTTTGGTCCCACTTGCAGAGATGCGATGCTAAGTGTTTTAGTCTTTAGTTAATATTTTTTACTCAGTAGAGAGTCCGATATTCAATGATACTCATATCCCCCTGTCATAACTATGATACACTAAGTAAATAACTACGTAACTGGTCAATATATATCAACTCGGTGATGTCAATTCAAATTGAAGCCTATTCTTCCTGGATAAATGGACTTCTAAAATAAAGAGATATTATTTTTTAAAATGTCAACTATAGAGTGCAGCCTAAATGGGCGCATAGGAAAAGCACACGCATGCACACGCGTAAACACAAGAATAATTTCTGATTATAAACTTATCTATCTATAATATTTGTTGTATCTATCTTATACTTTTCATATCTATCTACATCAAGATGTGGATTTTCGTAAATTATTTGTCACTGTTTGCTTCGCATGGTGTAATGGTAGTAAGATCGATTCTCATTAGGTGCTCTATTTTTCTGGTCTTAAGCTAAGATTATTTAGTAAAGGACTATATTAGGAAAATTGGCCTCGCACTATAACCCTGTCTCAATACTCCTACCATTTCTTTTCATAATTGTTAATAGATAGATCTATCAAGCTATCTATCTATCTATAAAGATTCAGGCAATGATTACGTGTTTTAATTGCTGTTATCTATTCATGTGTGTGTACGTGTGTCTGTCTGTCTGTCTGTCTGTCTGTCTGTCTGTCTGGGTGTGTGTTCGTAAGTGTGTGTGTGTGTGTGTGTGTGTGTGTGTGTTGGACGTCAATATAATGGTTTTGAGTGTAAAAGAGCTGCACCCAACAATACCATACAATGTCTTTAATATGTTATCAACCACCCACTTTACTATATTATATATATATATATATATATATATATATATATATATATATATATATATATGTGTGTGTGTGTGTGTGTGTGTGTGAGAGAGAGGAGAGAGAGAGAAGAAAGAGAGAGTGTGTGTGTGTATGTGCGTGTGTGTATTAAAATGTAAATCAAGTTAGTTTAGAGAGGGAAGTTTGTGTCGGCTCGTAGCTTTTAGAATTTTCTTTTGTACTATGAGTTAAGCACCGGCCAGTGGATATTTAAGCACTCACGCAACTATATCAGTAACTTTTTGTGGACCTTCTTTATCAGAAAATACTTAATTTTCTTCCGCTGAACCCATAATAACTTTTATATATATATATATATATATATATATATATTATATATATATATATATAATCCAAAAGTCCAAAGAAATCTTCCTTAAGACACAAGGGTTTTATTTTTTTTAAAAACCTGTCGCAGTTTGAGAGCTCAATGTGAGCTCTTAATGTTAGAGTCACAGAGTAAATATATAAGTAAAGAAATAACAAAAGACTTAGAGATTTAGCTTATAGTCTATTTCAGGGAGCTTAGACAAATCATTCGCATCTAATGAGTCGGGAGAGTTAGACAGTTTGTCTAAGCTCCCTGAAATAGACTATAAGCTAAATCTCTAAGTTTTTTGTTATTTCTTTACTATATATATATATATATATATATATATATATATATATATATAACCTAAAATACCCATTTTTACAAGTGTATATATATATACTAGTCAAAATGGGTATAAATATATATGATTGTGTGTGTATGTATGAATGAATGTATGCATGTTTATGTATGTGCATGTGTTTGTGTTTACTATGGGAGTGTGTGTATATTTCATGCGTAATGTGTTAAAATGTGTATGAATAGTTCTTTGTATTTGTGTGAGGTATTGGCGCTTTTCTACCAAATTTAATTTTACTTTGGATTCAATAGAAAAACCTCAGGTTGTTGAACCGCATTTTTATTTTTGCAACATTAAAATCTGATTCCTTCTAAGCTATTCTCCCTGGATGCTTTGCTGTGCAGCAAAAACTCAGGTCAGTAGCTAAACTGAGAAGCCAGAAAAACAATCAACAGAGAAAACCTTTTTCTAATATATATTGCGTTTCTGTTTTCTTAATAAGGATTAAAATTAATAGATAATTGGACTTAAGCTAAATAAATGATCATCTTAACATCTGAAAATAAATCCTCAAAACAGCGAAAATTGAGTAGATTAAATTTAATTAATAATCTTTTCAATGATTTTCATAGGAAGAATTTAATCTCCTTTTCAATTTATAACTCTGTTGCCCAATATCAGTAATGCCCGAAGCTTAACATAAAAAAGAAAGAAAATAACATAAATAAACTTCGTTTTATTAAATCTTTCAGAATATAAAAGAATAGAATTATTTTCAAATGGAAAGTTTCTCATCTATCATATAAATGTCAGTATTATTAATCATAAATCGTGAAAACGCAATTTATGGTTATCTGTTTCTCAAGGGGTGCTGAATACATGACCCAATATTTGAGGAAATAAAATATCTCCAGGGAGCGATTAGCTTGGTTGGTTGATGGATTTTAACGACACATAACCCGTCTAGGATTATTTCATGCCTAGTGGTTAGAAAACAATATATGTTGTATATTTATATTTCAGACTTTTGTATTTAACGGTTTGAACGATGTGTTAGCATCGTTGGACATCGAGGTATTTTTTTTGCATGGTAGGGATCAGGGGCAGACCTGTTCAATATCAAAATTCAGATCAGGTGTGTGCAGGGAGCGATTTTAATTCTTTAATGGGGTGTTCTAATGTTATTTTTAACGTCCTAATCAAAATAATGATATATTAATCGGTATTTTTTATCGATTAAATTATAGTAATTGATTTTAAATGAAAAAAAGCTTCTACTAACATAAATGGTTTGGTTTGTTTTGTTTTACGGCATATCAACCTCAGTGGGTCATTTAATGCCGATAAAGTTTTGAAATAAATCAATTCTAATGGATAATACAATTTTGTTTATAGACTCATGTTTTCTATTTAACCCATAGATGTGACCCTAACAGGTACTACCACTCCGGATCAGAGTGGACAAGGGAGCAATGGTGATGAAGGGGTGCTCCACATTCCCCAAACCTCCAAAACTGGAACCTCACCATCAGGGAGTTTAACGTCATTCCCAGGACATTAACATAAATGGATTTGAATGTTTAAGCATCTAAATCATTCATAGAATAATTACATTTATTGATGATTAATTTTAGAGATCAATTCCTTAATCGAATTGGGTCTATCGATCCTACAAGGACATGTGAGTAATGGGAGGACCTAGAAATCACCTCAGTATTGTCAGATGCAGGTTGAGCTGCCATGGAAAGCACGCGAAGAAAAGTTGTAAAGTAAACAAAAGTGTTTAGAAAATATTTGGTCATTATTTCGTCTCACCATGACGGTCACCAATATTCCGAGTTGTTGTGGACAATGCAGCACAAAACTGGTTGCCATTCCAGGAGCTGAAATTCAAACCTAAGATGGAAATTCTATCCCTGACTAAACATAAGAATTTCTTTGAATTTATTGTATTGCATTCTGATAATGGTTGACGAAAGAATGCAAAAATAATGAGTTGAATGAAAAGAAGACATAAAATGAAACAAAGAGGTAGGTGTTAAAAATTCGAGCCGCACTGACGAGAAGTAAACTTCGAAACACGTGTCTGTGGATGACTGTTATATGTATTGAACAAGGCAGCCATTTTTTGTCTGCAAATCTTGTTCTGTATCCTTTCAAGTTGCCGGATTGATCTGATTAAATCTGGCGAAAGTACTCGGGAAATAAGTTATGGCAAATACATTAGCCAATTTTCGCCAGATTTGATCAGATCAATCCGGCAACTTGAAAGGACATAGAACAAGAATTGCAGACAAAAAATAGTTGCGCTGTTCAATAAAATAAGCCTAAAAGAAGAAATGTTGCCTAACTATATATATATATATATATATATATATATATATATATATATATATATATATATATATATGAAAGGTAAATGGATATGAATCCGACAATATGTGTAGAAAGTTTGTAGAAAAACAACATGTTAAAAGTTTTGCTGACAGAAATGTGTATATATATATATATATATATATATATATATATATATATATATATATATATATATATATATATATATATATATATATATATAGGTTCATGAATAAGTTCAAATTTAACAATTTTTTAATCAAAAGTTAATTTTTTTAGCCAAATATACCAGGATTTTATTATTTCTTGGGAAACATTATACAATTAGCGCTAAGAAATAATCTGATTCAATGTCCCATGAAAACTCTTTCAACAAACTTGAAATATTGCACCGGTTCATACATGAATTTGTAGAATTTAAGATTGGGTGGTATTATCTAAACAGGCAAGAGAAGACCAGCAAAAGTTGTAAACAGAATTTGTATGAATATAAATTAAGACCGACACTAAACAGTTTTCAAATCAGTAAAAAATATCAGACATTTTGAATTAAAAAAATCAACCGTCCAGACTCACTTCCAGGCAGAAAGTATAAAAGGTCAATTAATGAAGTGCTGCAGGTCTTTTAAGAAAGGGCAATCGGTACAAATGAGGTAAAAGAGTTAATTGATGCTAACAATTTGGAGTAAAAAAAGGGGGAAAAAGAAAAACCTAATTGACTGTTGAACAGAAAGAGAGAAGAGACTGAAAAATAAATGGAAAACAAAAAACAAATAGAAAAATTGTTTTGTTTTGTTCTTTATATTTTGATGTATTCAATTATTTTATATTTTTATTTCTTTATTTATATATTCTATGTAGGATCGCAGAATATTCGTAAAATATATATGATTATTAAGTGAAAATGAGGGGAAGTACTCTTTAATTAACATTTTTCACACTATTAAATTTAAACTGAATTTGTAATTGAATATTACATAAGTTAAAGCATATTAATGCTATTGTGTTTGCAAAAGTCTCGCAATGATGTGCCATTGTTGTTTTGTTACAATAAGATACAAACATCCAAAATGATGTTTTGATACAGATTCAGTATATTTGAGCACCATCTTGTAAATGCCTTTTCTAAATAAGAAGTGTTTAATCGTCTATTCAATTATTGGTTTTAAAACTGTATATGTAATGGGAAATAATAAAACATTACACTGAGCATCAAATATTTTGTTGAGTTAGATCTGACATCAGATATCATATTTACATACCATATACTGTGATACCATTCCTCCATGAATTTAAAATCTTGGTGGAATCATTCATGTTGCTCATAGCTGACCACATCAAAGTTTTTTAAGAAGTTAGCTAGATTGCTATGCGGAAAATGGAACTTAATGCTTATGTTGCAATCAAGCATTTTATGGCTATACAATTTCGGTGTAATTCATTGCTCATTCATTTCTTGACAAGGTAAAAAAAATGTATCAAGAACAAAGCACTCTTTTCGAGTTCTGACATTATCTCGATGAAATGTTCATCTTTGATAACTTCCAGAATCTGTAAACCATTGAACACACCGGCCTTAAATTTTTCAATTACAGGCCAGGAAATGCCAGAATGTGGAACTTGAAACACTTGCTTTCATTTAGCAATGCTTTAATGAATTGCTTTAAGAGACCTAGTTTCATGTGTAATGTGCGAACATAATTTTCTTTATATCAACAAATGGCTCATGTAGAATCAACAGGTTTGAGGTCAGACCTTGGAGGCCAATTCTTCTCCACCCAATGCTTCTCTCAAGCTCAACTGCCTCACACTGGGATTTCAGCTAAATGACGCTCTGGACGTATAGCTGATGATACACTAGTATACTCAATTTTACATTTTGTTCTTGTTATGTGGTGAAGTTTTCATTAAACAAAAGTAACAGTCTGTGTAAATCATAGGTATACCAAATGCCAACATCACATCTTCCCTTGATCCACATCCGTAAATTCTCAACACACTGCTTTCACATTTTGTAAGGGACTCAAGACTTGTCCGAATCAACATGTTTAAATTCAAAATATACAAAATAGACTAGCTTCACAAATGCATTGATGTTTGTTCTTTTACTGGGAATCAACCTAGGTACCAGATCTGAATAATTCTCCTTCATTTTCAATAAAATAATCAACGCAATCAGTTGAACAGTTCTATTACTTACAGACAAACAATACAATTGTGCTTATTTTGTGAGTAATCTGTAGAAAAAAGACTTGACGTGATAAGAAAAAAACTGACTGCAGTTTTGAAATGTTGAAAAAATGTTGTTTTTTTCGGAATTCTTTATTCTCATCTACGTAAACTCATCCAAAATAATTAAATGATATCAATTGTGTTGAAACGGCAAAAGTAAAAGATATTATACGATTGTTTGTTGAATACGTTATACCATTGTGTCCACCACTTTATCACAAAATTTTGTTACCTCCCACCATGTTCATCACTGTCTACTACTGCGTCACACTATTGTGTCATAGTACTGTGTTCATTATTGTCTGTCACACGATTGTTTCCACACGGAATAGCATGGAATCTGGACTGGATTTCTTTTATTATTATTATTATTATTATTATTATTATTATTATTATTATTATTATTATTATAATAATAATAATAATAATAATATAATAATAATAATAATAAGAAGAAGAAGAAGAAGAAGAAGAAGAAGAAGAAGAAGAAGAATTTTTTACAAAAAACACAAATGTTTAATTAATGTGTGGAGAATGATCACTAATTAGGACTGAGCATATTCTAGTAGTAACCACCTCTGCTATTTCCTAGGATTTCAGGTTTGAATAGGTTTAAAATATTTTAACAGATATAAGTATTTATTCAAAGAAGAACAAAGATAATTAATTTTAAATATACAGTAGAGACTGGGTCCCTTTTGTGCTGGTATTTGATTACTTCTCTATCTTCTAAACCAACCAATAGTAATTACTCCATTAAAGTGAGACGAGTCTCTTTCGAGTCGTGGTCAATTTCGTCTTCTATGTGACGATGGTCAACATTCTAGATGTCTGGATCAGAATTTTCGGAACCCCTGGATATTTTGCCGTTATATCAGGCAAACATTTCTCTGTGTCACCGAAGTCATTGTTATTGCAGGTCTCTGCCAGCTAAACCCAGCCCTGTCCCTTTAAATCAAGAGGGCACATATTTCCTGGGTGGTAAGCCACCTGGGATCAACGCTGTTATTTTACTTAGCCGCTCCAGAGGCCGAAGCATTCTGAAGCAGGCTAAGCGATCACACCGATGTTCTAAAACAGCAGTGTACAAATAGTCTTGGACCAGCTCGTTTACTCTCTACGAAACACTAAGCTAGGCTAGTCCACAACAGTTGCCCCCCTGGTATCACGCTGATATTAATATGTTACAGGTTCAATGGTCTAAGTTACTGTACACAAGGCACGATATGCTGGGCAAGTATAAATGTATATGTATATCTATTGCGTTATTTGTACAACATATACCGAGTGTCAACATTTTTGAACACTGTTATTCCTGTGGAGGACTGGGATAAGCTAGCTAGTAATAGACCTGGCTGGAGAGCCACCATCTACCTGTCTGTGAAAGAATTTGAGTTCAACCGAATTAAACACCAAAAATTGAAGCGGGCAATTTTCAGCCCAGCAACATTCAAAGTGGAGAAGTTCCAACACGTAGTTTATGTGGAAGAGTATGTCCCTCCAGGGCTGGCCTGGTGAGTCATCTGAGAAAACACAAGGATAGAGTCTCAAATGCTACTGGCACCGACCTATGATGATAATGAAATTTTAAATTTTTAAAATTTTTAAAAATACAGGAAATGGTCTTACTCGAACACGAGTTGACAGCCATTATTATTGCATTATTTGTACAACATATGCCAAGTGTCAAAATTTTTATGGACACCAAAAAATCAACTAATAGAATTTGATTTTAAATTGAGTCTGATCGCTTTATTCACGGCCTGCTTCGTTTCCTTTTCATCTACACTGTTAGCTGAAGTATGGCCTTGAAGAGATCATCAGATTTTTCTGTGACAGAGAACACGAGTTGAGTGGCAGGCATGAAAACTTGTCGTATTCTCGAAGGAAGCGGTCTAGGCTTTGCCTGGCGTGTAGGACTGACCTAGGATCGAACCCGCGTCCTTCAGAATGCGAAAAGGCGACACTTTGGCGCGGGCAGCGGAATCGAGATGCCTCTGTCCTGTATGTGAACGCCAGATACCAGGATGATAGCTGCAGGCATTCCGGCAACTGGGGTTGAGTTGACAGTCCCGTATGTGAAGCACAGTCGCTCGGATGATAGAAGCAGACCTGTGTATGAATAGAAAGAAACACCCAGAAGCGAGGAGTACAGAAACGAGTGTTGCTACGGTAGCTGCTTGAGGATTCGACGACGACGACGACGAAGAAGAAGAAGAAGAAGAAGAAGAAGAAGAAGAAGAAGAAGAAGAAGAAGTCGATGTTTGCAAAGAGAAAGATTAACCTGCGAGAAGGCGTTGGACTCGCGTCTTTTTGCCCCCCCCCCTCAACCCCCTGTATTTCTGAAGGGATGGCCCCTTTTGATATCACGAGCGGGACCTTCCATGGAATATTACAGAAAGCCCGCGAAATACGTGAAGTCACGTGGGACCTGGTTGGCTCTCAGTTTCAGCTTGGACGTCAGACAGAGAAGATATGTCTGCTTTAGCTGGAGCTCGCTGCACACGCGCGTTGTGTTTAGTTAGAGAAATATGTTTAGTTAAGTAAATAAAGGTTTAAATAAATAATATGGTTTTGTGGTTGATGAATGTCTTGGCAACAAGACTGACCGAGAAGAAGAAATGAATCAAGGACGACCAACCAGCAAGAACAGAGAAAGACGAAGTCCAGACGCTAGAAGAAGAATGTAAGATACCAAAGATGAGCAGAAGAATAATAGAAGGAAAGAAAGGGTATACAACAAGAAGATACCAGTGTAAGTATTTAACTCTTAATATAATGAAATATAGTTAATATGATCTTTAAAGTAATAGATTCTCTAAAGTGCACACGGAATTTATGGATACCCTGTATATTAAATTAGAAAGACTAACGTAATTAAATAAGAATGCATATATAACGATATCTTGTTTCAATTATATCTTAACTGGTTTCTATATAAAATCATACGTAAGATTGATTGAAATACGTTGGAAAATAAAACAATAATATTATAGATCAGTAATAGTTCTCATAAGCTAATTCTCACTTTTCCTACGCAGATATTTATTTGAAGCTCTGCTTTGAGAGCCCAGGCATGATCATTGTTGTTTTGTTCATGTTGAGGTTTGGAGCAAAATAACCTACCTTCTCTTCCCCGGCCTGACCATAGTTAGTTTCTTCTATCTAGGTGGCTCGGCTTGCTGTACAGTTTGGCAAAACATGATAATATACTCTAATTAAGAAAAATGATTAGTGAGTTTTAATATCAATGAAATATTCGTACATAACTATATCATATATCCAATAAGTAGCAACAGACAGCTGTTGTCAACATCGAGATAGTCAAGTACAATAAGAAGTTATACTGTACTGCTTACTTTACTAATTATCAAGTTATCAGAAGATCTTTTCAAGAACTCTTGCCTTTATGGGTGCGATAACGAGAATGGGTTAAGACAGACAGACAGAGAGAGAGAGAGAAGGATAGAGAGAGAAGAAGAAAGAAAGTGATAGACAGAAGGAGGGAGAGTATGAGAGAACGATAAAGACAGTGAGAGATAGACAAGGAGAGAGTGGGAGAGAGAGAGAAGGAGAGAGAAAGAGAAAGACAGTGGGAGGAGAGAAAGAGTGGTGAAATAGAAAGAGAGGAGAAACAAAGTGAGAGAGAATGAGAGACAGAGAGTGAGAGACAGAAAAGGAGAGTGAGTGAGTGAGTGAGTGAAAGAAAGAGAGTAGGAGAGAGAGTAAGAGAGGGAGGACAGAGAGAGAAGGAGAGAAGAGGAGAGAATGAGAAAGAGAGATACAAAGATAGAGAAGGCGATATAGAGTGAGTGTGGGAGAGAGAAAAAAAGGAGAGAGAGAAAAGATGGAAGAGAAGGAGAGAGAAGGAGAAAGAAAGATATTGATAGAGAAGGAGAGAGATTGAGTGAGTGAGAAAGAGAGAGAGACAGAGAAGTGTGTGTGAGAAAGAGAGAGAGAGAGAGAGAGAGAGAGAGAGAGAAAGAGAGAGAAGGGGCAGTTCCCTGCGGTCGAATAAGAGTAAACCATGAGTAAATCTCATTAGCGCAGAAAACAGAAAATATTTTTGTAGTTTTATTTATCATTTTCTTTGGGGGGGTGGAATTAGAGAGATTTTTTCGATCTTTACAATACAAATGCAAACTGGAAACAACTGTAGAAGGGAGCAAACAATATTGTGAGTGTTTTGAAAGGAGAGATAAATATGAGTATCCCGTACGAAACTTGGTAGACTAGTGCAAAGAAAAACACAGATCGTTAGTATTAGATAACAGTTTTTCTTATAATAAGACGATTTGAAAAAATTCTCTTGTCAAACACCTTAACTCTTCTTCCAGCCTCTCTCTCTCTCTCTCTCTCTCTCTCTCTCTCTCTCTCTCTCTCTCTCTCTCTCTCTCTCTCTCTCTCATATATAATATATATATATATATATATGCGTATTTATATATATATATATATTTTGGAGGATATGAGCTTAATTGAAGTCATACCTAATTTTGAAAATTAATTAGTTAATAATTAATGAATTTAGGCGGGCATATATGTTCAAATGTAAGGCTAAACAAATCGAGAAAATGTTAATCCCTGAATGTACATTGCGACCTATTAGGTTTCATCGGCAAGGTTATATACATGGGAGATTGCTCCGTGTGTGACTCGAAATATATATATATATATATATATATATATATATATATATATATATATATACTCAGTTTTTGAAGGTTAAGTTTCATTTTATTTCGTTAAATTTTCGGGGATGTTTATACCCTTCTTCGGAACGGATGAACTGGCTGATATGTTCTTTATAGCCTCTATATATACTCTTTATTTATATTGATGGTTTCGTCTCGTTTCGTGGTATGGGGGCGGTCTCTCTTAGTCACCACCTTTTTTTTCTTGCCATTCGTTTGCTTTGTTTTTGTGCAGGTGTTTGTATGTGTTTTAAGTTTGGACATGCATATAAAATTGTCTTGGAAGTCTATCCCCTTTTCACTAGCGCTAAACCAAGAAGATTGTTTTTGCGTCTGAGATGGAGCGCCACACCTAACATCAGCTCCTTACTTTACCGCACAGATCCCTATGCTACTCATTCCTGAGTTGGCGAGGACTGGTATCGAACTAAGAACCTTGTGGTTTCTAGCCGAATGTTCTACCGACTCAGCTAACCAGACAGACAGACAGACAGACAGAAAGCAAACTTACGATATTCCACCGTATTCACTGTAACTCGAATTTCATATGGGTACACAATCGTCACACATCAAATATTATTTGGATTATTCGGACTATTGTTCTCATCTTTATTGTTAGCTACAGAACGTTTCGGTCGATATGCCCGCCGGCCTTCTTCGTGTGTTTCTTGTTGAACTTGGGTACCTTCTCGGACTCGAGAATCTTCTCTTCGAACTCGGGATAACAAGATGGGGCAATAGTTATAATAATACAAATTTTCAAACCTCATCTAAAGAATTCAGAGAAATAGTAAAAATTACTTTTACGCTTCTGATGATTGTTTAGTTTAATGAAGAGAGATCAATATTATAATGTATACGGCTATATGCCGAGTCGTGTGTACACTCGTTGTATCTCACTTTAAGATAAATACAAATAAATAAATACAAGTGAGTGCACGAGTGTGCTGACTTCAAATAAAGAAGAGAGATCAATATTATAAGTTAGTTGTTTAGTTTTTATACGTTCTATTGTTTGGACATTTAGCACTTTCATATACGTTTTCTTTAATTTAAAACAGTATTTAATTATCCTTATATATGGGGTGTTAAAACATCGGAAGACTTAAGAAGGCCTAAGCTATAAAATCAAAATACCCAACGGTCATTTTGGACAGGGAGTTGTGGTGATTTGGTCCTTTCCTGTATTTTTCAAATATTAGCAACGGTTAACGCATTCCGATCGAGTCACCCGGTGAGGGCGAATTGTTGAGAAATTGTTTTATCGCGAGGTGGAAGGATACACAGAAGAATGGTGTGCTTAATATATTTATCAAGCAGCAGCATCCGGTGCCAAATGGATACATACAAACACAGAACAAATAAATACAAACAATTAACAAGACAAAACTTACACTAAAAAGAGGAGGGTCAGTTCAGTATAGCCGACGCAGTAAAGTCAGTCTGGATATTATTCAACAAGTTACTCGTAGGCTATTTTATGGCTATGAGCCAGTCCATCTGGTAGAGTGCTGAAGGTGTGTTAGCTACTCTACAACAGAAATCCAGCATCTGATGCTCAATTTCATTGGGGGAATATCCTCCAAATGATAACCGAGACGTTCCGTGAGCTGATCCGAAGCGGAACCCTCCACTAGCTCCAGATACAATACCTTTTGAGACCATAAAGGTCACTGGGTCGAAGACAATTACGAAAAGCCTCTCTGTAGTCAGGAAGAACTCGAGATTAGGGAAGACAGCTCTAACCTTCGCTCCCTCTCTGAATCATCTGGCAACGTTTGTCCCAAGAATGCCAGCCTCTTGACAAATCGATGAATTGCCAAATGCGGCATCTTCTGGGTTACATTGCAAGGATTTTGAATACAAAATCTATCCCCGAGCGAAAGAGAAGCCGATCGAGCACCAATAAACGAACCGCAGACAGAGGCAGTAAAGAGGAAACACAGACAACTGTTTTTTTTTTTTTTTTTTCAAAAAATTAAGTTTTTTGAATTGCAGATTAATTAAAATTCCCTGAATCTTTCCAGTTGTAAATTCTCAACAAGCAAAATTCATAGAAAAACGAGAATTTTCCTTTTTTGAATTGAAATTTATTTTTATGTAAAGCAGTAAAAACCGAATGATTTTCTTGAGATATTCTGCTCTTTTTTCTCACAATATGAATCCAGTCACACTGACAAAAACATTAAAACAATCACTTAATTCAGACTGTTCAAATTACAAGTTGAATTATTCGTATATATTCAATCGTTCTTCTTTTTTTTTCAATAAGAAAAAAAAATCAGACATACATTGTTATCTTTGATGAACTAACGTTAAATATTAATGAAATAATTATTCAAATATCAATAATTCAGACGCCATTTATTCGTTGGGTATGCACTTTCGTGCCGGCCAGTCACAATTTAATTACTCTATTTTCAGTTGCCGGTGTAGAATAGACATTTATATCCCAGCAATAATTGTCCGGCGAGGCCAATGTCGCCAGAGTGTCGGAGTACCGTGTTTGTTAAGATAGTCGCAGAATCGTAATAATATCCATAAATTCTTGTAATTTTAGAGCCATTTCTTTTTTTTTCTTTTTTTCATTAAAGGAAATGTCATAGCGATAAAGGATAGTATTTTGGTTGTTATTGGGGGGGGGAGATTTTTGTTTGTTTTTTTGTTTGTTTTGTTTTTGTTTTTTGTTTTTGTTTTTGTTTTTAATGTTATTGCCAATAAATTAAATATTTTTAAAAACATAGCTGTATGGACAACATTTCTCAGGATAGTAGTTTATTTTATTGTTTTGTTTTGTTTAGTTTTTGATTTGGTTTTTGTTTTTATTTTTTTGTTGTTTTGTTTTTTGTTTTTTAGTTTTTATTTATTGTGTACAGAACTGAGATTTTTGTGTGTTAGTTCTAGTTATTATAATTAGTATGTTGGTTTTTGTCAGATATTTTATCTAAAATCAAAATAGAAGAATCCACCTGCTTCAATAGTTTTTTTTTTTACAATCTTCAAGACCCCAAGTAACGCTTAACCAATTTTTTAATTTACAGTTTTTTTTCAATTTTCTTCATCCTTCTTAATTTCTACTTTTTGCTTTTTTCCTTCTAATCAATTTTCTTGAATTTCTGAACCATTCCTGGTTTATTTATTTGAATCTTTAAAAAAATGAAAGAAATGAAAAGAATGAAGGAAAAGAAAGACTGTCATTTGCAGAAGGAATTCCTTCCATTTCACCTGCAGATGAAAATATTTCTTTTCCTTCTTTCCAATTGGTTTTCATAAATTCTTTTTCTTTCTTTTAATTCTCCCACCTTTTTCTTCGTTTCTTTTTCTTCGTTACAAATTTATCTATCCTTTCAATTTCTTCGTTTCTGTCGTTCCATTATTCCTGAAGGTCCTTCCCCATAAATATGCCTTTTTACTTTTATTTACTCAGGGTCATTTATATTCCATCGAATTTATTTCAACTGCTTTCGAGAACAGATGAATTCGACGACTTACTTTACTCACAAGTCTTGTTCGGTATTTTTCTATTTCCTTCTCCATTTTAATCTGATATTTAGATTTTCCCTTTTGTTTTAATGTTCTTACCTTTATTCTTTTTTCCATATTTCCTTCACTCACCTCCCCCCCCCCATGTCCTGTCCGTTAGAAACATTCCTTTGCTCTTACGAATATTCATATTCATTTTATTACGTAAGTTTCAGTAAAAATGAAATCGGATCTGATGTTTTCAGCACTCACCCTTAAATGACACAATTTTTACCTTCGCTTTCTCCATAACCACTACACTGCCAGGTTTATGGGGGGAAAAAGAAAGAAATCGGGCTATTTCCAATTCACAAAACCCTTTGGATTTAATCCTGATTCAAGGTTTTATAAATCCCAGTCGCTTGAAAAAATTATCTTCTCTTCACTTTTAAAGAAATGCAAACATGAGAGCAGCATTGAATAAGGCAGAATTTGAGAATGTTAATTTATAAATGGATTTTCCTGTTCGTTCCTATTTACACTCTGCTGGTTCGCTCTTGACATTGAACGATCTGACCCTTCAACTGTGACCTTTTCTGATCCAATTCAAATGTTAGAATTAGACATATTTATTCTGCTATGAAATACTATATTAAAAAAAACAGGGATAGATTAATAACGTATGTACGGCTAGGATCAATGTGTAGTATCAGTGTGCCTTTCATCGGATTAAAGAGTCACTCGCTGTCACTTCTATTTACAATGAAAGTGTAGATGAAGAAATTCCACGGTTATCTTTTTAAATAATAAGATATAAAATATGTAGATAAAATTTCGAAAATTATAAAATTTAATACCTCTCAAAATTAAATGAAAAAAATGAACGGATGATACTGATTATTTTCATTTAATTTCTTAAAATAAATTGTTTATATTTCTACGGATGTAAATACACATTTCCGTCTCACGCAGAAGTGACGGGGGGGGCACTAAGTTTTATTCTAGGCAAGTTGCAAATAACATTTACTGGTATCCATAGACAGAAGGATCTATAATCTAACAATCAGTTATACCGTTAATTATGAAGACAGATTATACCATAATCTGTTAGTAAACGTTTAGTGAAGATTAGTGTTATTTCTTAAAGCAAATAATAACTTAGATTTATGTTTTCTGAACAAGAAATCAAGAAGAAAGATTTCCTGGTAATCTGACCGATACAAACTGGAGTTAACAACCCCCACACACACACACCATAAACAAACAGCACAAAAATGATATCAGATTCTTCATGGAATGGGATAATCCAATAATAATAAAAAATAAGTTCAACAAATTAGGGGTAAATCGGGCATATACGTTCAAATGTATGGCTAACAAAATCGAGAAAATGTCAATCCCTGAATGTACATTTCGACCTATTAAGTCTCATCAGCAAGGTTACAGACATGGTAGACTGCTCCGTGTGTTACTCGAAACCTCGACTGCCAAGCTGATAGGACTCTAACCATTACACTAGCTGGCCAATTCCAGATTCTTCGTTTGTTTTGAACTTATTTATAGCCTTACATTTGAACAAATATGCCCGCCTAAATTCATTAATTATTAACTAATTAATTTTCAAAATTAGGTATGACTTCAATTAAGCACATATCCTCGAAAAATTGTCGGCTAAAAGCCATATCAAATAAACACATTGTTTGTTTACTTACTCCCATACTGTCGTGTATCAAGTCAATAAAGTGGAACATAAATAAGTTCAAACTTAAATTTTAACAAAATAAGTTAACAACCCCCCCATAAACAAACAGCACAAAAATGACATCAGATTCTTCATGGAATGGGATAATCCAATATTTAAAAAAAAAATTCAACAAATTAGGAGTAAATCATTGTAACCTTAATTAATTTATGGCTAAATCAATATTGATATTTGAGTGTTGTGGTGATTAAATTTGCTTTATTTATTACAGCGATCAAACATGTATACACACACATACAGAAAGAAAGAGACAGAGACAGAGAGAGGGAGACACAGAGAGAGAGAGAGAGAGAGAGAGAGAAAGAGAGAGAAAGTGAGAGAGATGCAGATATATATTATTATTTTATATGTTATATATATATGCATATATATGGTTAGGGTTAGGGTCAGAACTTTTTGAATGACCCTCATATATATGTATGTATAAATTATACATTGTATAATATATGAGTGATATTATAATGGCAAAGTAACTCCTTTACGGTCAGCTGTATGATGACAAAAGGCCACAACATAAGCCTTGGAAGCGGTATAAGGATTGCTTACAATGTATCCTTGTAAAAATAAAAATACATCCTGACAACCAGGAAAGAATGGCATTGAAGAGAACTGAATGGAGAATTCATGTGGATGATGGCTGTACCAGTTTTGAGAATGAAAGAATTGAGCATGAAAACCTCAAGCGTCAGGTTCGAAAGGGATACACCTGTCATATTGTGAGAACACGAAGGGTTGAATATGTCAAACACATGGGTGGATTCTACTTTCTAAGGCTGGATATGTCAATCATAGGAAATCTCATCCGGGACAATTCATGCAAACTCCAAGAACAAACAATATGTCTTGTGCAATCTCTAACAAAGTTTGTAAGTTGGCTTCTGGTCTTAAGAGACATATAGTGGTGCACAAGCATCATATTTGATTTATTCGATCCAGTTGAATATATATATATATATATATATATATATATGTGTGTGTGTGTGTGTGTGTGTGTGTGTGTGTGTGTGTGTGTGTGTGTGTAAAATATAAATTTAAAGGCAATTTACAATTTATATATATATATATTCTTCCTTACTACGTCATAATTTATATATATATATATATATATATGTATATATATATATATATATATATATATATCCTTCCTCCCTACGTCATATTTTATATTTATATATCCTTCCTTACAACGTCATATTTGCATCAAACTTTGTGGACCTTCAGCGCGATTGATGAGTCACTTGAGGGCACATGAGAGGAAAGGTTCTGGTAGTGAGGTTATAGGATTGTGAGGGATGGGAATGATCTGTAAAGATTATGCTATTGCTATGTATGTATGTATGTATGTATGGTGTTTCAAGATTTTTTTTTACTTGTAATTTCAAATTCTGTTGAAACGTTCTTCTGGATCCATTGAGTATAAATTATAAATTCGGTAACTGTACATTGAAGCAATTCGTCATTTTTCCAATCTTCGTACGACACAACACGAACGAATGGATATTTGAATAGCGCTAGAATTCCACCTGCTCAGTAATGTTGTCTCTGTGTAAAACGTTGCTTCATTCTTAATATTGCAGCATAGAATTTATCTGTGAGTAAACTCTATACCTTTATCCTTTCATAGGTTTCATACTTTTAAAGACAGCATATATATATATATATATATATATATATATATATATATATATATATATATATATAGAGAGAGAGAGAGAGAGAGAAGAGAGAGAGAGAGAGAGAAATATTCAATAGACAGATAAGTTGGAGATGATTCTGTTTGGAATCATCTTGTTATGTATTGATGGGTATATAGTCATTTTTAGACGGTTAGTGGAAAAATAGCTTTTTCAGGTTTTGTTGAGATCGTTAGGTTAACTGACACGCATAATTACATTAACAAATTATAAAATTAAAATGATATTAAAAATGATAATAAAAACAATAATAATAACACTAATAATAATACAACAACAATAATAAACACAACCTATATAAATAAAAAATAGAATAGCCCATTGTTGTACGGTTTCAAAATACCCTGAAGATGGCCCACGATAGATCGGAAAGTACTTGGTCAATGACATATGGCAAATACATCTGCCAATTTTCGCCAGATATTACAAAAATAATCCGGCAATACGAAAAAACAAAGGATAAAACTTGCAGACAAAAAATGGCTGCATTATTTAACAATATATGCCTACAAGAAGAAACGTGTGTATGTGTATGCGTATGTGCTAAGGTACGTCTCCGTTAAGGCACTCTCAGTGAGAATTGAACTTCTCCCCTTGTGAATTGTCTGCGAAATAAATTGCGTATCATTGCTCGGCTGCACATAGTTTACTTTAGTGTTTACAAGAAGAAATGCTGCCTATATATATATATATATATATATATATATATATATATATATATATATATATTGTGTGTGTGTGTGTGTGTGTGTGTGTGTGTGTGTGTGTGTTTTAAATGTTATTGTTTAAAACTGAGTCATTTCGTTAGACAAACTTTTGAAATAAAAATATAGTTTCGATTTTATAACAAAATAATAATTGTGTGCAATCAATTGATTTATGTCATGATATAAAATTTGATAATTGGAATATTCGCAATTTTGTAGCGGAAAAATTTTTTTTTAAAAACAAATAAAAAAGCATTCGAATACGTCGGAGATGAACGGTCAGAACTGTGGTGGTTACAAGAGTATTAAAGTTTCAGATTTAAAGGTGGCTGGTTATTCTTAATTCGTGTTCACAGGGTTTGCTTTTAACCCCATCTTATTTTGTTGTTCTCGCTGAAAAGAATTCAAGGAAAGAAAAGGAAGAGACAAAGACAAAAGTTAATTCTAGATTTAGGCTTTATTCACGGGTCATAGCCACCAAGTGGCAAGGAAATATCTTCCTGGCCAGTAGTAATGTCTTGTCCCAGTTAAGGCTTAAGTTCGATTGGTCGGAAGTGGGTCCTTTTCCCTGCACATACTCGGGGGATTCTTCCGGTGTGCAGGCTCATGGGATTTATTTTTTATTTCATCTTAATCCCCACAGATCTGCCAGAACATGGGGAGGGCCAGGCAGATATTTGGAAAATAATAGAGGTACACAAGAAATGACTAAAACACAAACAAAAATAATAAGCTTTGATAACACGTGACTCAAATTTCCAACTAACCTTCAAAAGAAGCTTAAGATTATAAACCTTATGGGGCCGATACATTTAAAGAAAAACATTCGCTTTTCTTACACGGTGTAAGTTGTTGGAATTTTAATATATAAGGCGTGTGGTAAATGCTACTTGTACTTATATACTCGCCGACTACCATGTGACCAACCTATTGTCCAATCACTGGCAGTGCTCAGCTGCTGATATTATTATTATACTGGACTTTTCTGGTCATACTAGCATTACTACTTGGATCTTTTTGGACGACGGAACGTAGTATTGTATCACAGGACTTATTCACTTACCGAGGATTCTATATCACAGGACATTCACTTACCAAAGGATTCTATAACTCGGGACTTACTTACTTACGTATTTACTTTAAGTTCTTTACAACTGGCCAAGGATGGCGGCCAGATAGTGTTATTTGCTATTTGTCCCTACTTTAAAAAAGTCAATGGTGAGAACGCTTCCCATGATAATGTCCCTCTGACGATTATGAAGTGTTTCTACAATAGCCGAAG
>CM042147.1:42291526-42356526 GCA_023376005.1 Doryteuthis pealeii | reverse complement strand
GTAATTGGGTCTAGTTGGTCCTGCTAGCTAGGAAGATTTTCCCTTACTACAGGCCACTGTGACCTGGTCACTAAAGCCTAAGTCATAAAGCTACTTTCTATCTTTGTTTCTTTCCTTTCTCGTGCCTTTTCGTTCTTGAGTTCTATTTCAGCGTACCAGCCCACAAGAACAAGGAACTAGCTTTTATTGGGGACAGGATACCAGTACAAACGAACTTAACCTAGCCCCATAGTACCATACCTGTTCTTTGTCAAATGTACTGTCTTTAAGTATGTTATACAACAGATAATAGATATCTCTCCTGATTCAAAACTTCACTAACTCGATATGTTTACTTAACAGCTATTGCCAACATAGTTCAAATATGTAAAAAGTATAATAATCTTGATTTAACTCTCTCTCTCTCTCTCTCTCTCTCTCTCTCTCTCTCTCTCTCTCTCTCTCTCTCTCTCTCTCTCTCTCTTCTTTCTTTCCTTTTTTCATCTTTTCATTATGTTCGATTGAAACAGATTAGCGTTATTGATTCCGCACGCTCTTTCTTTTTTTCTTATTATATCTTTTCTGTGTAGGATGTCCTTTTTTCTTCCCTTTCTTTCTTTATAATAAAAACAGAATTGACTATTTGGACGGTCTCATTTGTAACCAGAGGGTGTTGCACTCACCAACAAAACAAATGAAAACACTCGGAAAGAGTGTAAATACATTTTTGTTGATAAAATGTAACATCAACTAGATTTTTACCCGACAGTAACGACAAACACAATAAACATGTATCTGCGCATGTAGGCTCCGCGCAGCTTCCGGTTGAAAAACTAGATAAACAGTCAATTTTTTTAAATTGGGTACTTTTATCAACTAATCATAAACTTTCCCAAAAAGATTTCGGGCCGATTTCGATTTCAAACACGGCTATAAAACGATCAGCAAAAAGTCGCGAACGGCAGGTGACTCCGCGTCTGGCAGCGGAGACAACCTTTACGCGTTACATATCGGTCAAGATCAAAGACCGCTAACAGCCTACCAACCCAACCCACATTGCATCGACACACCACACAATACCAAGTCACCTGGCCAAAAACAGATTTACACACACTCGCTTTCGTACCCCATATCGAGTTGAAGAAGAAAGTATGTATCTTTTCTAATCTACCAATATCTGTTTATCTATCTATCTATCTATACATATATACATATAAGGGCAGTTGTGTGTATGTGTATGTCCGAATGAAACTACGAAAATAAAACAATTAGCCACAAAGTAAATATATATACACATTAAATATCACCAGGGCTTGTTTTTTTTTAGCAATAATAATGAAGGTTTGTATTTATATTTGCGAAGATAATTAAAAAATAAAATTTAAATGATAACAGCATATAATTTATTTTGCATTTAGCATTTTAAATAGTAGACAATAAATTTTCAGATTGGCTGAATCAACGCAAGGTCTTTTTTTATAAAATGATTTTAATGGGGCATCCTGTGAGAATCCAACTCGTGATTCAGTAATAAAGGATCGGCGAGACTAATTATTTTTAGCTAAACCCACCCGCTACCTAAGCGACGCTGGTTAACAGCTTCTAGTACATATATAAAAGGCAGTTGTGTTAATCTGTATGTCCGGAGGAAACTTCGAAAATAAAACAATTAACGACAAAGTAAATATATATACACATTAAGTATCACCAGGTATTGGATTTTGAGCAAAAATAATGAAGTTTTGATTTATATTCGTGAAGAAAATTTTTTTTTAATTAAATTTAGATGTTAAGAGACTAGAATTTTTTGGATTTAATATTTTAAATAGTGCACATTGGTTTTTCTTTTCGGAGTGACTGGATCAACGCAAGGTCTTTTTTACATAGGGATTTTAATGGATCATACTAGCAGGCTATAACTCGCGATTCAATAATAATGGATCTATGAGACTAACCTTGTTTGCATCCCCTCTACTCAGGCGACGCCGGGTAGCCACTTCTAGTCTATAATAAATCTAAATGTAATACTCTCGTCTGTTTTTCTTTTGCAACCATACGTTTGTCTATAAAATGTAGGACCCAGAACTGCAGCAGCTCTCCGACTGATCAAATGGAGAGCGTCTAAATATTCCAGCACCTGCCTCACATTGGTGGTGGACACCGGCTATTTTAGAAAGTAACTAAAGTTGGCGGAGTGGGTTATTGTCAGTATTAGCCGAAGAGCGAGAGAGTCTATCCCCTTTGAGCTAGCACTAGACCAGGGAGATTGTTTTTTGCTGACGTGGAGCGCCACACCTACCATCAGTTCCCCATTTTACCGCACAGATCAGATTACCCAATGTGTGCTACTCAGGCGCTGGGCTGGCTGGAACCGGTATTGAACCTGGAATCCTGCGATTAACAGCACTGAACTAAAACCGACCCCTCAGACCTAAATGCACCTCAACCGATCTGGGCGTCCCATGGTAGTGTAATGGTTTGCAGGCTAGTCTCTCAGATTAATTCCTATTAAATAGCGAGTTCGATCTTCGTTGGATGCCCCATACTTGCGACCTTGTGTCATATTCTACCCGAGGTGAACAGGTTGGGTAAATATCTACCTACTACCAACAAACAATGTTTTTTTATATACAAATTGAGAATATAAGTCCAAGGTCAAATCAAAGTGTAGTATATGGCAACTTCACACACACACAAACACAATATATATATATATATATATATTATATATATATATATATATATATAATCTTATTATAATGGAGATT
This sequence comes from Doryteuthis pealeii, assembly GCA_023376005.1. NCBI lineage: Eukaryota > Metazoa > Mollusca > Cephalopoda > Myopsida > Loliginidae > Doryteuthis > Doryteuthis pealeii. The sequence continues at coordinate 42,353,779 of CM042147.1, read as the reverse complement.
GTGTGTTTTCTGTCTGTAACCGAAACTATATTACTACTCAAGTCACAATTCCCTTAATTATTTACGTCAAATTCTCCATGATTTCATTCTTTTAAACCTTCAGTTATTAATAAAAATTGTTTTACATTATTAATACTGTTGACCATATCTACTTGATATTTTCCACGTACCCCACTTGTACGGGTCAGGCACAAAGGGCCTATTTATGTGGGACCACCCACAAGCCGAGACTCATGGGGTGGCGAGTGAAAAATTGCGTCGATCCCGTCGGCATTCCCCCTCAAGGGGGCGCCTCAGGCACTGGGCAATAAATCCAGCCCTGCCCCTTTAAATCAAGGGGGCAGGTGTTGCCTGGGGCGATGGCCCCCTGGGATCGACGCCGTTAATTATAGCAATGGTCCAGAGGCCGAAGCCACTGTTGACCATATCTACTTACTAATAACATGCAATTGTATTTATATATACAACAAAATAGCGGTTTACAGTTTGAACGAGAAGGCTAATTTGCATATTGATATTTAAAATTGTATTTTAATAAATATGTGCTTGGTATTATTGATTTCAAATTGTTTGGTTTTTATCTTAAGAAATATAACAAAAATCTCGTGGATAAATCTTAAAAGAAATTTATTTACAAGAAAAAATAACTATATATTATCCTTTACTTCCTATTTTAACTAAATAGTTAAATTAGGAAAATTTAACAATGAAAGAGGGGAGTAATGGAAATGATGGAATAGTTAGTTTCAAAGTTGTTCTATTTTTCGATTATACCCCCTCTGTTGCAGATCTTTTTATCTGCATTCTTAGTCAGTTTCATTAGCCTTTCTAATTTAATATGATCTTTTATTATATCAAAACTTAAATACTTGCACCCGGAGGGTGCATATATTTGCTAGTATATATAAGTTAAGAGTAAGGAAATGAATCCGACTGTAAATGTATAGATAAAAGGGTATGAAAACACACAATGTTGTTAAAATGAATATATTTTTATATCATTTTCATTGCTAATATTGACAATATTTCGATTTATATATAAACCATTTCCTGCACACCATGGTATGTGTTATTTCCATTCTTTCCAGCACACTCACACACACACACGCAGAGTGAATATGAATGAGAGAGAGATAGAGAGAGAGAGAGAGAGGGAGGGGAGAAGGAAGGGATATAGAGAGAGAAATAGGGAAATATAGAAAGAGTGAGACAGACACATTGATAGAGACATAGACAGAGACTGATAAAGCAATGTTTCTCATGAGAGATACAGCTTCATTCATCACCACTTATTTTTCTCTTGAATACAGTTATCATTAAATTTCTAAGAATGTTTGGCATAATGAACACAGATGGTAGATGATTATAGAATATTGATTCACTTCTGTTTGATGTTGACATAGTAGGTTTTTTCCTTCTTTACTCAGACATATGTATTTTCTTTATTAAAATTTGAGACTGATATAAAAAAAAATGACAGTTTTAGATGCCAAATTTGTTGATACAACACACAGGTCGATTAAATAGAAATATGACTTTTTGAATTTTATATATATATATATATATATATATATATATATATATATATATATATATCAGCACCGAGACACACACACACACGTGCACGCACACACATATATATACATATATGTATATACACATAACTTCTAAAAACCTTACACACACACACACACACACACACACACACACACACATATATATATATATATATATATATATATATATATATAATGACATTTCAAACGAAATTAACTAAAAGAAGTTTTTCACTGATCAGATGGACTCGCCACTTCTAATACACTTCTCTGATTATAGTGGCTTGTTAAACACTTTAAAAATTCTTTTACTTTTTTAATCTTTCTAAAAATAATATCTTTAGCTAGAAATTTTCTCCTGACGAAACGAGTTGAGAAAAATAAACAATATAAAAGAAATATTCCTCTTAGTCATCACTTTTTGTTCATCATATATATATAGAATAAGCTAGATGGGAGCTGTACCAGAATGCTGCGAGCGGTCCTGAATAAGTCATGGAATCAGCACCCCACAAAAAAGCAACTGTATGGCCACCTACTCCCTATCTCACAAACCATACGAGTAAGACGGGCTAGGCATGTAGGACACTGCTGGAGAAACAAGGACGAGATCGTAAGCGATATACTATTATAGAAGCCAGCACATGGACACGCTAATTGGGGCCGCCCAGTCAGGACCTACATTGACCAACTATGTATGGATGCTGGCTGCTGCGCGGAGGAACACCCAGAGTCGATGAATGATAGGGAAGGTTGGCGAGAGATTGTCATGGATATCCGTGCAAACTGCTCGACATGATGATGATATATATATATATATATATATATATATATATATATATATATATAAAGGGCATGAAAACACACAATTTTGTTAAAATGAATATATTTTTTATAGCATTTTCATTGCTAATATTGACAATATTTCGATTTATAAAAAAATCATCATCAGAGCATAATGATAATTAGGTCCGTTTTTAGATGTAAATGTTTTTAATCCGGACTCATGGAGAGAGATGATGATTTTTTATAAATCGAAATATTGTCAACAGGGTCTGTCAACAATTTATGCTACCACATAAATTGTAATGTTTGAAACTATCGCCTTAGAGTGTGCCCAATAGCTAGATATAATTATTTTCCACTCTCTAGATATTCCCTTAAACATGGACAGTGTAAGGGAAACAACTGCGTAGGGTCCGATATCTGTTGGACTTCCCACAATGCCCTTCTGGCTTTGTGGGTCCACTTTGATATCCTAAAGGCAAAAAGGAGCTTCCTCCCAGGCTAGAAGCAGTAAAAGGTTGTGCGGAAAATATTGTTCTTAAGTTAGTCTTTGGTCTTGAGTTAGTTCTTGGTACTGGTTGCGGCGCACATAAATTTATCTTCCCAATTTCCCCTTGAAGTTTCTGGTATTTGTAAAATCCCTTTTGTAAAATTATCAATTGCTTAAACCTCATTTTATTTCAGTATGTTACAGTGTTTTGAAGTTTAATAAAATCACTGTTTATTCGATTTTTGTGTCTTTTGAAAGGTCCAAAAATTCAAGGTAATATCAATCCTTTGAAAGTCTCTCCAGCAAACGAAATGCAATTCCTTTCCCAACTGAACACGCCACTCTCACATCAAATAGCAGTCGTCAGATTTCACTTGCCGTCCAAACACTTTCTTCCTCACTCGCCCTGTCAGCGACAGTCAGTCTTTATTTCTGCTCGTTCGAATGCGCTTATGTCAAATTCGGATATACTTTATTTGGGTCTCTACTAACAACACCTCAGCTACGAGGAGGTAGCGAGTTCGAGTATCCGTAGCCGCTCGCCACAGGCCAAACATATCCTGACACGCTTTGTTTGTGGGGGCTGGGAATCCGCTTGTACATAGGGCTGCCTTTCAGTCTCGTCACATTGTGTCTTGATTTTCATCACCAGAAAAAATTACCAAGGAGCTGCTACAGGGACATTTCCTGACATCTGAAGTTAATTTGGATTGAAGATATGTGTAAATGATTAATAAGTAACTGTATGCTATTGTGAACATTTTCGTAGACCTGATAAATGATTATTTTGTGCCAACACTGTTGACATGTTGCAGTGGAGTGTAGAAGTATGATCAAGTCATCTGTACGTTTTCTGTGTTCATTTAAATGAGCAATTAAGATCTATTTGTGTGAATCGCTAAGACTATTTAATTCGACAGCTGAAAGCTGTTCATTTGAAATCCCCTCCGGAAGTATCCCCTCCGGAAGTATCATTAACTGTTTAAGTGTCGTAAGAACTGTAATTAGGGGAGAGGAAGAAGAATTCAAATTGATAACAATGTTTGAATAATCAGTCTAAAAACGTAAAACTCTTTCCCTTAAAACCAAATCTATATATTAATACGGCTGTTCCTTAATCATCCGACCGTTATCATCTTGCAACACTCTCTGGTTAAAAAAAAAACAAATATATGTATTAATACGCTTGTTCCTTAATCATCCGACCGTTATCATCTTGCAACACTCTCGTCCAAATCGTCTAACATTAAATGCAGAAATGTAAATTCTGATTATCTGGTGTTTTTATCAACCGAATTCTTATTTCTTAGGAGTATTGTCACCTAAATAATGAACTATTCCGTTTTTCTTATAAAGAAAGGTAATAAAAAGGACATGCTACATAGAAAAATATAACAAGAAAGAAAGAAAGAAAGAAGGGAAGATAGAGAGCGGGGAGAACGTGGTAGCGATAACGCTAACATGTTTTTTATCGGACATAAGAAAAGATGAATAAATGGAAAGAAAGAAAAAACAATGAGAAATAGTTAAATCAAGATCATTTTACTTTTTATATATTGAACTATTTTTCAATAACACTTAAGTAAACATCAGACGTAGTAATGATTAATTCTCCTACTGAGGTATATCCACGGGTCCTGCTATTTATGAGAATAATACAGTAATTTCAAAATTGTCTATAAAATAGAATAAAAATATTACGTGAAGATAATTTCATGACAGCCATTAATATCATTATTCTTACATTGTAAGCGTTGTCTATTTATCTAGTTTTACAGTCCTTCTATTCGGCATGTAACTATAACTGTTATCTTAGGTCATTGTGACATGTGAGTGTAAATGGGGTGGTGTAATGGTTAATGTCACATGAAATGGAGTTCAAATCCTGGACGAGGCTGTTTGCATTTCACATAGCGCTAATACCCTTGGGAAGGGTATGAATCCAAGTATTCTCCCTCCAGCTATGGGTAAATAATAGACCAAATTGATCTCTTTAACCTTGGTTAGGCAACCAGTCTAGGAGAAGGAAAACTCTGAATTCAAACCTGTTAAATTCCGCTTAAGAAATTGACCTTGTGTCACATCCCGCTTGTGCGGAGGGGTTGGTAAATATATATATATATATATATATATATATATATGTGTGTGTGTGTGTGTGTGTGTGTGTGTGTGCGTGTGTGTGTGTTCTTTACTCCCAGATTTAAAAAAACAAAATTTACGCCGATATTGAATTTATGCTATGATATTATGATGGATTGGTTAATTTTACTGGAATGTCAACCTGTCTTGGGTTATTTTATGTTTAGAGGTTGAGAACATTTGTTTATTCTACATTTATATTTACATTTTTATGTGGTTGTCTTAAGAAATTTTTTAAACACATTTATATAATATCAATTATTCCTATCTAATATAATTAATTTGCTCATAATTTGATGGTTTCAAGTATTCCTTTCTAGTTCAAATTATTATATACTGTATACTGCATCTTATACATCGTAGGTGAAGTGTGCGACTTATTATTATTAATTTTATTATTATTATTATTTCTTGCTATTGAGATGTCTTGTATATGCTTATTGCTTGCCTGTACTGCCAAATTGCTTTTTATACAGCTATGTTTCTGCTTGTGTAATGCACAGCTAGACTGTTTTCAACAATATATACTTAAATACACTAAAAACTTATTTTCCTGAATCTGACATGCTGAAATGGGGGGGGGCGTCTTATATGCCCATGCGTCTTATATGCCGTCAAATACGGTAGTTTTAAGTAACTAATTGTATTTGATAATAGTCATTTGTTTGCGCACAGTTATATGTTAAAGTAACCATTAATAATCCTTGGTAAACTTCAAGTAACTTTTCTTAATTCAAATAATTTACATTTATATGGCATTGCGTCGAATAGTAATAATTTTAAAACAAATCTGCTTTGCACATAGGTGGGACCCTAACAGGTGCTACCACTCCGAGTCAGAGTAGATTTGGGAGTAATGGTAATGAAGTAGTACTCTACACTCCCAAGATCACCATAACTGGAACATCATCAGATTCAGTTTATCCAGGACACCGCTTAAATGCGAGGCCTTACACTTGTGCGGGGGATTCAGTCAGTCTATCCCAAGGTGAGCTACAATGTTAATCACGTGGTAACACTGTACCCAGGGACAAGAGTATACAGCAGATGAAGTCATTCCCTAATGGGATTTCGTCGGCTACGCCATTTTTCCAAAGACGGTTTAATCCTGAAATCCATTCCATGTATGAATTTTACAAACTTATGTGGTATTTATGGAATCAAATGCCTTGGAGAAATCTACAAATAGTAGCGTTCCCTCAAGATTCTTTGATATAATAATAATCAAAAGAAATTTTTTTTTCTATTATTATCATTTCATCTCTTTTGAATATTTAAAAATAATAATAGTTTGAATAATGTACACATGGATAAACTCCTGACCGAAACACGTGTAAGTAATATTGATTAAAATATCCTATATTATCCATTCTATACTTTCTTTCCTTTATTCATTCTTTCAACATACCGTCGAATTCACTTCCAGTTTCATTTTACACACACACACACACACACACACACACACATATATATATATATATATATATATATTGTTTTGATCATACGTATATATATAATATAATGTTATTGTGCTGTCGTAATCTAAAGTTGAGACTTTCCTTCTGTTTTCAAAGTATACTTATTTACACAAAGGCGCGTATGGTTACGCCGCTCGAGGTGGTTCGGGTTGGTTATGCTCTGCCTTATAAGATAAGTTGATTGATTGAATAATTGATTGAATCAGTTGAGATAGATCGATTACTTGACAGAAATAGATTGAAATAGAGAGATTAATTGACCGATTAATTAATTAACAGACTTGAAGTTGAAGAAAATACAATGATGGAATGTTTGAGTAAAAGAAAGACTTAAAGGAACAAGACTGAAATAATTTAAGAAAGAATGACAATAACATTTTAAGAATAATGAAATAAAGAAGCTCCCCTATTTGAATAACAAAGACGATCATTCTCAAAAAAATAAAATTTAATTTAGTGGGGCACAAGGTCAAGTGGTTTCTTTCAGGAAAAACAAATCACAAGCATCGAAAAAAGTTAACCGCTAAGATAAGGAAGAAGAAGAAAGAAAGAAAGACACGAAGGAAGAAAGAAACGGATAAAGAAGAAGGAAAGAAAGAAAGAAAGAAAGAAAGGAAGGAATGACGTAACATTGACTGGTAAACGGGTGCAAGCGTATAAACATATTTACTGCACATACGAATGAACAGTAAAATATGGTATTAATACAGAATAGCGCGCAAGAGAAAATATCATTAGATTACGTATAAAAAGCATTACAATTAGTTTTCTAGAAATTAGTTTGGTTTCGAGCCTGCAGATGGCTCAGATGTCCAGCTTTGATTTTACGCGCCTTGTTACACATATGAGCCCCCCCCCCCGATGCTTCGTCTCGTATGCAACCGTTGTTACTGTTGGAATTATTTTGGTATATAAGGTGTGCTCCAATTCCCCGCCTGGATTTATACACTAGCCGTAGTCACGAGGTTTATTCCTTCGCCAATCACTAGCCATACTGCGTGGCTGATACACTACTTAAACACTGATACTGGCCATAGTTCTCTTAGCACTTATTGAGGAGGGACTGATCGGTCGGCGAGTGGGACTAGCTAAGATAGAACTAAAAGATATAGAAGCATGACCAGTTTTGTACCCCGTTCCCCCCAAAACCAAAACTTCGGGCCTTGTGCTCAGGTGTGTGTCCGGTTGCATTTTTCTGTACCGACTTCATGAGAATAAAAATAGTGTATTTGTTCTGTGGAGTCGGTTGCAGAGGTGCAGCCGGTACACATCAAATACACTCATTGAGGAGGAACTTACAATACTCAGGACTCTTTACCAGAAGAACCAAAGGATTCTTTATCAGAGGACTACCAAGGATCCAATTCCACTGGATAAGCGCTCTTGATTAAAGCCTACAGGATGGTCCATAAGTTATTTTTTAAAACCGGAATGACATTCTCTCTACGAAAAAATATATTGTTTCTTAGTTGTAACTGGTATGTATTTACCTAACTCGTCCGCCAAGAGTAAGATGCGACACAATGTCAATTTTTCAAGTGGTGAACAGCTGGTTTTCCTTCTCTTAGTCTGGTTGCCTAAATTAGGCAAAATAACCCAGTCAGCCCCACTATTTACCCATACTTTTTTTTGGGGGGGGATGGATTCATGTCTTTCTCATTAGCGTGATAGGAAAAGCAAAGAGGCTTGTCCAGGATTTGAACGTGAATCGCCGATTCCATTTCCTACGACAATAACCATTACTTTCACTTGAAACAATTTCTGGAAAGGAAATTACCTCCTCCTTGTTTATTGGCGAGTGGTTGATGCGAAACTTTCTTGTCCCTCTACACGTACATCAGTTTTAGAGGTAGACAATAAAAACGCGATCTGGTTTGTTGCCTGATCTGGACGGACTTGCAGACAAACGGACAAAGTAGAAAAGATACGTTATCTTAAACACTCACATACTCTCTCTCTCTCTCTCTCTCTCTCTCTCTCTCTCTCTCTCTCTCTCTCTCTCTCTCTCTCTCTCTATCTCTATCTCTATCCATCTATCTATCTATCTTTATTTATCTCTCTCTTCTTTCTCTCCTTCCTCTCTCTCTCCTTTTCTCTCTCTTCTCTTTCTTTCTTTCTTTCTCTTCGTCTTTCTTTCTCTCTCTCTCTCTCTTTCTTTCTTTCTTCTCTTCTCTTTCTTTCTCTCTCTCTCTCCTTTTCTTCTTTTCTCTCTCTCTCTTTCTTTCTTTCTTTCTTTCTTTCTTACTCTCTCTCTCTCTGTCTCTTTCTTTCCCTCTCTCGTTCTTTTCTCTCTTCTTTCTTTCTCTATCCCTTCTTTTTCTCTCTCTCTCTCTCTCTCTCTCTCTCTCTTCTCTCCCTCTCTCCTTTTCTCTTTCTCTCTCCTCTCTCTTCTTTCTCTCTTTCTCTTTCTTTCTTTCTCTCTCTTCTTTCTTTCTTCTCTCTCTCTCTCTTTCTCTCTTCTTTCTTTCTCTCTCTCTCTCTCTCTCTTTTCTTTCTTTCTTTCTCTCTCTCTCTTTCTTCTCTCTTCTCTTTCTTTCTCTCTTCTCTCTCCTTTTCTTTCTCTCTCTTTCTCTTTCTTTCTCTCTCTTCTCTTCTTCTCTCTCCTTTTCTTTCTCTCTCTTCTCTCTATCTCTCTTTCTTTCTTTCTCTCTCTCCCTATTTCTCTCTCTCTCTTTCTTTCTCTCTCTCTCTCTCTTTCTCTTTTCGCTCTCTCTCTCTCTCTTTCTTTCTCTTTCTTTCTTTCTTTCTTTCTTCTCTCTCTTCTTTCTTTCTTTCTCTCTGTGCCTTTCAGCAATGTATCCTTTTAAACAGCGAACAGTTTCCTCATAATCCATTAATGGTAAATTTAAGAAGCATCAGCAGCATTAGCATCATCATCGTCATAATGTCTACGAGGGAGATTAACCAGAGAAGAAAGGAGGGAAAAACGTAACAAACAAAAAAGAGTAAATCGCCTCGAAATGAAAGAATTACAACCATGAACCGTTGTATTCAAGCAACAATTGTGTCACCCCCCCCCTCTTCTAAAAAAATGAACTCAGTGTCGTCGTCCTCATCGTCGTCTCTTGTAACAAACATTAGCAAAAAATTAAGTGTTAATCCGTTATCTGGACGGCTGAGGGCCCAAAATAGAAACGAATTTCTTGTTTTGTGTCGTTCCTTTCCATTGTGAGATTAACTTGTTTGGAAACTTCTTTTTTTTTATTGGTTATTTATAAGATGATTTTTTTTGGGGGTGGGGTAGACTCGCTACTACCATGTTGCGTTTAAGTTAATCCCGATTTTATATGTAAATGACGCACGCAACTGTCTGCTCTACTCATGGTAGGAGGAGGGGGAACAGGAGGAGAAGTTTGAGGACAGGGATCAATAAAAATGAAGAGACGAATAAAGATGTTGGCCTGTATATTTGCTTCCCCCCACCCTCTCTCTCTCTCTCTCTCTCTCTCTCTCTCTCTCTCTCTCTCTCTCTCTCTCTCACACACACACACACACACACAAACACAGTTCAATCTCTGTGCCCGGCAGTGCATGAAAAAGTAATATAGTCAGCTTCACCCGGAAAATCTCGTGACATTCCAGAAACGAATTAGTTAAGAAATATTAACTGATGTGAAATATCCTCTGAACATGATACGCTAAATTTATATCCCTATATCCTCGTTTATTGAAGAATTCCGTTAGAAATTTACAGAAGTTTATCAACTGGAACAGACCCATAAAGAAGGTCAGAGGGTTCAGTGGTCAAAGCGTTACAACTATAGTAAGAACAGAGATGAAATACCAACCAAAACACATCAGTAAATAATATGGTAATTATTAACTTTTGTTTAGTAAATTATGTTGTCCCAGAAAAAACAGAACCCACAAATTTTGTGATAAAACTGTTAATTTTAACTTGGGGTGTTTAGGGTTAGGGTTAGGGTTAGGGTTGGGTTTAGGGCTAGGTTGGGGTTAGGGTTAGGTTGGGGGTTAGGGTTAGTTTAATGGGAAAATAAAATAAATAATTTGGGTACTGTTTTTTTCTGGGTCACCCTGTATAGGATGTTTTTTCTGGGTCACCCTAGTTAAAATTAACATCTTTATTACAAAATTTGTGGGTTCTGTTTTTTCTGGGACACCCCTATTTACTAAACAAAAGTTCATAATTACCAATAATATTTCGTTTATTCTATATTTGTTTTTGTTTTGTTTTTGTTTTATTTTTGTTTTTCTTTGTTTTTTTGTTTGTTTTTTCTTTGTTTTTTCTTTGTTTTTGTTGTTGTTTTTTCTTTGTTAATTTGTTTTTGCCACCGCTATTTTAACATACGTATTCTTGGTCGTTTTCAGTCTCGTATATTCTCATATGAACATTATAATAACATTCCTATCTGTGAGACTTTATTTAGAGATGAAAAAGAAAAGTTGTAAGCAACTTGGAAAATCTGCCAAATTTAACATACACATTTGAGAAGTTGCAAACGATTTTTTCTGTAACATGTTAAGGATGGATCTTTTTTAAATACTGAATAAAAATAAATAAAAAAACCTTCGAGTCTTCAAGTCGTCACAAGAGTCGTCGTCGTCGTTTGACCTGGACAACCGGTTACCCTGCCGAAAACATTAATTCCCCCCAAGAGAGACTGCTTTGGCTTTTATGCCTCCTCACCGGCCGAACCGCTCCAAGCAACAGTGACCTACCAATAGTTACCACTCCTGGAGTTTGTGAGTTCAATCTTTGTAGCCTCGCGATGTAATTCACCTTATCTCTCGCTACAACGCATGTTATAGGAGATTTTAACAAGTTGATAGTACTGTAGGCAGATAATTTTGAGCCTTTCGTGACTGCTATAATTATCTTTTTCTATTCACCGTCTTCCACGTGGTGCTAAACTTTACACTCATATTAGTGATGCATTCATTTTTGGACCAGTTCATACCTACGGCTTTTTAACATTTTTTTAATGAAAACTAAAAAGCTTTAAAGAAAAGACCCGAATTTGACAATAATAGAAAAAAATTTAATTAAATATCAGGAAATAACACCCCGGGGACGCCAGACTTCACAGATGTTTTTTGGGTGTTTTTTTTTTTTTGGTTTGTTTAGTTATTTTTTTATTTTTATTTTTTTACTTTCCTTCGGCATTGAGAATACGACAAAAATGCACTATAGCACAAAATAATCCGTTCCCCAGGCCAAATTTACTCAATTCCCTCATATGGTAAATTCATCGACTTTGTTTCTACTTGCAGTTACTTCCAATGTTCAGTGTGATGAGTTGGATCCTCACTGTGTGACAAACGTTCCTGGTATTTTATAAGACTAAAATAAGTTCAGTAAAAATCAATATATATATTTACCAACCCCTCCGCACGAGCAGGATGCGACACAAAGTCAATTTCTTAAGCGGAGTTTAACAGGTTTGAATTTAGAGTTTTCCTTCTCCTAGACCGGTTGCCTAACCAAGGTTAAAGAGCCCGGTCTGCCCTACTATTTACCCATAGCTGGAGGGAGAGTAGGTTTCATACCTTTCCCAAGGGTATTAGCGTTAAGTGAAATGCAATTACCACGTCCAGGATTTGAACTCGGGGTGACGTGTCCATTTCCCATGACTTTAATCATTACACCACACACTTCCTACAGTTTTCCTAGTAAAAATCAATATAGAGTGTCTACCGAAGTTCAGACTAATTGTGTATTGTAATAAGTAAAATCCTCATTTGATGTCTCATTATTGTGTCCGTAGCGGGTCTTAACTCCGTGTGACAGGGTCCCTTGATTATGATCCGCGTAACCCGTTTTAGATTTTTTTAATACTTTGGAAGCAAGTCAATTTCTTTCTCTGTTATCTCTATTTTTATTTCGCCGTTTGATCGTGATAGCAGTAAACTCTCACAGAGAGTGAGTGAGAGAGAAAGATAGATAGAGAGAGATAGAGAAAGAGAGAGAGGAGGACTGTTTTTCACACCCTAATTGTCACACTAGAACGAATGGCTAATGAGAAAAAAGAAAGAAAGAACGGCTGTCATTCGACTGGCGTGGTTTCTGCTTCCACTCTGGGTCTCTCACCCTAACTACCATTTCAATACCGGACCCATTATTTTATAATTATTTTTAATTCTCCACCCCTCACCTGATTCTTTTGTGATGTAATTCACCGAATTATTTCTACGTATTGTTTATTCCGCAAATATTTCTCCAAAATGAGAATTTTGTTGATTGGAAAGCAAAACAATAAAAATACATTCCAACCAGATTTTCCATTCAAAATATCTTTCCAAAATATTTCTTTCTCTCTTCTTCACCCATAATTTACATTTTCTAAAAATTGTTTTTAGACCCCTAATTATATTACGAGGCCCTTAATTATATTACACTTTTGCCACACTAAGCAAGGCATAATCTTATCAATAACCTAAAAAATATATTTGGAAAACGTTTCTGCTAACAAGTATTTTCTCCATTATAGCTAAACATAGAGAAAATGTGACAACAGTCCGATACATCAAAATTATTCTAAAGCCACATCTAAAAAATACTGACAAATTATTACATTTGGTTTTCGTGAAAACACTTACAATCATTCATTCCTAAATAAAATGCCCCTATCAAATAATCTAGGCATAATTATTGTTATAGGTGATATACCCTATAGACTAATGGAATGCGCCGACGGTTACTATAAGTAACAGGGACAATTATGGCTTGTAGAGTAAGCCAATGCGAGTCAGCTCATAACTCTATTGTCGGATGTATTTCCCACTTCTCTGTACTGTAATTGTCTACTCATTTGTTAATAAATTTTCCTACATTTGTTACCCGTCGTTTTGTTCTTATTTAACCCCTTAAAACCCCACAACAATTATATCAGAATTAATATTTAATAGATGGTTTTACGTGTGAACATCTATCTATCTATACATTTATAAAAGGTTGTTGTATTTCTGCATGTATGTGTATGTCCGGATGAAACTACGAAAATAAGACAATTAACTGCAAAGTAAATATATATACACATTTATTATTACTAGATCTTGCTTTTTGAGCAAAAAATAATGAAGATTTGCTTTATATTCATGAAGATAACTAAAAAATAAAGTTTAAATAGTAACTGCATGGATTTTGTTTTTCATTTAATATTTTAAATAGGAGACACTGATTTTTCTTTTTAGAGTATCTTTTTTATGGCGCCCTACCAGGCTAGATCAACGTATGGATTTAATGGGGCCTCCTGTGAGGATCCAACTCACGATTTATCAATGATGAATCTGTAAGACAAACTTTTTGCACCCCTTTATACCCAGATGACGTCGGGTAGCCACTTCTAGTTGTTTACAAAGCGAATTTAGATTTGAGTTGTCTTTTAAAACTGTTAACTTTCGTTCATTTCTATGTGGGGTGTTGCTTTCTTGTCCAAATATATTCTGATTCAACTCTATGCTGTTTTCGTTAGTTGAAACGACATTTCAAGATGACGTATCTCACGAATAATGACCACTAATACACCGGGCGTTCAATTAGTTCGCTAACTTTGCATCGAACCGACGGTATTAAGGCGATTATTCAATATTGGCTGGAGTTATAAAAAAAGCTGTGTATAGAATATCGCCTAATGAGACGAAAAAGACGAAAAAGAAGAAAAAAGAGCTGAATATATTTTCTTAGGAAATACGAATTTCTTAATACAGGTTATTTAGTAGACATGCTGCAGGAAATACTAATGTCTATGTACAGTTTCATATATATATATATATATATATATATATATATATATGTGTGTTGTGTGTGTGTGTGTGTGTGTGTGTGTGGTGAACATTATTACATATAAATAGAGGTATTGGATAATTAATGTTTTTCTGCATATATGTATATATACATATATATATGTGTGTGTGTGTGTGTGTATGCGTCTGTCTGTATGTCTGTCTGTCAGCCTGCCACCTGTCTGTGTGTGTCTCTGTCTGTGTGTGAGTGTGTAATGTGTAATAAATATTTACTTCTGGTCACGCACTTAGAGACTTTTAATAAACTTATCTTAGTGTGGCACAGGAACAAATCGTAATGAATATATACATACCCAACCCCTCCGCCACAGGAACGTTGCGACACAAGTCAATTTATAAGCTGAGTACAGCTTTTGTGAATTCAAAATTATCCTTTTCCCAGACTGGTTATGTTACCAGGGCTAAAGAGTCCAGTCTGCCCTACTATTTACCCATGGCTTTAGGGAATACTTGGATTCATGCCTTCCCTGCGTCCATTTCCAACGCAAATACGGCAAAATATATATTGCGTAAAACCTGCTAATACGTTGTCTATGTCTAGAATCTGAAACAGAGCCGATATAAAAAGCTAACATGTTAAAAGGAGTTCGTAAATTTCAATGCACTATGGTCAGACACCAACATAAAGAGGGTTTATGCATGTATTTTTTATTTGGACAAATTAATAATTAATAAATCATTATTATCATTTGCTGACAACACAAACTTCCAACTCAACACTCGTCCCTATATATCAACATTCCGGATTGGTCCTCCTCACAGCATCCAGTATTCGCACAGAGCTGATAAATATGTTTTTGCTGATAGAGGCGCCAGGTCGCACAGTCTTTTGCACAAGCCTCCCATGTGTTGCTGTCGATGTGGCATGTCTTCATATCCCTCTTGCAGACATCAAGAATGAATAAAACATAACATCTTCGACATGAAATAACCTAAGAAGATTTTGACATGCCGTAAAATCCAACCAACCAACCAACCAACCAACCAATCTACTCTAGTCGTCTACCATCAACATACTACTCGCTACTGAAGAAAAGAATCGCGGATTTGTTGCAAAAAATTTTGCCGGTAATGTTTCGCCTGTAACTCTTTTTTGTTCGTCCCTCTTGTTGTTACAAACGCCGCGCCTGTTCTGCTTTCTGATTCTTGTCAATAACCATGGGGATGCTTTTAGCGAACTTGTGGTGATAAGTATATTGCCGGCGCAACTGACGAATGCTTCACTGCTTGGGCTACAGAGTTCATGTGGTTGATCTGCATCTGTGACACTCATCACCTCCTGCGAGCTGTCATCGTTTCAGGTTGATTGACGTAGGAACGACACCATTAGTTATCAGTAAGAAAAAAAATGATTATTTTGTCTCTTCTCAGATATATTCCGCAACAACGACTCGCATAAACCTTTCCAAGTGATCCATGCCCCCTAAACAGGTTGCTCGGACGCTCTGACACACCATCATGATTCGTCTTCCCTCCCTACATAGTCAACTTTTTTCCCCTTTTCCTTGTTTTTCTCTTTCTTGTGGATTGACAATCTTATGAGAGTAGAATAAATCTCTCAACCACTGAACAGGCGAGGCAAAGGGACAGTCTTTTTGAAATGGACTGTTTTTACTTTAAAGCATCTATAAAGTATAATGGCTTCATCTCATCTCCTTTCTAAGCAATAGAATACAAGGATATTTTACCTGAATGTACTGCTCCATGCCAACCATGCAAGGAACGAGGTCTTTTTGAACGTAGTTAGCGATAAAACGGAGACAAAAATGCGATAGCTTCTTTCTTTTACCAAAGGAATGAGTGCGAAGAACTCATTAGCAAATACATTAATAAATATATTTATAATATAAATATTTATAATATAATATAAATATATTAATATATATTAATATTACTATTATTTGTGACGGATATTATTTATTAATATTAATATTATGAATATTATATTAACTAGCAAATATATGCCCCCTCCGGGTGCAACTATTTAAGTTTTAATGTAATAAAATATTACATTAAATTAGAAAGACTAATGAAACTAAATAAGAATGCAGATAAAAGGATTTGAAACAGAGGGAGTATAATCGAAAAATAGAACAACTGAAACTTACTCTTCCATCACTCCCGTCTTTCATTGTTATTTTTTCTAATTTAAGAATAATTAAAGAATAAAATGACAGTTATTTTTTCTTGTTAATGGATTTCATTTAAGATTCATTGAAGAGATTTTTGCTCATATTCATTAAAATAAAACCAAACAGTTAGAAATCAATGATACTAAGCACATATTTATTAAAATCACATTTTTAATATCAATATGCAAATTAGCCTTCCCGTTCATTCTGTAAACCGTTATTTTGTTGTATATATAAATATAATTGAATGTTGTTAGTATGTAGATATGGTTAACAGTATTAATATAAAACAATTTTATTAATAATTGAGGTTTAAATAAAAATAAAATCATTGAGAATGTGATGTCAATAACTAAGGGAATTGTGACTTGGGTAGTGATATAGTTTCGGTTACAGACATAAAAACGCACAATCTCCATTATGATAAGATTTTAAGTATTAATTTTTTTTAAATTTTAATATTATTTAACAATTTTTTAATAAAGAAAAATGTTAATATTATTATTTTTAATTAAAAAAATTTTTAATATTATTTAACAATTATTTTAATAAAAATTTTAAATATTATCTTTAATATTTATCTTTAATATATTATCTTTAATATTTTAAATTTTAAATATTAATTTTAAAAATTTTAAACATTAATTTCATTATAATATATATTAATATTAATATTATTTGTGACGGATATTATTTATTAATATTAATATTATAAATATTAATATAAATATATTTATAATATAAATATTTATAATATAAATATATTATGTAAAAATACGTATTTTTTGAATACACACAGATTTGGCAAAAATGTTAATTGCATTCTTCCAAATTTTTATGACACGTACATAATTAATTTGCCGGTTGCATTATCTAAAAGATCGATGAGATCTAATGTGTCTTTCACGGTATTTCCTTATTCAAATTGATTTTAATGGCATGTAAACCGATCTAGGATTATTCTAAGCCCAGTGGCTAAGAGATATCTATATTCCCATTTTTGTGTAGTTATACTTATAGCACACATATATACGATATCAAATATTCCTATCTAATACAAATAATCTTCACACAGTTGTATGGTTTCATATATTTCTATCTACTATAAATAGGTTTAAGGTTTTAAGTAATTATTTCTATTCAATTATAGTCATTTATCTGTATTCAATTATATGGTTTCAAGTAGCTAATAATAATTCTTAGAATCTGATTATCGTCATTATCAAAATCATTATCAGATTGTGATGATAGCACGAATATCCACATCTCTGTCTGTCTGTCTGTCTGTCTGTCTGTCTGTCTCTCTCTCTCTCTCTCTCTCTCTCTCTCTCTCTCTCTCTCTTCTCTCTCTCTCTCTCTCTCTGTGTGTGTGTGTGTGTGTGTGTGTGTGGTGTGTGTGTAGTTTCCATCTTGCCTTTTTACTCTAAGCGCTTCGTTAGAGTCCAGTGGTGCAGTCGTACATTCGCACTGATACGGCTATGGCTTGGAAGAATTTCCTCTTTATCTGATCAGTGAGATCAGAAGTCCATATGATCAATAATCTGTCATATAGCCTTTTATATGCGTACATTGACATCGCTTTCTGCGGATGAGATATTACTACCTAGGTACGTGAACATGTCTACTTATTTTAGTGGTTTACCATCGAGTGTGGAAATCTCCATCTTGCTTAAAACTCATGAACTCTGTTTTATCTGGGTGCACTTGCCGCCTTCTGTAGGCTATGCAGCAGGGGTTCGGCTTGAGTAGGTCTATTTGTGAGAAGCGCTAATTCATCTGCGTAGTCTGCATCCGTGATATCGTCGGCATCTTGTCCTTTTAGAGTGCAGTCTCTTTCAATGGGATGAAATAATGTTCGGAATAAATAGTCTAGCCATATTGTAAATAGATATGGTGCTAATGTGTCTCTTTGTAGGACTTTAGTGGCAATGCCAAAGAAATATGTGTCAACGGTCCATAGCTTTTGTGTCTTTGTGAAGCATCATTATGTTGCGTAGCGCCTTCTTCGCTACTCTGAATCGTATACGTTGCTGGTATACTGCGGGTATCGTCTCTAACCCTTAGACGATAATGTAGGGGTCGCTTAACGAAGACACAAGACATGCTGTATGTAGTAGGAGATTGAACTTTCATTTGTTTCCCTCGGGTGCGTGTGGGTAGTGAGCTTGACAATGAGAACTACTAATGTTGGAGGCTGGCGATCGGGAGGTGGAGGAGGTGTGGCGAGCCTCACTGCCCGCTGGTAGCGACGGCCCGTGTCGACGGTCACTCTTTATGCTCTGTTCGCCGTCTCCTGTCTGACTGTTCGACTGACGACTCGACCTCTGGCTTTTGTATTGACGACCGCCTATCTTTTTATCTATAACTATTTCCGAACTTATTGTTACCCATCCTTCTTTTGTTCGCTTTACCGAGAAAAATTCCTTTGTCACTTTGTCGTCTTTTCTTCGCTTTGTTTAATTTAACCGGAAATTCATATTTCCGTTTGTACAATATCCAACAACTATAGCAGTAACAGTCTCTTTAAGGCCATATGCTTGTAATATTTGCTTCATCCTTCTTCTGTTTATGGAATCATATGCATTGGGGAAGTCTATAGATATTAATGTTGCCTCGATATGTTTTGCTCGAAACCCTTCTACGATTCAATGAATAGTCAGGGTCTGAGAATTTATGGATTGATTTCTACGAAATCCGTTTCAGTTTATCCTAAGTTTAGTTTATATCTACCTCTGGTCGGGTGAGTTTAAAAAGACAGGTATTATAAATCTTGACAGCTATGAAACCTTCGAATTTTTTTGTGGACTAGAACTAAATTATTATCTACGTTTTTATTACTTTAACTTTACTTTTATTTCATACAATTCTACCCTAATTATACCAGAAGTTCTACCACTGTATTTCCCAGCAGTTTCATAGAGGCGCGTGGTCTAATATTATATCTATGAGTCGTAGGAAATGGACTCGTCAACGCGAGTTCAATTCTTGGACGAAGCCGTTGGTATTTCACATGGCGCTAATACCCTCGGGAGAGGCATGAATCCAATTCTCCCTCCAGCTATGGATAAATAGCAGAGCAGACTGGACTCTTTAACCATGGTTAGGTAACCAGTCTAGAAGGAAAACTCTGAATTCAAACCTGTTAAAATCCGCGTAAGAAATTGACCTTGTGTCGCATCCTGCTCGTGTGGAGGGGTGGGTAAATATATATTTCCCAGCAGTTTCTCAAAGTGTTCTTTCTCCTTCAGAAATCTACCTTCTTGGCTGGCTGCTTTTGGCTTTGCTCCAAATGTGCTTTTCCTTCATTTTTAGTTTGCCCTCACAAGTTTCTATCTCCTACAAAATTTCTGATTTTCTTTATTCGGCCTTGAGTGTTTTCTATTTGTTCTTTTTTGTAAGTTTTAGTTCTATCTGGGCTTTCTTAAGATTTTGCACATAGGCGTAAATTTTTGTTTGTTTTATTACGTAGGGATGCTTTTTTTATATTATTTCTCTTTTCTCTAACTGCTTTTCTCTCTCGTGTTGCTTTTTATTTCAGCGCAGACTTAAACGAAACTTTGCTGTATTGATTATGTTAATTTACAGTTATAGTGCATCAGGTAACCGTATCTAGTACGAATGTTTTTTAAACATATCTATTTGATCCATGAATTTGATCCTAAACTGCAACACCGGGTCAGAGTGGATCTGGAGGTAATGACACTGAAGGGACATTCCGCACTCCTCACTATCAGATGAAGTTTAGTGACTTAGGACACTTTTTAGGGTCGGGGGTCTTACCACTGTTGGGATACAAGTAGTGTATTCTAATCCCTGCCGACAAGGCGGTCTTTTTCTGATGTAATGTTAGAAGTAATACAGTATTGAATAGGCGAATCCTTTATTTTTAAACCTGCAGTTTTAAATTATATTTCTGGTAATTCAATTCGTTCAGAGTTTAGGGGTTTATTGTCATGATTGCAAAGAAAACGTTTAAATATTTTATCCTCTCACTATTTCTTTTCTATTACTACGTGAAATTCTATCAGCTATTTTCTTTTGTTACGAATATCCAATTATATATGGCACAAGGTTCAATTTTCAATATACTTCAATGGATATAAAGAACTTATTTTTTCACATTATCTCCATTAATCTAAACCCAAAGAACTTCCTTTGTGCAAAGTAACAAAAGCTAAAAATTGTATGAAATAAAAGTAAAGGTTAGAGTAATAAAAACGTCGATAATAATTTAGTTCTAATCCACAATAGAATTTCTAAGGTTTCATTTTCAACGTTAAAAATGAAATAAATAAATGAGATAATATATTAACTCCTTTTTGTTTTATAATATTCTTTAAAGAATAGGCGGCAATAAATGAATTCTTTCAAGTTTTGGATTCCCCTATCCCTGCGGAATAATCCGTAATTAACGATGATTTTATTAATGCCACCAGAACAACGGTTTTTCTTAAAGAGGGAAAATGATGGGGGTATTTTCCAAAATAATGTTATCCGGTACGCAAGGCAAAATTCCAATTTTCGCAAAGATTGGATCTCTTAAGATCTTTTTCAGTAAAAAACAAAGGGATAAATATTATTCATATTTATCATCTTTGAAAAATGAAAAAGTACTTTTATAGAATTTCCGAGATCTTCGAGATAGAAAAGTCAATTATTTTGCTGAACAAAAAGATGAGAATGAAAAAATTCAGAAAGTTAATGGTTTCATAGAGAATACCTGAAAAGAAACGCGAAAAAACCCATTTGCGATTATTGTGTTGTATGCACTGGTCATATATATATATATATATATATATATATATATATATATATATATATACATGTGTGTGTGTGTGTGTGGTGTGTGTGTGTGTGTGTGTGGACATTAGTGCGCTCTTGCTTGGGAGATGTAGTTCTTCTCGGGGGTTAAGAAAGTACGCGACCAACGACATTCAACACCCCAAAATCAAGGACTTAACATCTTTCATAAAGATCTCACCAATATCCTGAGGAAGGTTGCAATAACCGAAACGTTATAGCGTCTACATTACCATTAGGAATAAATATTCATGCTTTAAAACACTTCGGGATTTGTCTATATTTTTACACACACACACACACACACACACACACACACACACAAATATATTATTATTATTATTATTATTATTATTATTATTATTATTATTATACTAAATCTGAGTTAATCAACTTTTGCTTTCTAAAGGCTTTTTTACTATTTAGTTTAATGACAGGAAAATTATACTAAATTATTCCTTACTTTTAGGATTAAATTATGTTTGAAAGAAATTATGTTTTAATTGGTTCTAATTAGTCGTAATTTGCAATTAAGACAAAAACCGACCAATCTTTTACTTTACTCTGTGTCTATCTCTTTCTTCCCCTCGCTAAATCTCTTGACGACCTCCTGGTTATATAATGTTAGTTTCTTTGGAGAGTAGACAGAGAGAGAGAGAGAGAGAGAGAGAGAGCCGGGAGAATTTGAAATGTATTTCTATGTTAAATTTCAAAACCTTTTGCTTAAACGGGGCCAAATATTTACTTTCTTAGCTTACAAAATGATTTTAAAGTTGCATCCGGGCGTATTTATTTTTAAAAATTCCATTCACATTGCTAACTCCCTTTTCCCTAATCTCACTTATCTACCCAGAGCTTAATGGGTCATGTTTTATCTAGTATATATATATATATATATATATATATATATATGGAGAATGGAGGAGAAAAGGGAAAACAAAAAAGGGCAAATTAGTTTAAGGGACCCTAACATTTTCTGGTACCTGACTATTGAAGTCTTTGTGTCAGGTTTAGTTTTCTTCTATAAACACCTATAATAAAATGATAGTTAACGTTTATTTCTGTAGCAATATTAGGTCTCACTTGGGATTTTACTAATTAAACTCTGCAACAAATCAAGATTAGTAAATGATTATATTTGGCATTTGCAAGAAAAATATAAATATAAAAATTAAAATTCCGAAGACTAATAAACATTTGTAAGTATGAAATATTCAACAAACAAATAAAAGTTTTAAAAGCCATTTTTAATGTTCGGTTGTATCAACGTTTTTGTTGTTGTTGTTGTTGTTGTTTGTTTTTGTTTTTGTTTTGTTTTTTGTTTTTTTTTTCATTTTTAATCAAATTACAATATTGGGTCCCAATCTTTTGATGATCGTAGTGTGTTTTAAATCACCTAAAATGAAACAATATCTGAACAAAATGTACAATACTATTATAGTATACTATACAATACTAAGTAGGTTTTTTGTTTTATTTTCCTGCGAGCAGCTTTAACGATTTGAGGCTCGGTTTAAAATCATTCCTATAAACGTCTGTCGAATATTAAAATAATTTTGATATTTTCTAAAATTTCAATGATTATTCAATTCTTTGCATTTTCATTTTGTTTATTTGTTTCTACTCCATAATTTTTATTCTCTTCAATTTTCATTTTCTGTTTTTCATAATTTCGTTTTTCTTTCTTTTTCCGCCTACGAATCATCATCAACTTAGGTCATGGGTAGCACAGCTTGGATCTGTGTGGTAAAGTGAGGAGCTGATGATAGCTACTCTACCTCAGATGTAAAAAGATTTTCCCTGGTCTAGTGCCAGGGAAAAGGGGATAGACTTTCTTGCTGTCTGTCTTTTGATCACACGTCAAGTATATAAGGATTATTGCATTTTTATTATCATAGGAGCATTTACCCAACTCCTTTGCCACAATCAGGATGAGACACAAGTTTAATTTTTTGTTCGATTTTTTCTATTTTTCTTTTCTTTTGATTTTATTTTCAATCTGTTTCTTTTTTGCTTTCTTTCTATTTTTGTTTTCTTTCATTCTTCTTCTTCTTCTTCTTCTTCTTCTTCTTCTTCTTCTTCTTCTTCTTCTTCTTCTGTTGTTATCGTTGTTGTAGATTTTATTATTGTTCTTCTTTCTTCTTCTTCTTCTTCTTCTTCTTCTTCTTCTTCTTCTGTTATTGTTTCTTGTTCTTGTACTTTTTCTTGTTCTTGTTCTTGTTCTTCTTCTTCTTCTTCTTCTTCTTCTTTGTTGGAGTTCAGGTCCGTGGCGTAATGGTTACAGTCGTAGGAAATGGACTCGTCAACCCGAGTTCAAATCCTGGGCGAAGCTACAGTTTAAATAGCGTTAATACCCTTGGGAAAGGTATGAATCCAACTACTCTCCCTTCCGCTGTGGGTAAATGGTAAAAGAGTGGGCTCTTTAACATTTTTAGGCAACCCGTCCAAGAGAAGGAAAACTCTGAATTCAGACCTGTCAAACTCCGCTTCAGGTGGTCACTACTAGAATAGGCTGTCCTAATTAGGGATCTATTTTCCCTAAACTAAATTATTATTATTATCATTATTATTATTATTATTATTATTTCTTTCCTTTTTATCTGCTATTCTTTCTTCCTGTTTTCTTTTACTTTCTTGTTTTCCTTTTTATCTTCCTCTCTTTTTCCTCCTCCTGAAGAGGTTCAGATAGAACCATTTTTTCTTCAGATAGAACCAGATTTTCTTCAGATAGAACCAGTTTTTTTCAGGGTTCGAATCGTATTTATTTTTGCTATCTTCTTCTTGGAATCATTTTTCAAATTGACATTAGAGATGCTACCAATAAGAGAGAGTCAGTTTTGTATACAGCATAATAATTCACCTGCCGAAACGAAGCAAACAAAAAAAGTTTTACATAATTAGGAAACAGAACAGAAGCCACATTTTGTCTGACCTTTCGTTTTTATCATTTGCCATCAATTATCAACGATTTCTCTCATATTTACAAAACTACATAACTAGGTGTTTTTCCTTTCTTTCTATCAGCTTATCTTAATATGCTCCTTCCTTTCTTTTTCCCTAAATTTACATCTTCTTTCTTTCCTATCTATCTATCAGTCTAGGTGTATTGATATATATCGATCGAAACCCGTCCCTATCTATGTATCTATTTTAACCTCTTCCTATTCGCCAAGCTATCTAATTTAGTTAATATTTCTCTCTCTCTCTCTCTCTCTCTCTCTCTATATATATATATATATATATATATATATATATATATATATATATATATCGACTACCAGCAGCTGAAGTCGCAACACAGAATTGTGCGCGAGGTTCGACTGATGTGCCCGGATGATAAGGGGAAACGGCAGTATAAGTAGAAGTGGGGTGACGGCAGTAGGAGTGTTGCGACTTCAGCTGCTGGTAGTAGACGACGACGACGACTGTGTCGTAGCCTGCGAATAAGGCGTTTGACTCGCTTCTTTTTGCCCCCCCCTTCAACAAAGAACATTTACTTGAAACCCCATAATTGTGCAAAGAAACCAAACCAATCTTAAACAGACTGGAGATCGAAAGACTGATCATAAGCAGAACAAACAAATATTTATTTCCCCCCCTCTATTTTTCCTTCTATAGCATATAAACCGCATGGCCTATAAAACTAATGAGTATATAAGACATGTGTATATACTAGACCAATTGGCATACAACAAGAAATGTTGTTGAATGACACATCAAATGCGTGTTCCCTATTTATTTGAAATGCGCTTCTTTTCGTTTATTATAAATCTATGAGATTCTAATATTTTGGGGGAAATGAATTCTATATACCATCAAATGTAATACCTTACCTACCTAAACACCTGCATATCTAAGTAACCTATATACCTCCTTATCTACATATATACTATGTGTAATCCTTCTTACACAGACTAGAACTCTTTTAGTATCACTGAACTAAATTCTTTTACTTGTTACGTACCAATTAAGTATATCATCTATCTCCAAAGAATTACTAAAACAAATCATCACACAAAAACGAATAAATTTAACACGTCTGAAACGATTCAATTCAAATTCATTTAGAATAAAAATTATTATTATTATTATTATTTTATTTACTCCTTTTGTGTTTTCGCATCAGCATTAGCTGATGGTCTTTCACTGGAGTCTGAGTGACAGCAAGTCTCCTTAGGTCTCCAGGACTCTTCTGAGTATTCTGGCAGATTGCAGCAGTGCAGTGTTCTGAATGGTATCAATCCTTCCTCTGATTTCCAGACTTTCCAAACCCTTTTCCAATTCCGTCCATTAATTTTCTTTCACCCCGTTTTATTACTAGCATAGCACATTTTTCAATTCCAATTTCCATTCCTATATCTTGGCAATATATTCTAATAGTTTGTACAAGGTTTTCTAATTCTTTTTCATTTTTTTCACAAATCTTTATGTCATCCATGTACATAAGGTGGTCTATTTTTTCCTGAGAGTTAGTGAATTGGCATCCCCCTGTGCATTTTCTGAGTATATGATTGAGTGGAATCATTGCTATAATAAATAGTAGTGGTGATAACGAGTCTTCTTGGAAAATACCTCTTTGGATTTTTACTTCTGCCAGGGATTGTCTTCCGGCTTTTAATTCGACTCGCCAGTTTTCCGTGGCTTTTTCAATGAAATTTATGATGTTGTTGGAAATTGTGTACATTTTTAGACATTCTAAAATCCAGGTATATGGAACCATGTCATAGGCCTTTCTGTAGTAGATCCATGCCATTGAAATATTTTTCCGCTTATTTTTAACTTCTCTAAGAATGTGTTGGTCTATATAAAGTAAGTCATGTGTTCCTCTTTTTTCCTTGCGGCATCCTGTCTGTTCATCTTGGAAAAGCTTACGCTAATTGAGTAAAAAGTAAATTTCTTCTTTTATTACCGCAGTCAATATTATTATTATTATTAGTAGTAGTAGTAGTAGTAGTAGTAGTAGTACAAAATAAAGAACGCTCTCCGGGCGATGTAAAAATCATCAAATTCATTAAAGGATTAAAAAATAAAACAATCTGAAATGTAAACTTTAAATATGTATTAAAATAAAACAAACTATATATAGATATATCATACCAGTCATGTATTTATTAAAACTTTTTAAAAAACAATGAGGACTGTCTAATGTTGCATGTTCAAATTTTGAGTGTATTTATTCTATGTTATGACGATGACGATTTTGGGTAATGTGACGTAAGCAGTGACGTAATTTTTGTTACAGACAAAAACTGGAAGCGAATCTCCATTATTATTATTATTATTATTATTATTATTATTATTATTATTATTATAATTATTATTATTATTATCATTATCATTATTATTAAATGATCTTTAAGCATACATGTATTTGTTTCTCTGTAATTATATTTTTATTTATCTGTCTATTTATCCTAGGCTGTTCATATCTATTTATCTATCTCTTAATGATCGTATCTATTTTTCTAAGTTTGTTCCTATCAATGTGGCTGTTTGTCAATCTAGCAATCTTTTTAGTCTGTTCATTTATATCCATCTATCTATCCCTATTAATTCATTTCCATTTGTTCTTGTTAATAAATGTATCAGTCAATGCTAGTCTTTCCTATATAATACATTCATCAACTTGGAATCAAATCTGCCTCCAACTTTTCCATCCCCGTCCATTTATTTTGGTTTCTTTTAATTATCTCTCTCTCTCTCTCTCTCTCTCTCTCTCTCTCTCTCTCTCTCTCTCTCTCTCTCTCTCTTAGACGCACCCTCATATTCTCTCTCTCTCTCTCTCTCTATATATATATATATATAATATATATATATAGAGAGAGAGAGAGAGAGAGTGAGTGGGGAGAGGGAGAGAGAGAGAAAGAGGTAGATAGATAGATAATAAACAGATTAAGATAGATAGATGGATAGATTGATAGATAATGAACAGATTGAGATAGATAGATAGATAGATAGATAGATAGATAGATAGATGAACAGATTGAGATAGATGGATAGATGGATAGATAGATAATGAACAGATTGAGATAGATAGATAGATAGATAGATAATAAACAGATTGAGATAGATAGATAGATAGATAGATAGATAGATAGATAATGAACAGATTGAGATAGATAGAAAGATAATGAACAGATTGAGATAGATAGATAGATAGATAGATAGATAGATAGATAATGAACAGATTGAGATAGATAGATAGATAGATAGATAGATAGATAGATATGGCATGTTATTAGTCATAAGCTAAACTAGTGCTCATCTGGGAAACAATGTTAATTGCGAAATAGAGAAAAAAGACAAATTACTTTTCAATTCTGCAATCAAGCGCCAGTCGGTCAGGTCATGGACAGCAGAACGACATTAAAGATAACAAAAGTCGGGCTAATGACACGTGGAAACCACGTGGTATCGTTTGATGTCCAATTCCCCAATGACTCACTTGTGGAATTATCGTAAAATATCGCGTCTCGATTTTGCTTTATGTTGAATAATTGTCGCTACAATGACGGGTCGGGGCGAAGTGAATATTTTCTGCTTTTATCAGCAATCAGGAATAATGTTCAGAAAACAGAAAGTAAGATATTTAATGAGGTATTATCTTTTTATTATTCTTTGTCGGGGGATTTTGTCGTTGTGCTCGGGGGGGGGGTAGACAGAAATGATAAGTATAAAATGCTTAACGGCTTGTTATTCTTAGATAATAATCTTATATGAATCATTGTTTTTAAAACTTTCTGGCTTCTAACTAAATTTTTTGGTTTGGTTTATTTTACGGCATATCATACCTCAGTGGGTCATTTAGTGCCGACAAAGTTTTGAAATAAATTAATTCTTAATGAATACTCAATTTTTTTTTATAAACACATTTTTCTATTTAATCCATAGATGGGACCCTAACAGGTACTGGGGGCAATGAAGATAAAGGTGCGCTCCACATTCGCCAAACCTGCAAAACTGGGAGCTCACCATCGTTTATAGTTTAACGTAATTTCCAGGACATGAAGACACTCAGCCACCGCCTTCTAGCACCCATATGATAAAAATGGTTGGGGCCTGCATTAAGGGCAATAGGCCGAGGCAATCATATATATATTTACCAACCCCTCCGCACGAGCATGATGCGACACAAGGCCAATTTCTTAAGCGGAGTTTAACAGGTTTGAATTCAGAGTTTTCCTTCTCCTAGACTGGTTGCCAAACCAAGGTTAAAGAGCCCAGTCTGCCCTACAATTTACCCATAGCTGGAGGGAGAGTAGGATTCATACCTTTCCCAAGGGTATTAGCGCTAAGTTAAATGCAATTACCACGTCCAGGATTTGAACTCGGGGCGACGAGTCCATTTCCCATGACTTTAACCATTACACCACACGCTTCCGTGGCAATCATATAGGTGCTATATATGTTGAATAATTGTCGCTACAATGACGGGTCAGAGCGAAGTGAATATTTTCTGCTTTGATCAGCAATCAGGAATAATGTTCAGAAAACAGCAAGTAAGATATTTAATGAGTTATCTTTTTATTAATCTTTGTCTGTGAATTTTGTCGTTGTGCTGAGGTAGACAGAAAGAATAAATATAAAATGCCTAATGGTTTGTCTGACTTTTAACCAAAAGATATTTACCTGGCCTAATACAAAATTGCAAGTAGTGATCACTCATAAAGATTGAACACACTTGAGGTTTTAGGATCTGTAACTTAGTTGGAGGCGCGTGATGTAATGGTTAGAGTCGTAGGAAATGGACTCGTCGACCCGAGTTCAAATCCTGGATGAAGCTAGAGTTCACATAGCGCTAATACCCTTGGGAAAAGTATGAATCATGCTCTCCCTCCAACTATGGATAAATAGTAGGACAGACTGGGACTCTTTAAACTTGTTTAGGCACCCAGTCTAGGAGAAGGAAAACTCTGAATTCAAAGCTTTTAAACTCCGCTTGGTGTGGTCACCACTAGAATTAGCTCAGTCTTAATTAGTGATCTATTTCACTAATTTAACACTAGTTTTTTTTTAAGTATTGCACCATAGCAAGACTCATACATTTGTATTTCACAATCTATAAATATGTGACATCAAGTGAGGGCTGAATACATTACATTCGTAGTTTATCAATAAACGTTCTTTTCTTCAGATAATCTGTTACATTAAAATGAAGATTTAAAAGATTCAATTAAAACGGGTAAAGTTGGCAGTTCGTAATTGTTTGGTCCATTTTCAATCTCAGTATTTTGCTTATTCACAATTGACTGACAGACATTTAGAATGTTATTAATACTAGCAAGAATATGCACCCAACGGGCGTAAGTATTTAAGTTTTAATATGACGAAATATATCAAATTATAAAGTCTAACGAAATTAAATAAGAACGCATATAAAAAGATTATACTTATTTTATTATATTTTAATTGGTTTCTATATAAAATCATTCATATGATTGATTTTAATACGGTGGAGAATAAAACAATAATATCAGAGATCAATAACACCAAGTAATTATTTATTAAACCCGGTTCTATTAAAGCCAGTAGACAATTTAACCACATTTTATATATGTAAAGTGTTATTGCTTAGTGATATATAATATCATTGATAAACTTACGGAATTCCTGTTGGTATTCTGATGTAGGCAGTGACATACTTTTGGTTACCGAAAGACAGACACCGAATCTCCATAATAATAAGATGCGCATACGGTAAATAACACGTGTTTTTGTGCACTTCACTGAATATAACTGTTACTGATAGATTTGTTTTGATGTTAGTTTAGACTATCGCAAACTGACATGAGGATGAATAACTGAGACGATATATTTCTCTTACCTGCTAGCGCTGAGAATACACTGACTGTATCCACTGCTTAGGTTTAACCCCCCCCTACACACACACACACACATACACAAATGGTATTCTGGGTAGGACACTATATTGTATCTGATGAGACTATTGTGTAGAGTACTCCTTCCTAGCCATTACTCCCAATTCAACTCTGACCTTGAGGGATAGTACCTGTCAGGCTCCCATCTATGAATCAAATACTTCTATTTGAAAATTATTCGAACTAGCAAATATATGCACACTCGGGGTGCAAATATAAGTTTTAATTTAATAGAGCATTATATTTAATTAGAAAGGCTTATGAAACTAAATAAGAGTGCAGATAAAATTATTTAAATAGGGGAGTATAATAAAAAAAATAGAACAATGAAAATTACTCTTCCCTCACTCCCGTTTTTCATTGCTAGATTTTCTTAATTTAACTATTTAGTTAAAATAGGAAGTGAAGAATAAAATTACAGTTATTTCTTCTTATTTAATCGATCTCTTTTAAGATTTATTTGAGATTTTTGCTCATATTCATTAAGATAAAACCAAACAATTAGAAATCAACAATACTAAGCACATATTTATCAAAATCAAATTTTTATATCAATATGTAAATTAGCCTTCTCGTTCACACTGCAAACCGCTATTTTGTTGTATATATAAATACAATTGCATATTGTTTAGTATGTAGATACCTTCAGCAGTATTAATAATGTAAAACAATTTTATTAATAATTGAGGTTTAAATAAAAACAAAATCAGGCAAAATGTGACGTAAATAACTAAGGGACTTAAGTTGTAATATAATTTCCGTTATAAACAAACACACAATCTCCATTATAATAAGATTTTATAGACCGTATACAAAAAAAACTCTTAAGAAACAACTACATAAAAAATGTATATATAATATATATATATATATATATATATATATAATATATATATATATATTTTACCAACCCCTCCGCACGAGCAGGATGTGACACAAGGTCAATTTCTTAAGCGGAGTTTAACAGGTTTGAATTCAGAGTTTTCCTTCTCCTAGAAGGGTTTGCCTAACCAAGGCTAAAGAGCCCCAATCTGCGCTGCTATTTACCCATAGCTGGAGGGAGAGTAGGATTCATACCTTTCCCAAGGTATTAGCACTAAGTGAAATGCAATTACCACGTCCAGGATTTGAACTCGGGGCGACGAGTCCATTTCCTATGATTTTAACCATTACACCACGCGCTTCCTTTACATAAAAAATGTAAATATAAGTGTGCAATAAACGGGATTCCATAACCTTTAGGCATAAAATAACCCCAAATATGCCGTTAAAATCAATTAATTAATCAAGGATCTTCCTGTGCCGTTTGGGGCTTTGAGAGAAAGTCATCTTATTATAGGTACGTTCATCAAAGAATTTCTTCGTCTTTAGATTCTAGCATAACGTTTCTTCCGATATATTCTCCAACTTTCGTTGATAAGGAACCTAAATGTAGAAATTAAAATCATAAGAACACAAAAGTCAATATCAAGCATTGGCAA
Source organism: Doryteuthis pealeii (assembly GCA_023376005.1). Lineage (NCBI taxonomy): Eukaryota > Metazoa > Mollusca > Cephalopoda > Myopsida > Loliginidae > Doryteuthis > Doryteuthis pealeii. The sequence continues at coordinate 42,322,274 of CM042147.1, read as the reverse complement.
AATATTTTGCAAGCTTTGAAGAATTTTAAATATGGATTTTCTTTATTTCTACCAACTCTATACAACTGTTAGGACCGTCAACATGAGACTGTAACATTCAGTCCTGAGATTCTGTTGGAGTCTGGTGCAATGGAAAATATATTGAAGAAAGAAGAAAATAAAATATACATTTAGAAAATGGAGACAACATAAAACTGAGTGTGTGTATGGGAGAGGGGGGCTACATATCGATCGAAATGTTGCGTTAAACAAAACAAAACAAAACAAAACAAAAACAAATAATCTAAGAAATCTAAAGAATAAATGTAAATAAAAGAATCAACACAGACACAGGTAGATTTTTTGTGAGTAAAATCAAGACAAAGAAATCTTCTTGCTTGGCCATTAAATAGTATCTAATGTTTTCTGCTTGTAGTCAATGAAAGGAACTCAATTTCGTTCCAAGTCTACGATTAAGTGGTGTAGTATGTCAATGTAGACTCTCTCTCTCTCTCTCTCTCGCACTCTCTCTCTCTCTCTCTCGCACTCTCTCTCTCTCTCTCTATCACTCTCTCTCAGCATATATATATATATACATAGTGGTGTAGTATGTCAATGTGGACTTTCTCTCTCCTTCTCTCTCTCTCTCTCTCTCTCTCTCCTCTCTCTCTTCTCTCTATCTATCTATCTATCTATCTATCTATCTATCTATCTCTATATCTATCTATCTCATCTGTATCTCAGCATATATATATACATATATATAAATATATATGTAATATATATATATATATATATATAATATATATAATATATACATAGTGGTTTAGTATGTCAATGAGGACTTTCTCTCTCTCTCTCTCTCCTCTCTCTCTCTCTCTCTCTCTCTCTCTCTCTCTCTCTCTTCTCTCTCTCTCAGCATATATATACATATATATAAATATATAATATAATGTATATATACATAGTGGTGTAAGTATGTCAATGGGACTCTCTCTCTCTCTCTCTCTCTCTCTCTCTCTCTTCTTTCTTCTTCTTTTTAGCATATATATATATATAGTGGTGTAGTATGTCAATGTGGACTCCTCTCTCTCTCTTTCTCTCTCTCTCTCACTCTCTCTCTCTTTCTCTATCTATCTATCTATCTCTTTCTCTCTCTCTTTCTCTCTCTCTTTCTTTTCTCTCTCTCTCTCTCTCTCTCTCTCTCTATATATATATATATATATATATATATATATATTATATATATATATATCACGCATACACACATACACACACTAGCTGGCTCTTTCGCTCTCTATTTCATTCTGCATACACACATACAGACACACTACACACACATACAGACACACACACATACAGACACACACACACAACACAACACATATATATATATATTATATATAATATATATATATATATATATATATATATATATATCACTCGCTCGCTTTCTAACAAATATATTTCCTCTCCTTTGTCAAATAACCATCAATTATTTAAAGGATTTTATTCCTCTTGAGACAAAACCTGATACAAAAAGATTTCCTTTTTTCTGAGTCAACTCTTCATCAAAGTACAATGAAGGAAATTCAATCTCTTAATTCTCTCAGAATTAACCTTATCTCAACACTAATCACTACGTATATCTCCCTATATAAAATGTGTCTTTGGCACCCCTCTGTAGTGTAATGGTTAGCAAGCTAGATTCGCAGAACATTGTTAGTCAGCTCGATTCTCACTAGGCGCCCCATACTTCTAGCCCTGTGCCACATCTAAGCTAAGCCTATTAAATAACTATATAAAGAGCGTATTCTTAAGAATTTTATTTAAGTCTCAATTCTTATCATCATACCCAGCAGACTATGCCTAAGTTATGAGATGGCATGTACCCACACACTCCTGTTTGTTATCCTGTGTGTTTGAATAAGATATATTCCCTGGTTTTATCATGGAAAATAAACAGATTATTTTGTGTACATTAGTTTGGGTTAAAGTACTACTCACAACACTCTCTAACGTTTAAGACAAGATTGTATAGAATTTGAGTTTGAGTTTTGTTTAACGGCATATCAACCTCTGTGGTCATTTAATGCCAAAAAGGTTATTTTGGATTTCAGCCTTTAAAGTAGTGGTTCTATGGAGATAATTGGTTATGTTCTGTCATGTTTTGTTATATTTCCAGACTTTTCCCAAGGTTAAGATTTGCATCAAGTCATTTCACAGTGAGGAGTCACGCACAACACAAAGCTAATGCGTGGCCAATGCAAAAGAATGTATAGTGTCGTCAGCAGGGGCTCCTCGGGCACTCGACAATAAACCTTCGCAACTTTTAAGTGCTGCGTGGGTAGGAAGGCTCTCTGGAACAATGCAAATAATTTTTACCCTCACCAACCCGACAATGGGCTGAAATATCCTATATTAAGTATATCTTTTTAGACCCCAATCAATAACAATCACAATTCAAACGAGGTTTATATTTTGAATTCTACGTTCTCTTTTGGGTAATTTTATGTCAAATCACTCAAGCCATGTCACCCATCTACTTCAATTTTTCTGGAATTTTGTCCAGGTGCAGATTATGTTAACGTTAGACAATTCCAAACATTTGAGCTCCAATTCCAAACATCTACGGAGTTATGTCGATTTTTGGCTCTCCAAATTTAGGTGGGGGCGTCACAAAACCTTTTTGTAATCTATTTTTGTCTGTAAAATGAGTTCTAGAGCTTCCCTACCCCTAAAAATTAGTTTATAAGAGCATTTTGGCCCAAGGAATCAAAATGTTATTGAAAAAGTATTAAAGTTAACCAATTTTAAGTTATTAAAGTTTTCTGATTAGCAAAATTTTAACTGACAAAAATAGATAAAAAAAAGCCGCCATTTTTCGCGATCCCCATCAAATTTCGAGAGCTAAAAATCAACATAACTTGGCCAATTTTTAGTATTGGAAGCTCAAATTTTGGGGATTGTCTAATGTTAACATAGTTCACACTTGGAAAAAAATTCCGAAAAATTGAATGCGGCTGGGTGACAATTTTACTTTTTTTCTGGGTGATTTGACATGGAATCTTTATCTCTTATGTATCATCTGTATCTATTGATTAATGAGCTAAATATTGCTACATAATCTTACTCACCCCTGTCAGCTGGGTGTGTAAAATACTCCGACTGCACCTCTGTAGAGGGCTAAAATTCCTTCAATGGAGCCACGTGTTTGCTGTTGGTGGCGACCCATGATGGTTAAGGATGAAGTCATAGTGGCTGAGCAATCCATGACATGCAAGACTGCATTTTGGCTCATACTTAGACTAGACGGCTGGTCGGAAAGGCCCCCTTCTGATCCCCGAGGCCCTAGCACCTAAATCATTGTCCCGTCCCAGTTGTCCTTATATCAGACCCCCAACCTTTTATGACATACGTGCTAGAAGGGGGTAGCTGAGGGTCGTTGTGTTCTGGATATGACGTTAAACTGCATCTCTGCTCTCTACTTTTGGAGCTCTGGGGCGTGTGGAGTACCCATTAATCGCCATTTCTCTCTGTTCCACTCTGCCCCGGAGTGGTAGTACGTTTTAGGGTTCCATTTATGGGTTAAATGGATAAAAATGGGTTTTTAAAAATATTTTTTAAAGTTGAATACACAAAAAGAATGAATCATAAATGTCTTCGGCATAAAATAACCCAACAATGGTTGACGTGCCTTAAAATACCAACCAACCAACTATAATCATACTACTATTCACATTGATTGTTTATCTAAACATCAATTTTAAAAGAGGGAAAACACACGTAGCCGTCAATGTTTGCTGGTCTAACACGTTTAACAGCCGGTCATAAAGGATCTTTTCTTTTACTGAGTGGATGCGTATTATAGAGAAGCAAATACTTCAATTCCCTGTGTAAGTTGTTAATGACGTTTTTATCTCACAACTGATCAAACTTGTGTCGTTCGCTTTTCAAATTCAGCACCTTCAACCTCGTACGCTCATGCTCGGATGAAAACTTGAGAGGCAAAATACGTCACTTCCTGTGTTTTCTCTGGATCGTAAAAGGGAAGCAAAATCGTTAAGGAATTTTATCGATCAACAAAAGTCTTTCACACATCCAACCAAGCAAAAATATCTTGAGAAAATTCAACGTTTAACACTTCATCATGTTCTACGTTCCTTTTTAATGTCAATGATAAACTGTGAAACTGTTGCTGCCTTTGTGAGTTCCGGAATCTTCAGGCGGATATCAATTCCTCTTTTTAGAAAGAAAGAAAGAAAGAAAGAAAGAAAGAAAGAAAGAAGATTTTTATTTTCACACATTAAATATAGAAAAAAACACAACAAATAAATAATTAATGTGTGGAGGATGATCACTAATTTAGGACTGAACCTTTCCAGTAGCGACCACCTCTGCTATTTCATAGGTTTTTAGAATAAATTTGAAGAGATTGAAAGCAGTTTTAAAATGTTTTAAAAGAATCGAATGTCTTAAAATGAATAAAATTGAATATATTATTGTTTTCTGTAGGGTTTTTTTGGGGGGGGGTAGAGCCAGGGAGATAGGAATATTTATTATCATATGCGTAAATGCGTGCAAAAATACCCTAAAGGAACAAGTACTTGAGTAGGAAAGTGGCCAATTGTCGGTATCAGCCGGACAGCGAAGGATTCTATCCCTTTTTCGCTAGTGGTAGAAAGAAAGAAAGAAAGAAAGAAAGAAAGAGAGAAATGTTTATTTTCAGATTAAATTTTAAGAGATTCAAAACAATTTTAAAATGTTTAAAAAGAATCGAATATCTTAAAATAAATAAAATGTAATGTATCATCCTTTCTTTATAGATAGATAGATCTATTTTAATATTTTTCTTGTTGTTGTTGTTGTTGTTGGTGGTGGTGGTGGTGGTGGTGGTGGTGTGTGTGTGTGTGTGTGTGTGTGTGTGTGTGTGTGTGTATAAAGAAAAACATTAGTAGACCACCTCGTCGATTTTGGAGTGAGGCATTTTTTCTTTTACATAAACAAAATATTGCGTTTATTTTTTTGCTTTTAAAGAGCCTTCTGGTGCCGTTAAAATATTTTAATAGATATAAGTAATTCTTCAAAGAACAAAGCTTATTATTTTTAAATATACAGTAGATACTGTGTCTCTTTTTAGTTGGTATTTAATTACTTCTTTAAAACCAAGCAATAGTAATTGCTCAATTAAAGTGAGAAGCCTCATTAAATTTCTACAACTATTCTCTTGTAATTCTCCATCAAAATTTCAGAAAATATTCTTTTCTAAACAAAGTAAGTATTTTTCATGGCACGCAAAAATAACATAAAATGAAATAAAATGGAATAAAAACAGTTATTCACCAAAACTGTTTTTCTGAATTACTAAAATAAACGTAAGATGATATTCAACATTTTGAATTTTGGTTATGATTTTTTTATTTTTTTCATTTTCCGTGTTTCTAATACAACCAACAATGCCATTTTCAAAAAAGCATATATATATTTACCAACCCCTCTGCATGAGCAGGATGTGACACAAGGTCAATTTCTTAAACGGAGTTCAACAGGTTTGAATTCAGAGTTTCCTTCTCCTAGACTGGTTACCTAGCCATGGTTAAAGAGCCCATTCTGCCCTGCTATTTACCCATAGCTGGAGGGAGAATTGGATTCATACTTTTCCCAAGGGTATTAGCGCTATGTGAAATTCCAACAGCTTCGTCCAGGAATTGAACTCGGATTGACGAGTCCATTTCCTATGACTCTAAATATTAGACCACGCGACTTCAAAAAAGCATATATGAATTCTCTAACAATAACTTGAAAGAAAAGATTTTTAAAAAACAATATGGATTCTATTATTCTTAAACGAATTTGTTTGAATAGCTCAGTTGGAAGAGTATCCAGTTCGAAACCACAATGTTCCGGGTTCGATGCCGGCTCTCGCCAACCCAGCCCATGAGCAGCACAGGGATCTGTGTGGTATAGTGGGGCGCTCCACCTCAAGCGCAAAAACAATCTCTCTGGTCTTGCTGTCTGGCTGATAGCGACATTAGGCCACTCCGTCGTAATGTACAGCAGAACTCTGGGGATATTAAGCCTCACTTTTAATATGTTTATCCAATTCTTAACTCTTACCTTAACGATAATCATCCTAACTTTAACATACTTCTCCCAAATTTCCATTACGCTGCCGTTATCCATGAAAAAAGGTTGTAAAATTCAATATCGCTGCATAATTATATCCAGTATTATCGTTTATTGATAGACAAAAGAATTTAATAAGATTGTTAAAAGCGACAGATAACAAACAGTTGTCAGTGGCCTGAAGTTCATTATTTTCTTTTGCTTTTTTTCTTTACTGCAATTAAGTTGCAAGATATTTTCCCTTCCGACAAATGATTTTCTCAATTCTAATCGGTAATGATCAAGTGGCTAATGATTAAGCAACAAAAGACTCTTTGCATATTTATTTGTTATTTTGTTAGAAAGCAAAAACGATTGGCCAATCGGAAGTAGATTAGAAGTTTCATAGCCAAAACGCAACCGACTCTTTGCAATAATTATCTATAATTTTTACATCTTGTAACATCAACGTCTAGTCAAAAAAGGTTAGGAAATTATGACAAACATCTTATCCTTCATACCGGCTTCCCTTTCTGATGTAGACAAATCTAACTTGTGGCTGATATAGACGCATATACCCTGCTGGTCAGAGCCGTATTTTGAGCCAAAGAAAAGAAAACCAACAGATTTCTAATGTTTAATCTTAAAGCAAACTGATACTCCAGACCGCCACATTTGATAATACGTACTACAGTAACGACAAAGTAATATATATATATATATATATATATATATATATATATATATATATATATATATAAGTAAAGAAAGAATAAAAGACTTAGAGATTTAGCATCATAGTCTATTCCAGGGAGCTTAGACAAATAGTCTAACTCTCCCGACTCATCAGATGCGAAATCTGGATTCGCATCTGATGAGTCGGGAGAGTTAATTTATTTATCTAAGCTCCCTGAAATAGACTATAATTCTAAATCTCTAAGTTGTTTGTTATTTCTTTACTTATATATTTGCTCTGTGACTCTAAAATTAAGAGCACACATCGAGCTTTAAAACTGCGACAGGTTTTTTTTTAAATAAAACTCTTGTGTCGTAAGGAAGATTTCTTCTCTGGACTTTTGGATTATATATATATATATATATATATATATATATATATATATATATATATAAAACATCAAATATCACCAGTTCTTGCATTTTGTGCAAAAATTATAATGATTTGATTTATACTCGAAGATAATTAAAAATTAAAATATACGTAGAAATAGCATTGAAATTCTACTTAAAAATGTACAGCATTTGTAAATCTCAAAAGTAAACGAATCAATACACCTTCTCTTCTACCCAGTTGATGCTGGATAGCCGCTTATAGTATATATATATATATATATATATATATATATATATATATATGCCCCCCTCCCACAAAAAATCACTACTGCAACGCTCGCTCGAAACACTACCATTCCTACAACCTCCTACTACCAATGGTTATTACCTCCCACTTCTAATTCCTTGCTACTACTCGTTCTCATTAAAAACGAGACACGAAATCATACCATCGTTTCCTACCTGAGGATGGCAAATTGTATTGCCGAAAGCGCTCATTTTGAAACCTTTCGTGGACTGTTATAGCAGTTACACCCCGACACCAGAAGAATGGCCCGAAAATTGGAACGGATCAACGAAAAACTTGTCCGACAGGAATTGTCTGTACAGTTCAACAAAACTTGTATAAAAGAAAAAATGCTGCCAAAATACACTTATTTTAAAATATATATAATTGCAAACAATACAATTGTTTGAAACAGAAAATATCTTATTTATATATAAATGTAAAACAATATTGTTTGAAATTTTAAGTTGTGTTCATGTATTTCCTGATATTAACTCATGTTAACTCCATATTTGCGGCCTAAATCACCATAATCTCTAAAGTCAATCGAATGAAATAGAAAACAGTATAGATGAATATCTATTTTTAAATTATTCTTTACACCGATGGACGATGGAACAAAAGGATTAAACAAAGACAAGATGGAGGTTGGCAGAAACTGCACTCAAAGTGTGAGACGTCAATCTGGCGTAGATAACATATCTGTGTGGGATTATAAGTGATAAAGTGTCGGGTTAATTGCTAGTTCTAATATTATAGTTCAGACATTGATTTTCGGAGATACTCGTAGAGCCTAGTTTTAAGAAGCAAAATATTTTCTGAAAAAAATGATTTCATGCTCGAAGATATTCCATCTGATTCTGTGGAGAAAAATATCTAAATAAAAAGGGATTCCATGACGAGGAAGCGACCATCTTGTTCAGCTGTTCATAATCTTATTGAAAACTTGTCAACGATTCTGAAGAGGAGGGCGAGTGGCTATTTATCGACAGAAATGAACCTTTGAATGCTATTCTAGTTTCAGTCTTTTCAGTCAGATTTAATTGTTGGATTATTTGATAGATATAAGCCGTGCTACAATACACCACTTAAACGTATAGACTAAGCGATTTCACGTTGTTTAAACCTCAGTCAATCAACAGCACGAATGCGTGGCTGGTTGACTACTTAATCACTGATACTAAGAGACATCCATTTGCAATCATTGATGAAGGACTTGCAAGGCTGAGGAGCACCAAGGAACAACCAAATGGAACATTGACTTACTAAGTTTGGTTTATCGACGTATAAGAGGGGATACGATTGAAGTCTACAAATATACACAAGGTTTTTATTCAACGAATTTTGACATACTAAACATTGCTCAAAATACCTATACAAGGGGTCATGAATTAAAACTCTTTAAAAAAATTTGTAAACCAAACGCAAGACAAAATTATTTTAGTAACAGAGTGGTGAATACATGGAATAGACTACCATCATCAATAGTGAATACCCCATCTCTAAACTCCATCAAGGCAATGTTAGATAAACTGTGGAAAGAGTATAAATATTATTTGGAATTATGATGAATGTTTATAAGGAACAGTTGACAGGTCTCAGACCTAATATACTAGCTGAAAGGATATTATTATTAATATTATTCACTCCTTTTGAGTTTTTATTTCAGCGTTAGCTAATGGTCTTTCACTGGAGTCTGAGTGATAGCAAGTCTCCTCAGGTCTCCAGGACTCTTCTGATTATTCTGGCAGATTGCAGCAGTGCAGTGTTCTGAATGGTTTCAATTCTTCCTCTGATTTCCAAACTTTCCAAACTCTTTTCTAATCCTTTTGGGACCGTTCCAAGTGCACCAACTACAATTGGTATAACTTTCACTTTCATATTCTATCACTTTTTCAGTTCTCTGGCAAGGTCCAGATATTTGTCCATTTTTTCATTTTCCTTTAGCTTTACTCTGTGATCTGCTGGCACTGCAAAATCCACCAGTTGACAAGTTCTTTCCTTTTTTTCACTAGGTCTGGTCTTCTTGCTGGGATAAGGTGATCCGTTTATTATTATTATTATAAATGATTCTTTACCAAGTATCGCGCCTTGTTTAACACAAAGGATCTGAAGCTTAAACGATGGCTACTAAAATCGTAACAGTAATAAAGCATCTTGTGGCCATTTTTAGGCAGCGGGTGAGAGCACATTTCAGTGGAGATCCCTTGTGTTCCTCAGTGTTAAGCAGAAACTTGGCTGTTGATCCGTTCGTCCGTGTTAAGTATGAGCAACTGAACGCCTTTCAGGATCACCCATTGAATAGTTAACCAACCACGTATTCGAGCGTGTTGATTGGCTGATTGAATCCACGCGGCCACGAAGAGTCTATAAATTTAATTGTAGCCAACATCACACCTTATATCACCAAATAATCCAACAACAATGAGACTTCAATTCAATGTTTTGTTCAAAAGGTTTGACTTAAAAGGTCTGTTATTAATGTTTGCAACATAATTTTTTTTTTTTTGTATTTCAGTTACCTAATCTATAATTTGAAACATGGTAAATCTGCTAAAATTCATAAAAACAGTTCCCCGACACCATTGTAAACATATAGATATTGATTAATAAATAAGTAAATATATATATATATATATATATATATATATATATATATATATATATATATATATATATATATATATATGAGGAAAAAGGGGTTGGAATGAATCCGACAGAATGAGGTAAAATAAGGAATGAAAGAACAAAACTTGGACAAAAATGTGCGGTATATTTCGTTTGGAATGACCTCAGCTTCAGCTGCTTTATTGAATTATTAGGGTCATACTTGTATATATATATATATATATATATATATATATATATATATATATATATATATATATTACGAATATTGAGTATTCTTTTTTACAAATATACCAAACAATATAACTATATCATTAATATTTATATATATATATATATATATATATATATATATATGTGTGTGTGTGTGTGTGTGTGTGTGTGTGTGTGTGTGTGTGTGTGCATATTTGTGTGTGTGTGTTCGTATTTGTGTGTCTTTTGGTATTGACACAAAACTGTCTGAAAACATTTGTCTATATGTTTAAAATAAAATAATAACAGAGTATAGAATTAATTTTGTATTCGATTTGAAACAAAATTTGAAATCGACTTATACACGAGTCATATGTTAAATGAGTGAATTCTTAAGCAAATCAAGTGCTAAGAATGAGACAAACCTATATTTGACATATTATATGCTCAAGATTTAGATGAAAGACGCCGAAAAGATATGAGATAAGGCTAGAAAGAAAGGAAGGAAGGAAGAAGGAAGGAAGTGTAGAAAGTCAGTTCTCTCCTTATTTCTAAATTCATAATAGCAACTGTCAATATATTTTATCTAAAGTGGTTTGAGGTGTCCAACACCATTCCTCACCTTCCCTTTGCCGTCATTTTGTCAATGTCGACGGCTATAACCAGTTGACTCCACCTGTCACCGCCAAGGCGATTAGTCTTAAAGGAGACATACACGTTCACTTCAATCTTTTCCACCAAAGTCGATTTCAGTCAGAGATCCACTTGAAGCTACTCGAACACACTGAAATTCGATCTTCGATTTTAATCGATAATCCGAGGATACAAATGAATGGATAATCTTACTGATAGTATGACATCTGAACGAGTTAAGATTTTCTCAGCTTACGTGGATAATCTGTAGCGCTTTACGCAGATTCTAAATTGAAGATATTGCAGGTCGGATTAGACAAGTGGGGAAAGATACTGGAAAACTAAACTCTTAGAACAAAGAAAAGAGAACGAAAAAAGGAAAAGATACTATAGTGCGAAGGAGACCAGATGAAGGAAAGTGAGGAAGGAAATATTGAATGAAAATAGTTTAGATAAAAATACATCAAGTGTAAAAACAAAAGAAAGTACATTTGTTTGAAAAGCAAAGAGAGAAACAATTAATCAATAAATTATTTAGTAAGAGTAAATATATAAGCAGGGAATGAGTGGGGAAGAATATAAATGAAAAAGAAAAGGAAGAAATAGAAAAGAAGAACTAAAGAAAGAAAGAAAGAAAGAAAGAAAGAAAGACTGGAATAGTACATTTTTTCAAAGAAAAGGAGGCGATAAAGTATTTAGTAAGAGTAAATATATAAGCAGGGGAGAGAAGATAAGTAAAAAAAGAAAAGGAAGAAAGGGAAAAGAACAACTAGAGAATAAAGAGAAACATAGATGAAAGAAAGAAAGAATGAAAGACTGGAATAGTATATTTTTTCAAAGAAAACGAGGCGATAAAATAGATGTTAAATAAAATAAATGTTTACTCTGAAAAATAAAATGTAAAAACAATAATAAAAGAAAGATAAGAAATGAATGAAAAAGGAAAGAAATGTAATAAATAGAAACAAAAAGAAATAATGAAATAAGAGAGAAAGAGTCAAAGAAATTAAGTGAAGTGTAGAAAGAAAGAAAGAAAAAAAGAAAGAAAGAAAGAAGAGGGAAGGAGTATAAAACAATTAAGTACAGTGTAGAAAGAAAGAAAGAAAGTGTTATGAACTGTTTAGGGAGCAATAAATAAATACTCAACATGGAGATAGAAGTAAAGAACAGATGTATTCAACACATATCAAGTACAAAACAGTGGTAACAGCGTACACGAAGACATGCACTTGCTACTTCCCACTTGAGTAGCTTCGCTCTGCTAAAGATACCCTTTGGGTAAGTCCATTGTTCTGGTGATTCACCTACAACAGAAAGAAAGAAAGAAAGACAATAAGAAAGAAAGAAAGAAAGAAAGAAAAAGAAAGAAAGAAAGAAAGAAAGAAAGAAAGAAAAAAAAAGAAGAAACAAATCAATGAACAATTAAGCCTGGTGGAATTAGTAAAAAGAAAATATTAAGGAACGAAAAACGTATTTTGCGAATCGAAAAATAAATAAAATATGAATTTGAACCGCAAAAATTAAAGACGATTAAACCAATGAAGAACGGAAAACTGTTTGAAGAAAGTGTGATATTTGAAAACTCAGTTTATTTTACTAGATAGAAATTCGTTCAATAAAAGTTGAGTTTTCTGAATTAGAAATGATTTGAAATCATTCGACGATTGTTCGATTTGCATAACACTTGATTTGTTCTTGATTGATTTTGTCCTTTCAACAATTATTGACCCTTTTCGTACCGTGTATCCATGCATTTCCATTGATCAAAGACATTGATCTTCAGGCAACGAGCCGACTACACACAAACACACAGACACACAGAATAATGCGTATATCGAGTAGACGCATGTGAACAAGCCGTTCAAATAGAAAATGTATATAAAACAATTTGGTGTTTTACTTTCTGAAGGTGACAGAGTAATTTTAGAATAGTTGAATCAATTAAAAAGTTACTTAATCACGTGACGTTTGAAACAACTCGGTGAAACAAAGGCGACTTCACACATTTAGACACGGATTTGATAGTTGGACAAATAAAAATAAGACATTTCTAAAAAAAATAGATAAATAAATTTTAAAAAAGAGCAAATTTAGTTTCCGTGTTGAAAAGGATTTTCTATTGAATCTTTAAAGGAAGTCGATAAATTTTTTTTTTTTTTTTTTTTTTTACCTGTTTTTGTTCAGATTTTTCAAAGGAAATACATTTTGAGTGTGTGTTTGGGGATGGGTAAATATCCGTTTGGCGAAACTGGATTGAAAACAGTGAAGCAATTGTTTTCTTGATGGTGTTTTTTTTTTTCAATCTATTTTGGATTTTCTTTTTTTCTTTCTTTCTTTACTTTGTCTGGCGTTAAAAGAAGTTGATTTAACGAACTTGATCCACACTTTTGCATCTGTTTGGTGTCTATCACGTGGGTAATCACGAAATGCCAATAAGTTTTTGTCAATCGTTTATTGTAAACGGAATGAAAAGAGAGACGGTGGAAGAAGAAGAGGTGAAAAAAAAAGAGAAGAAAGGCAAATAAAATGAAACAGAGAGACAGAGACAGGTAGAGACAGAGAGGAGAGAGAGGGGGAGAGAGAGAAATAAAACCGAAAAATATTTCTCTTCTTTTTCTTTTTTATTCTTGTTTTCATTTTGTCATTGATTATTATGAACACCACATGAAATGTTCTTTTCATCTTATTATCTTTTCTGTTTTGAAATGTTTGTCAGTCACTCAATCGAGTGATCGAAATTTATTTATATCTGTATATGTACATACATTTTTGTACTTCATATTAGTTAGTTAGATAGATAGATAGATAGATAGATAGGAACCAATATATATATATATTATATATATATATATATATATATATATATATATATATATATGTGTGTGTGTGTGTGTATCACAGAGCAAATTTATAAGTAAAAAATATTGTCTCATATAACAGAAGACTTAGATTTTTTTGTTGCTTTATAGCCTATTTCAGGAAGCTTAGACAACACCCCAGATTCGCATCTGATTATTTGGGGGTGTTAGACACTTTGTCTAAGCTTCCTGAAATAGGCTATTAGCAACAAACCAAGTCTTCTATTATATTTTACTTATATATATATATATATATATATATATATATAGAGAGAGAGAGAGAGAGAGAGAGAGAAGAGAGAAAGAGAGAGAGATAGAAACAGAGATAGATAGATAGATAGATAGATAAGAACAAGAGATAGATAGATAGATAGATAGATAGATAGATAGATAGATAGATAGATAGATTTAAGCAATTGAAGAGCTCATATAAGTTTTAGTTTGATCATAAAAGATTACTAATATTGGAATTTTAAGTTTTTTTGTTTTTTTTTTTTTCTTTTAGAAATAACCCAATCTTATCTTTACAGATATTTTCCCCAATTACTAACCAGTTTCAAGGATACAATTGAGACGGTATTGTTATATCATTTTCATCTGATTGATATTTATTAATTGTTGAATACATACATATACATACAAGGTGTGTCAAAAAAGTATCAAGATTTTTTAACTTTTTGACAGACCTTGTATTCTGAAGAAAAATTAACGTTCCATTTATTCTTCATTTCTATCTTGGTAATACAGCTTTAAACTTGTTACTTATTGACACACCTTGTATTCTGAAAAAATCAATCAAAGGAACCTTTTTTTTTTCAGAATATGAGGTGTGTCAAAAAGTACAAAAAGCTCGATACTTTTTTGATACACCTTGTATATATATATATATATATATGTGTGTGTGTGTGTGTGTGTGTGTGTGTGTGCATGTGTGAAAATTTCTATCGAAGAACCAGTTTTCAACTGTAGTGTGTCTGTGTCTTTCAAATAAGAGAGCTAGGAATTTTCTCACATATTTAAGAAATTATCTGTTTTCTTCCTTTTTCTTTTGTATCCAACATGATAACCTGTCTTTTGCTGTTCATCTCACACGTATGTGATTTGAACGAACGTAAGTCGACAGACTAAAAGAGAAAAAAACAAAAAAGGAAAGAAACAAATAATTGAATGAAGCTGGTCGGGTTGGTTTAGAAGAAGAAGAAGAAGAAGAAGAAGAAGAAGAAGAAGAAGAAGAAGAAGAAGAAGAAGGAATAAAGTACGTGCGATTAAGCAAATGTGGTTGAATTGAAGAGTCTATAATTATGCCTCTTTGAGAAAGTTTTTTTTTCAGCAAACTCTTCAACTTGAGAGGCGTGTTCATTTTCATCGAACATGTTGGATATTTTGGAAGAATATCAACCCAAAAGCAATTATCTTCGCCCATCTGAAATATATTCTTTCTTTTTTTTAACCATTCGATGAGAAAGCATTGGATTTTTTATGATTTATTCTTTAAAGGATTTGACCTTTACTCGATAGTCTTTCAATAGACATTTTTTTTGTGGGATTCAGGTACATTTCAGCTAAATGATAATCTTTTCTTTTTTTTTTTCTACAGGATGAATGGGATCCGGAAAATTAACATGAATCCATTCAATGTAAAATAATGGAAGTATTTCAACGATTATTTACATTTACTTCAAAACAAAATGGCAGAATGGGATTCGTGTGTCTGTTTGGTAAAGAAAATAAATTATTAGGTTCCGATATAAAGCCATCCATGATTATATTGGTGCATCTATCTAGGGAGAGGTAAGTGAGGCTAATTAACATTTCATAGTTATCTACGATGGTGAGTCAAAAGGTAATGCCACTTTGTTAGGATAGGTATAATTACCAACACAGAAACATGTATCATACATCAAAATGAAGCTGCTCCTCTGTGGATCACATCCCTACTTTTCCACATAGTCACCATTTCTTTCAATAGCAATGTTCCACCTTTAAATGAGAGCATGTATCCCTGCTCCGTAAAATGCTGTTCACTACAGATTTCACTTCCTCGTCACTGGAATAATGTTTACCTCTCAAACTCTCTTTCATGGACCGAAGAGATGATAGTCTGAAGGCGCTAAATCTGGAGAGTATGGAGGATGCAGTAAAGTTGTCCACCCGAATGAGGCGATTTTCTCTCTTGTCCTGATGCTAGTGTGTGGTCGAGCATGGTCATGCAGAAAGACATTATCGATTGGTAAGTTGGGTCTTACTCGTCGTATTCTTGCTCTGGGCTCCTTAGGGTCTCAATGTAGGTCTTATTTGTATTAAAAAAACTTCACATTAAATAAAGAAAATGGCATTACTTTTTGACTCACCCTCGTATGCTCTACAGAAAATTTGGACGATTGACAAATTATCATTTAGTTACTAATTGGATTGAAAATCGTATTATTCTCTGCGTTAAAGCCGTCTTGTGTACGATACCAAACTGCATTCGGTGGTGAGGCTCCAATTCTGGAAATCTGAGGGGCAGGGTAAAGTACCTCTTCATTGCCATTACTCCCAGATACACTCTGACAAGGAGTGGTGATATCTGTCAAGATCCTATCTAAGGGTCAAATAGATGTGTTTAAAAATGATTCATATTAGATAAGATTATTTTATATCATATTATTGTGTTCAAACAAATGAGTATAGACAAATTAAGGTCCAATTTTTAATGCATTCAAACATTCAAAAATTAATTATAATTACAATTAAACATTTACAAATAAATATATTTTCGACATCAAATAACCCATAAAAATTTGATATGTTGTTAAACAAATAATTCAAACAAAACAAAACCTAAGTTTAAGCTTTTTACGTTTATTTTTCTAACAGGAATCCCGCTTTGGTGTTCCTTCTTTCTGGGTCTGTAACCAAAACTATGTCACTGCTTACACTAGAATACTATCAGGATTTCCGTAAGCTTATATATTAATATTTTGATTTATAGTCAAAATTATAAATACCTAGATGTTATTTATTAACGATGTCTATGAAAATCTGAGTCAGATTTGCCTCAAAACAGCCGATGTAATTAGTGCGTTTAAAATCCTGCAACGTGTTTTATATATTAGTAAGAAATAAAGGTTAACATACGAGGGGCATTCAATAAGTAATACCCCTAACCCACTTCCGATAGCAGTAGAGCAACGAAACTTGGCACAGTTAATAGTCTTTTTCTTCATAGGAATCACCCAGAGTTACGCATTTCTCCCATCGTTTGATGCAGCTCTAGATACCGTTTTTGTAGAATACCCCAGGTTGGTCCTCCAACCACGACGTGATTTCAGAAATCAAGGCTGCATCATCTGGAAAACGCTTTCCTTTCAAAAACAACTTCATGGCTGGGAAGAGGTGAAAGTCAGAGGTGCAAGGTCAGGAGAGTAGGGGGATGGGGGAGTAGTTGATAGCCGCACGTCTGTGCTTCTGATCTGGCGACACGCGAGTTGTGGACCGGAGCGTTGTCCTGCAGAGGAGGATGGCTTTGCTGATCTTGCCCCGCCTCTTGATTTTGATAGCTTCTCTTAATTTCTTCAAAGGTGAAGCATTATAGGCTGTTTTTAAAGGAAATAACCCGACACACACATCCACATAAAATCCTGTAAAGACATCGAAAAAATATCAATAAAAATGAATTACATGTTAATTACCTATGTTACTGAACTCTGTTTCTATAATAAAAAGCTTGGCGGGGCAAGAATGGATATACCACAGTATGATAATTTCATTATGACAATGTTTGATATGCTTACTTAAGAGTTCAGTATATAAAATGTATAATAATCTTGCTTTAACTCTCTCTCTCTCTCTCTCTCTCTCTCTCTCTCTCTCTCTCTCTCTCTCTCTCTCTCTCTCTCTCTCTCTCTCTCTCTCCATCTTTGTGTCTTTCTTTCTTTCCTTCTTTCCTTCTTTTCATCTTTTCATTATGTTCGATTGAAACAGATATATATTGTCACTTCCCGCACTCATACCCTCACTCTATCTCTTTACCACTCCCTTTCTTTCTTTTTGTATTTCTAATTATAGCTGTATAATTATAGCATTCCCTTTTCCTTCCCTTTCATTCTGTATACTAAAAACAGAATGGTCTATTATTTTGCTGAGATGACGACACTCGTATGAAATTTGAATTCGGCGGATAACGAATACCAGATAATGAGGATTTGAATTTTGGGGGGATTTCATGTTGAAAGATTTGGATGTCTCATTTTTAACCGGAGAGTGTTGTGAAATGATAACGATCGTACAAATAAGGAACATGAGTATCAATGTGTAGAAGGTAGGCTTTTTCTTGCTTTTGAGCGACATTTTGTGGCAGGAATTGATGTTGTATGCTGTTAGATTTATTTATCAACTGAAGAAAAAAAATGAACGAAGTAAATAAATGATGCGAACATTTTATCGAGATGCATCAAAATTTCTTAAATAAAAAAAAAAGACGATGAAAATTTGCATGATTTCTTATTAACTAATGAAAATATAAATAATTATGTAAAATAAATGAAATCTATTTTGCCATTTCATTCTAAACAAATTGCAACTGAATTAAAGAAAAAGTCATATTTAGTGTTAGGCAGTAACATTTCCTCCACAGAAAACGACGTTAATGCACGCATAGGAAAAGCATGGGCCGCTATAAATAAATTATCGATCATATGGAGGTCCAATCTCACAGACAAGTTAAAGAGACAGTTCTTCCAGGCCCTTGTCATGTCAGTACTGCTGTATGACTGCACCACCTGGACCCTAACTAAGCGACTAGAGAATAAACTAGATGGGAGCTGCATAAGAATGCTGCGGGTGATCCTGAACAAGACGTGAAACAGCACCCTACGAGAAAACAGCTGTACGGCCACCTACCACATATCACCCAAACCATCGAGTAAGACGGACACACGTGGGACACTACTGAGGAAGCAAGGACGAACTCATAAGCGACGTCCTCCTGTGGAAGCCAGCACATGGACAAGCCAGTGTGGGCCGACCAGCAAAAACGTACGTTGATCAGCTCTGCGGATGCAGGATGCTGCATAGATGACCTCCCGAGAATGATGAGCGATAGGGACGGATGGAGAGAGATTGTCATGGATATCCGCGCTGAAAGCGTGACATGATGATGATGATGATGATGATGATGATTATATAGGTAATCGTTTAGTTCTGTTTTGTTTTGTTTTGTTTTGTTTTTTTTTGTTTTTTTTTGTTTTGTTATTTACTTCTGATTTGTTGCGTTTTGATTTTTCTTTTTTTCTTTTTTTCTTAAGTGAATTTTGTTTTGTGATCATTTCTAATGGGAATTTTGCTTCGTGATTTTTTAAATGTATTGTATATTGCAAAACCCTCTGAGAAAATCCATCCGTTATTAAAATGACATTATTCTAAAAAAGCAAAAATGATACTGGATAGTGCTCCTTTTTTGCTCAGAGTACTGATTTATAATACAATTGTCTCTCAATTCCATATTAACCAAGCACTTAACTACGAGTTGACTGATCGATGAAGTTTAAATGTGTTAAGAGGGAGTCCCCCTCCCTCTTAACACATTTAAATTCATTTTTATTCATTTTTTGTCTTTTATGTAAATGTGTATTCCGGTAGTAAAACACACTGAAATCTCTGATTCCAAATTCACACACGCGTGCACACACAAATATATGCATACATAATACGAGTTTATCTAATCATGTGTTGAAAATAAAATAAAAACTAGGAATAGACTCGATCTTAAAATCGGAAATAACAAACAAATGTAATAAATGCAAAGTAGGAGGCAAATAGCTAAGTATTAAAAAAAAATAAAAACAGGCGAATTATTAAACATAAGAACAAAAATTCTAAACGCACGTAGACATAAAAGGCATGACTTCTTAGCCAATAAAAAACAGTTATAACACAACCTTTTCACGAATTTTAATTTTGTATGCTAATTTTCACCCAATCGGATACCCAGTCCCATAATAAAAGATGTTTGTAACAACATACTTCAGTCAGAATTATTCTGAATAACCATTCGAGTGAAACCTAGCTAGATAGTGTCTGACTCATGTAGGTCATTATATGACCCCCACTACAGCTGTCAGTGGCCGAGGGGATAATATATCAGGCTGGCAAACAGTCAGTCTGAGTTCGACCCTAGCCAAGGATAGTTGTTGTGTCTAGCCACACTGAAGAGGCGTGAAACGCCGAAATACGTGTCTGGGGATGACTTATTAATATATGCTCCCATAAATTTGGTATGAGCTCTCTAATTGGTAATTTAAATGTTTTTTAAGTGTTTTATAATTTGCTTGAAGCATTGTGTTTGTATTGGTTTGGTGGTTGGTTTTGAAGGCTATCACAATACAAGAAAAATGAGGTAACTATGATGTTCGCTTACCTTTGATGTATTCTTAATATTTCGGAATAATGATCCCTTCGTCATATTGTCGGTATCAGACGGTCAGTGAGGGAGTCTATACCCTTTTCACAAGCGCTAGACCAGGGAGATTTGGTTTTTGTGTCTAATGTGGAGCACCATACCTACCATCAGCACTCCACTTTACCACACAGAATTAAGCTGGGCTACTCATGTGCTGAGTTGGCAAGGACCGGTATACGTCAGTTTTATTTCATTTTTATTTTTTCACATTAATTCGATATTTACTTTATACCAAATAATCCTGACCTTGTGTCAGACTAAGCTGAACCTTTCAAAATGCACGGTGAAACTGAGAAGTTGAACAATAGTAGTTTAGTATCGCAGGACAGTGTTGCTTCGGTAAACTCAGTCATGAGTGCTCTATATATATATTGTTCCAGACTAGACTAAATTAATTAAATATGCTTCTCTGACAATCAATACTATGATGCCTTCTAAATATCGCAAATTTTACAATGTGAAGTTAACTGCAAAGAAAAATTGTCTTTAGTTAAATAAAAAAAAGCCGTAATTCTCGTTTGCGACGGAAGAAAAATAAAGATTCGTTCTCGAAATAGCGAAATGAATTACGTTTCTTCCCCCTGAAGGGAAAAGAGTCGAGTTGAATCATTCGTTGGTATCAATCATTTTCTTTTGTTTCTTTTAGTTGTTTTCGATTTTGTTTTATTTAAAATATAAAGTAAGGATTGTCTCAATTAAGAAAAGGTTAATGGCTGCCGTAAAATGGAAGACAAAATCGGAAAAGAGTAAAATTCTTTTTCTGCTAATGAAGAGGACAATAAAATGGATGTGAAATGGAAATAAATTTAAATTTAAAAAGAAAAGAAAAGAAGAAAATGTTTAAGCTAAAAGAAAGATAAGAAATGAATGAAAGAAAAAAAGGAAACGGAAAGAAAGAATGAAATAAGAGAGAAAGTCTAAATCAATTAAAGAGAGTGTAAAAAATAAATAATTAATGAATAAATATACAAACACACAAGAAAGAAAGAAAGAAAGAAAGAAAGAAAGAATGATTGATAATAATGGGAAAGAAAAGAAATGTAGAAAAAGCAATTAAGGAGAGTGTAGAAAGAAGAAAGAAAGAAAGAAAGAAAGAAAGAAAGAAAGAAAGAAAGAAAGAAAGACACGAAGTAATAATAATAATAATAATAATAATAATAATAATAATAATAATAATAAAAAGCTTGGAAAAAAGACTGGAGGATCTGGAAATCAGAGGATCATCCAGACTACTGCATTGCTGCAATAAGCTAGAATACTCAGAAAAGTCCTGGAGATCTGAAGAGACTTGTCACTCAGAATCCTGTGAAATACTATCAGCTAACGCTGGTGTGGAAAACTCACATAATAATAATAATAATAATAATAATAATAATAATAATAATAATAAATTACTGTTTGCTTTTGTCATGAATGAAAACGGATAAAGCAGTCATGTATTTTATCGCATTCATGTGTAATGGATATTCACTAACGTAAACTTAGTATGTCACAACGCCGAAATAGGAAACTATCAGGAGGATTTTGTTGCGTCAGACTTCCAAGTGGTTATAACCTGTATTGGGTCACTCCTTGGATCTGTAGGAATCATGTGACTATCTTAAACATAAAATAGATACAAAAAAAATAAAAATAATGTTTCGGTAATTCACTTTCCTATCAAGATTTTTCAAGTTTTTTTACTTGTAACCAAATTTAATTTTTATTCAACATCAAACAAATTAACTTAATATATATTGGCATTTCAGTCTCGGAAGACTATAATAAGGTTTTTGTGTCCCTGAAGTAACAGCGCCTCCTGTGACTGTGAATGTTTGTAAAACATTCTCGACCACAGATGTCGCATTTGCAGGCTATCCCTGAAGATGTTGATGTTATGGCGCTTTGTTGCCGCTGCTTTCTTCTGGATCTCTTAGTTTCATGATGTTGCGTCAGGGTGACTTCTGACGTGAACAATCCTCTAAGGAGATTCTGCCGACACCGAGGGCGGTCCTGAGCCAAATTAACTGAATAATAAGTAGCAAAACAAATCTAATTCCCCAGTGTTTAGTACAATTTATATGAGACAAGAATCAATAAACTATTAATGCAAAACCCCTTTAATATCTAAATATTAATACTCGTGTCCCTTAATTGTACGACCGTTATCATTTTGCTACATCCTATGGTTAAAAATGAAACCGTAAAATCGTCCAAGATGAAATGCAAAAATTCAAATTCTGATTATCTGGTGTTGTTTATCCAACGATTTTTTAATTTTTTATGGGTTTCGTCATGAATTATGCACCATTCCGTATTTATTATAAAGAAAGAAAGGGAATAAAAAGAACATGCTACACAGAAAAATATAAGAAATAAAGAAAGGGAGAAAAAAGAAAGAGTAGGGAAAGGATAGAGAGAAGGTGTGAGCGCGAGGAAGTGATAACGCTAATCTGTTTAAATTGAACATAACAAAAAGATGAAAAGAAGGAAAGAAAGAGAAGAGAGTGAGAGAGAGTTAAATCAAGATATTTTTTACATATTGAACTCTTTTGCAAGAGGTCTTAAGTAAAATTATCAAACGTCTTGATAATTAAATTATCATACTGATATATTCACAGGACCTGCTAGTTTGGATAATTTTTCAATTGCAAGGATAGGTTTGGGGGGCACTGAGATCACAAAAAAAGTTTGCAGGTTTGTTAGTTTGGGCCACAATCATTATGTTCTATTTCAAAGTGGTTCTATGTTTACTTAGTAAATGATGCACATGACTAAACCCAGATTCTACCATATACGAAATTGGAAAAGTTGGCTAAATGGCCTCAAAATTTGGGTACTAGTTTTCCTTAATCTGCCAACGAGTCTACATGATTTTTGTTTTTCTATTTTAAAGTGATTTATAAATGCAAACTAGTAAATCCATCTCCCGCTCTGACAAAGTTTTATTCACCCCAGGTGTCTATATTAATCACTTTGAGAAGTTTTAGTTTAATTATAATTATTTGAAAAGATGAAATTGGTTTTGTATCTTAATATTTTCCTTTGTTCTGCTGATTTGTTACCCAACTACGAAGATCTTTAATAATTAGAATGTTATTAAATGATCATTCAGTATAGAAATCTAGATCTATCTGCATTCGGTGGTTGATGCCAACGAATACGTCACCGCTCTGAAGCCCTGTTCATCTCGATATTGATCCACTCAGCTTCTGTGCGGCACGCGTCTTGCCAACCCTGTCTGTTGGAGGCGAGATCTTCCAGGCTTGAAGGTGTGATGGTGCATTTCATCAGCGTTGTCTTGATGCAGATGGGAATTTCCCTTTCAATGTGTGTGACCGCATTTGCAAGTCCAGAATTAGACTAACTAGCCACCAGAGGGTCCACAACTGTTGAAAACATGGAGTGACGTCGTTTTCGTCTGCGACGGACTGCTAAAAGGAGAAAAGGAGGAGATCCTCTATCAATGGATAATGATGTTACAAAATAATGGGACCATATGACCAGGAAGTTACAAAATAATGGGACCATATGACCATGATGCGACACAAGGTCAATTTCTTAAGCTGAGTTTAACAGGTTTTAATTTAGGGTTTTCTTTCTCCTAGACTGGTTACCTAGCCATGGTTAAAGAGCCCAGTCTTGCCTGCTATTTACTCATAGCTGAAGGAAGAATTGGATTCATACCTTTCCCAAGGGTATTAGCGCCATGTGATATGCAAACAGCTTCGTCCAAGAATTGAATTTGGGTGGACGACTCCATTTCCTACGACTCTAACCATTACACCACGTCCCTATATACAGATACAGAATATAAAACCCAGCTACTTAGAACAAGATAAGTATTAAAGAGAAAATTAAATCTGTATACAAACAGGGGTATGCAGGTATACACTTTACTATACATCCGATATAAGAATGGCTATATGACACGGGGAAGTAAAAAGAAACGTGAAATTCAAAAATTACTTTTGCAAAAAGTTAATTTTAAATCCTTGAAAAATTAAATCTACTCAGAGAAGAGTTTTATTGAACTTGGCAAGAATAGTGAAGTACAAGTACAAGACATTTCAGAAGACTTGTTGTCCCTTGATCTCCCCCAACAGAGTATTTGTTGAAGAATCCAAAAGTGCCTTCGTGATAAGATTTGATAAAATAATTTTAAATCCAAAACACCTGAACAAGTGAATCAAACATCTGCAATTGCGATCCACGAAAGGATTAGAATTAGATTTCCTCGAATAAATTTTTACTTGTAATTAAAAAAAAGGGAGTTGCACCAGACCGTCGTCCTTTGCACGTGCCAAACGTCAACTAGTTTTCTTTTCTTTTACTTTTTCTTTTTTAATTCCTTTCGTGCTAAATTTTCGGTAGTCTCAGTTTGTGAATGAAAAATTGTTTTGCTGGAATTGAGAAATTTTCTTGGCCAAAAAAAAAAAAAAGGAATGAAAAAAGAAGACATGAGCAAATAATCTTCAAAGAAAAGCAAAATTTTCAATTAATAAAAAAAAACAATTATTTAAAGAAAGAGAGAAAGAAAGAAAGGAATGTGAGGCAAGGCTGAGATAACTAGAGTTCGCCTCTTGGTGTTGGGATTATTCTATTTAATACCAAAGAAAATAGCCATAATAAAAATCTGACCAATTTGGACTATGTCTTGGGATTTGACGGAAATAAATTTCTGTAGAAAATGAAAAACCAACATTTTTAGTCAAAGTTAAGTGTTTTCCTTGGTCGAAAATTATGGCAGGTGTAAAAAAAATGTCGAGTCATAAATTTTTAGAACTTCATTAGATTATCTGAGTATCCAAAAATTATTTTCTGGAGAAAAGATTTTTTATAGAAAATTAATTAAATCAGATTATTACGACATGAATTTGGAGAAATATCCGAAATTTTCCCTATCAACAAACACACACATATACACACACTCGCGCACACACATACACACACACACACACACACACACAGTTTGTCCTTGATATGACGCTAAACTACATCTAGTGGTGACGTTCCAATTCTGTTACTCTGCAGAGTGTGGAATACCCCTTCATCACCATTGCTCCCAGGTCTACTCTGACCCGGAGTGTCCCATTATAGATTAAACATGAGCTAAAAACATTGAATGCCCAATAAGAATGAAAACAGCAGGAAATAACCCTACAAGGGTTGACATGCCGTAAACCTCAACCAACCAAACAGCCACACGAATCAATAAAATTTGCTTGGATATTTTTTTCAATTTACAGAAAATGAAATTCCATCGTTATTTTTCGTCCTCTTTTCTTCTTTGTCTTTTCTATTTTCTCTCCCTAATTTGTCTTCTCTTTCTCTTTCTCTTTTGTCGCTTTTTAAACATTCTCTCTGTCGTTACTGCTTTTCATACAATATTCATTCTACAAGTAACGTGAGTTAAAGTTGTCTCAGCAACTATCTCGTCTCCATCTTGTTTAATGCGAACCAATTTTTTTTAATAAGATTTTAGATGAAAATCAAATAAAATTATTTTTACTTTTACTTATTCATTATGATTGATATACCACTAAATTCCATTCATATTTACTCTTTCGTCTTCGCTCATTTTCCCACTATTTGTCAGAGATGCAATATTCTCCTTTGAAAACCTATCAGTTTGTCTATCTACTTATTGGTATGTATGCTTGTACGTACAAATATATGTATGTATGGATGGATGGATGAATTGATGGATGAATGTATGTATAGTATTATCTGCGTTATTCGGACTATTGTCCTCATCTTCATTGTTATATGTACAACGTTTCGGCAGATATGCCCTCCGGCTTTCTTCAGGTATTTCTTGTCAGACTCGGGAACCTTCTCGGACTCGGGAACCTTCTTTTCGGAATCGGGAACTTTCTTGTCGTAATCAGAAACCTACGTTATTTTATGCCGAAGAAGTTTTGTTTTATTCATTCTTGATGTCTGCAAGAGGGGCATGAAGACATGCCACATCGACACCAACACATGGGAGGCTTGTCCAAAAGACCGTGCGACCAGGCAAAAATATTTTTTCAAACTCAATTTTTAAACACTTTTTAACTTATTTTGTTTTATTTAACACATAGATGGGACCCTAACAGGTACAACCACTCCGGGCCAAAGTGGACCTGGGAGTAATGGTCATCAAGGGGTACTCCACATTTTCCACAGCTCCAGAATTGAAACTTCACCATGAGATGAAGTTTAATGTCATACCGAGGACAAAATAGAATATTTTTCTGTTAATTCTTGAACCGTGTTTGCGTTATCGTTGGTAACTGGTGAGATACGCTGACCTGAAACTATGCTCTGGCCTTCAAGTTGAAAAGTCATTTTGAATTCAAGTTTTGTAAATCGTAAATTCACTTCTGATGAACATAACTTAATTTAACTTTCCGTGTCTTGTAAGGTATTATGAAGCGCGCACATTCAGAGACAAGCAATATTTTCCCCGAAAGATATTTTTTCAAAGTGTTTAATGAAAAGATGAGAATCGATTGCTTCCTGTTAAATTCCGTTTGTTTGAAAAGAGCAAACACCGTAAATATGCCCCCGTCTTTCAGATTCACGCACCACCACCCCCATCATTTCTGCAGCCACAGAGTGCCCACCTCAAAAGAAAAAAAAAGAAAAACAGCAGCAAATACGTAAAAGAAAAATCATGTCAAATGCGTGACCTACAACGTTCGGAAAGAGACAGACAGGCGTGAAGTGTTAGCAATACAACTGACAAAACGCGAACCTCATGTGAACGGACAGAGAGAGAATCTATGAGTCGCATTTTAAGGCGAAGATGAAAAGAAATCAAAGGGAAACAGACTCCATCAAATAAACATTTGGAAGTGTGTGTGTCTGCGTGTATGTGCGTGCGTGTGTGCGTGTGTGCGTGAGTGTGTGTGTGTGTGTGTGTGTGTGTGTGTCCGTCCGACCGTCTGTCTGCCTGTTTGTATGTGTGTCTGTGTGCATGTGGATGTGAGAGAGGGAGAGAAAGAAAGAGAGATTCCGAAAAGAAAATAGAAATTTGAAATGTCGAATGGAAGTGTGTCACTTTTGGTATTTATTAATTTCGTGTAATAAAACATACTCTTCTTCACATATATATATATATATATATATATATATATATATATATATATATATATTCATCCACAGACACCGTGTTTCGACGTGGAAACGTCATCAGTCAGGCTGCTCAACCACTCGGCCATCGTCATCTACAAACTGGAAAGAGATTATAACCGACAAATATACACATCTGTATATAGGTAAAGGCCAACATAGAGTGCTCCATCGCTTTTATTGAGCGTTGCCTTTTTAAGCTTAGCTGGCGTTTGTCAGCGAAATCCCCTCACACACACACACACACACACACACACACACACACATATATATATATATATATATATATATATATGTGTATGTGTGTGTGTGTGTGTGTGTGTGTGTGTGTGTGAAGTATAGATAGAAGTTAGATGAATAGGTACAAATATTGGAATCTGAATTTTTGTTATGAGGCTTGATAAATTGTATTTCCTCCTGAACACGGGCGATAATAACATAGAATATTTAACATAGCATAACACTTGAACCCGGTCAAGGTTAACGGAATGAGAACATTATATCCCGGTGGATTGAATAAAGGGTTCGGTTCGAAGTTCCGTGAAGGTTCTCGATCACGACATCGAGTTCGAAAAGAAGATTCTCGAGTTCCATTCGAAGGTTACTGAGTTCAACATGAAACACCTGAAGAGGACGGGCGGCACACCGGCCAAAACGTTGTGTATATAACAATAAAGATGAAGACAATAGTCCGAATAATCCAAATAATACTGTTAGGAATATGAAAATGCCATTACAAATTAAAAACATATATAAGAGTGGTAATTCTCACATGTCTTATCCTTTAATGTTATATCCTAAATGTTTATGTATACCTGTTTCATTCATGCTTTATACCAGGAGCCACCAAAATACGGCCTGCAGGCCTGATCCGGCCCGCAAATGCATTTTATCAGGCCCTCCTACCGTACTTGAATTTGTTTGTTAAAACATACGGAACGCGAGACTCTGATATCATTTAAATTTAAATATCATGTTAAGCTTATTAAATCTTACTGGACTTGACTGCTGTAAGTAGGTTACAAAATTATTGCTAGATATAGCAATTCCAAACCAAACATTGATGATATCTTAAAAGGCAAACTTCAGTTTCACAAATCTCACTAAACCTTTCTGCTAATGTTGCGTTCTTTGATAATGTTTTGAAAATAAATATATTGGTTAAATTTTGTTTTGTGCATCTTACGCCACTCATCCATGAATATAACATGGAAAGATAATGTTTTTACATCTTTTTCTCGGTGCTTTCGTTCTGACTAGAAAGTATTGAACACAATAATAATGTTTGGTGATCCCTGCTTTATACGAATAAGTTTCGTTTTTTGTTTATCGTACAAGGATCAAATCTAAATAACTCAGTAGATTGAATAAAAACATGACCTTCTTTCAAAGCTGAATGATAGACAACATAAAACCCGTGTCAAAAATAGTCCTTACTTCCATGGAATATGGAAAGTAGTATCGATCCGCTGATAAATTGATTTTATGCATTCTGTTCCTTTTTTGTTTGTTTGTTTGGTTTTTGTTTGTTTTTTCTTTTTGTTTATTTGTTTATTTTGGGGGTTTATTTTTCTGGACTTCCAATACAATGGTTTGACGTAATGAAGACTTTCTGGTGCTGAGTAGAGATTTTAAAAAAGAAAAAAAAGAAAAGAAAAGAAATAACAGTATGACTTGAAAGAATAAATCGTACTTTCTGTGGGGCTTTGCTCTGAGGTAGTAGTAGTTAACAAGCTGATGTTGCAGTGTTGCACTTGATCATTACTTAATCATTACTTAATCATTACTTGTAACTTTGATCATTACTTAATCATTACTTAATCATTACTTGTAACTTTGATCATTACTTAATCATTACTTAAACTTTGACTTGATCATTACTTGTAACTTGATCCTCACTGAGAATGACCTTGTTTTGGTAACTTTACCACGCACGCATGCGCTCTTCCAACTATAAATAAAGCGAAAGTCAATATTTCAGCGACAGTTGATAAGACCACCTCGCGAGTTTCCTTCTCATTTGTATATGTTTGTACTGCTGTTTTTTGTTAATATATTATTTAACTCATTTCCACTCTTGTGTCTTTATTCTGGCCCCTAACCAGGCCACAACAGACCTAGATTTATAGAATTATACCAACAAAATATTTGTCAATTACATGAAATCGCACATTTACTTTATTTTCAACTTAATGTCCTTTATTTTGGGATTTCCACAGATAACTTCAACCAATTTCAATATTCATAATTGTTAGACCAGTTCTCTACTGAGAGCTACAATCGTTGAGTATGAGGCTTTGTTAAAAATCGTTTTGTATGGGATTATTATAATTCAAACACGGTAATCACTTTTCCAACTGCAAAAGTCTACTGACGAAATCTTTCCACCTGCAACAATATTACAGCAATCTTCGATCAATCCACCAAAGTTTACTCGTTTCTAGTTCAACGCACGCCTGTTTCTCGTTAGCAAGATTAAAAAAAAACATTCGCCTCGGTGTGGGAAGACAGGCTTTAAATAATAATTAACTGCCCTGAACACGATCTTACATCCGGGCCAATCGCGCCCAGCGCTGCCGATTGCAATGTAAAAATTTGCATACCGCGTCAATGAGGGTGTGTAGTCTGACTTCGAGCCACGACTCACGATCAGGAGGTTGTGAGTTTAATCTCCGCTGCACTTTTGTCCCAGTGATTGCAGGTCGATTCCAGTCAAGAGATTTCTAATGTTGATTTCCAATGAAACAATATCTCCCAACTTAAAAATTCTTCTATTTATCCCGGTTTTTCTTTGTTCTCCATTAAACTCTTCTATATAAGGAATGGAGCACTCTGTGACGGCCTTTACATACAAAGCGATGTGTGTATTAAAACAGTTAAAATCCCCTTCCATTCTGTAAGTGAAGACAGCCTAATGGTTAAGGTGCCGGACTGACACCCAACCGATTGAATTTCAATTCCGGCTGTAGGGAGCTTTCAAAATGTCTAGCCACACTGAAGAGACTTGATAAGTCGAAACACGTGTCTGTGGATGATCCTATAATTTATATAGTTGATTCTACATGTTAGTCGAGATAGACGCAGCTTTTTAGATATTTATAAGAGCTAGTTTTGTCTTTTTTTTTGGGGGGGCGAGGGAATAAGAAAGGAAAAAATAAACAGTTGAAGGTTTTGCAAATGGTTAGCTGGTTGGTTTGGTTGATTGATCTTACAGAATGTCAACCCTCACTGGGTCATTTTATACTGAAGACATTTTATTCATTCTTGATGGGTATTGAAATTTTTAAACACATTTTTGAACTCACCTTTTTATTTCACCCATACATGAGACCCTAATAGGTACTACCACTTCGAATCAGGGTGGACCTTAAAGTACAGGCTATGAAAGGTTACTCCACACTTTCCAGAGCTCCAGAAACGGAACTTCACCATTAGATGCAATTTAACGTCATACCC
>CM042147.1:42251526-42289026 GCA_023376005.1 Doryteuthis pealeii | reverse complement strand
TAATTATGCATATTAAGTGTTGGAGTTTTTGGTATATAGTTATTCACTAAGCTTAGCTTAGATATGGCACAAGGTCAGATTATGGTGCTCACAATGAGAATCGAACTCACTAACAATGGTTTGCGAAGCGAGCTTGTTAACCATTACACCACATGAGGTGCCCAGTTTTTCGTATATAAGGCGTGTGGTGAATGACCACTTCTACTTATAGACTCGCCGATAAACATGTGACCAACCAATTTACCAACTACTGGCAGTATTCTGCTGCTGATATTATTATTTATGTTGACTTTTCTGGTCATACTACCATTACTACTTGGATCTTCTTGGACGACGGAATGTAGGACTGTATCACGGGACTTATTCACTTGACAAAGGATTCCATAACTCGGGACTTACTTACTGATTTACTTTAAGTGCTTTACAACTGGCCAAGGATGGCGACCAGATACTTAACAGGTTATGGGCCAAGGTACGCTCGGATCTTCTTCAAGATTCTTAGCGATGGAGTATTAATCGCCATGGTAATGAAGGGCCTGCCCTCAAATTTTAAACCCTTTGAAACAGTAATAACCCAAAGGGATAAGCTTATGACGTTTACGGAATTCAAAGTCAGTCTCCGTAGTTATGAAGAAACAGAAAGTATGTACTCTGAGGAACCAGAACATAGAACTATACAACTAAAGACCCAATTTAAAAAGGGTAAAGCAAACCCTCGCTATGAGAGCAGATCAACTAGATATACCAACTACCAGAATTATCAAGGCAGACCTTGGAAGGGTAACGCCATTTAAAACAAATATTACATGTTATATTTGTAATAAAAAGGGCCACATGTCCTACGATTGTAGAAATAAGAAAAAGGACTTTTGTCGAAATGTTAAGTATTTTCCCAAAAGAAAACAAACATATCTCCATATTTCTCACTAAAGGTGTTTCCTTTCCCATTAGGACATTCCTTCATACAACACTGTATAAGTTTTTTTTGTCTTGGTACTCTTGTTATTCTTGTATTCATTCTTCAAAGTTTGCCCAGGCAATACAATGTTCTTATAATTTCGACGTGAATTGTTCTTGCATATTGATGTAATGAATATGTAAATACCTTGGTACCCCCTCACTATAATCTGATTGGACAGTGTCATGTATAAATAGTCGACACTGTGTTGGTACAGGCACCTATTCCTAGACCTACACCTACACTCTAATCTTACTCGCTAGACTACACCACGACTGCTCGGAAGACGTATTGCTATTCGACGCACCAGCTACTACTGCGATAAGTATACCAAATACTAACTTCAGAATATATCCCTTAACCTGGATATATTACATATATACATCCACACGAGGATATATGAAACTACAGGATTACGCAACAAAGTTTCTTGGGTTTTTATTTTTTATTTTTTTGTTCTTTGTTTTTTTTATTTTTTCATCTCGACTAATAATGTTAGTGGTGACTTCTGGAATTCAGATACGATAAACAAACAAAGACAACCTTTAGTCGTTGATAGCATAACTTTTCAGCTACACATGCAACTATCGCAGCCAGTAAACAGACTCTGAACTATATAGAGACATGTTAAATTCCCAAACAGAAATAATATAATATAAAATTAAATAAATCTATGGATGTAAGTCCAGATAAGATGCTTTTGTATGAATTGAATCGCTATAAAAAGTACGAATGTATCCTATTTTTGTGTATTTCGTTAATTTGAAGAAAAGTTTTGACAGACGAGCAAAATTGTTTAGTCGGAAATTTTCATTTTTTATGGATTCTTCCAGATTTTTCTTTCCTTTATTGCTTTCCGGAAATTCCGTTCGGCGAATCAGTTTCATTTTTTAACAATCTGTTCAGAGCAGATTTTAGTGAATGGAGAGAAAAAACACCAAAAATAAAAATACATTTTGTTAACTTTTAAAATAGAATACATACTTTTTCGAATATACAAATGATAAGAGAATTCAATGCAGATATGTTGTCGTTGCTACAATTATTTGCTTAGATAAACAGTTTATTGATGGATTCTTTGTTCGATTCGTTGGATAAATTGTTCTGAAGTTTTTTTAAAAATCTGGAAAGGGAGGCAACTACAGACAAAGAAAGAAAAAAAACATGGAACAATTTTTTGTTAACGATTTATAGACCCAAAATCTTTTTTGCTTCTCTGTAATTTGATTTCTTTTCAATGGAAATTCTTAGTAAACAAGCAAACTGCAGGTATTTGGAGGGTGACGACTACGAACGTTGGTGGGGGTAGGGTTCTTTTATAAATCCTAAAGGTAAGCAAAAGTGACAGCCAATCGAGTCAGAAGTATAAATTCTGCTTAAAATGCAAAAACAAAATTAGTTTCTCCCTTTTTCTTTTTCTTTTTCTTTCAGTTCCAAAAGAAGAAGAGAAGAGTAAGAAAATTGAATGAACAATAAAATAAAGAAAGAAGGAGAATGAAATAAAAATTGAAGTAATTCATAAGTAGAAAGAGAAGTAAGCCATGAAGGAAAAAAGAAGAATGAATATATACGAGAAAGAAAAATTGAAAAATCTCAAAACAAAAACAGAAGAAAAAAAAGAAAGTTAGAACAGAGGGAAAAAAATTAAAAAGAAAACGAGAAAGAAATAATGTTTGTTATGTGTTAGAAATAGAAAAAAAGATTGAAGTTAAATCCATTGTTTGCAGAGTGGAGGGTGAAAAGATGCTCATTTTTTTCATTTTGAATGTGAGAGAACTTATAAAAGATATCTTTAAAATGAATAAATAAACTGTCAAAGGGAAAAGTCAATAAATGGATTTTAGTCCAGCTAAAAATATTTTTTTTTTTACAAAAATGAAACAAAACTA
Organism: Doryteuthis pealeii; assembly: GCA_023376005.1. Lineage (NCBI taxonomy): Eukaryota > Metazoa > Mollusca > Cephalopoda > Myopsida > Loliginidae > Doryteuthis > Doryteuthis pealeii. The sequence continues at coordinate 42,286,179 of CM042147.1, read as the reverse complement.
TAATTTCTCTTTTTATCGAACAGCTCAATAACTCGAACACTTCACAAATGTTTCTTCCTTTCTTCCATATTCTTACAGTCATTTTATTTTTTTATTTTGTAATTAATGCCACTCATAAATTCTGGCCATGTTTATAAGTGGCCACTGCTTTCACTCAGTTCAATCGGAATCTATTCACAAGATAAAACGTAAATATTTTTTGTTAAACTGACAAATATCAATGATTGAATAATAAATATATTAAACACTACCCACAATGCACTTTTTCTGAAATACATTTATCTCCCCTTTTTAAATTACCTCCTTATTTTCTTTCATATTTTGTTTACTTCAATTCTTGATTATGTTATGTGTGTGTGTGTGTGTGTGTGTGTGTGTGTGTGTGTGTGTGTGTGTGTGTGTGTGTGTGTGTGTGTGTGTGTGTCATAAAACGCCATATTTAAAGCCTTTGTAACTGTTTGTGTCTTCATGAGTTCAGAAACACCTGCATTTAAATGTTAACATAATTTACGACAAAATCTAAGAAATTTTGAGATCAGGCTTTTAAAACCAATTATTTATACCTTCAGCTTTTAACATTTTCTGAGGCAATGTCTATGGTGTTACTTAGATCTTATTGAAAACTCTTATATCATGCATTTTCATTATTCTATGAATTGTTTGAGTTCGACAAGAAATACCTGAAGAAGGCCGGAGGGCACATCGGCAGAAACGTTGTGTATATGAAATAAAGATGAGTACAATAGTCCGAATAATCTAAATAATACAAATCAGACACTTTATCTAAAATTTCTTCATTCTTTCTCAGAGAACACATTGCGTCTGATAGTCTATAAATGTCACCCTGGACATTCTACTAATATAGTAGTACGCAGATTCATGACACTTATTAAACTAAGCTTGATAAATATATTTTCAAGTATAAGACGTTGAGTAAGAAATAAATCAATCTCGCAATTCTTAAAATGTATAAGTTTGATATTTACTTGATGGCTCTATTGTGATCCTTTGCAAAATTAACTTAAATTAATCAAATATTTCTAATAATTCAGAAGGTTCTATTTAACAATCGTCTGGTTTAGTTCAAGTGGATGAAGGCCTTGGTATTCTCATGGTTCTGGGTTCGATACATGTCCTTGCCAAATCAGCGCATGAGTAATACAGCTTAAGTAATATGATCTGTGTAATAAAGCACCTCAGAAAAAACAATCATCCTGGTCTAGCGCAAACGAAAAGGAGATAGACTACATTTAATAAACTTTAGTATAGTCCGCTAAGATCAGTTGAATAAATGCGTAAAAGTCGTACTATGGCTCAAGAGCTACATTTCAATATTAACCAAATTGTGGAAACAACACCTTACCAGAAAACAGCTGTACGGCCGCATGCCCCCCCCCCCTATATCACAAACAATTCGAGTGAGACAAACAAGACATGCTGGGCACTCGCGGAGAAGCACGGATGAACTCATATTTCACGTTCTCCTATGAAAACCAGCACATGGACACGCCAGTATGGGCCTTCTAGTAATGACCTGCATTGACCAACTGTGCGGATACTGGATGCTGCGTTGAAGACTTCTCGAGAGCAATGAATGATTGTGATGGTTGGTGAGAGATTGTCGTGGATATCCGTGCTACCAGCGCAACATGATGATGATGATGACATCTTATAATTGTTACATAATTCATAGGCAGCTTATGAATTGTGTACGTACAGTAGTCAGATATTTTTAATCGGGGTTCTTTAGATTCAGAATAACGAGGATCCAGTGAAAGTTACCTCGACGGTTATTGACGCGTAATATCCTTTTTACTTTACCCCTTGAAAAAACGCACCATTAGAAGGGTGGTAGTAGTTTTTTAAGTTTTAGTTTAGATGTGACTAGTTGATGGCCGAGAGCGGACATTGTTGTCACTCTGAGAGTCGTTTCTCCACCGCGCGGTTGAATCTTTGTGGGCTGGGGTTGTTGAAATGAAAGACTTAATAAAAAACAACAAAGTCTTGTTGATTCATTTAAACAAGAAATATCCAGTCAGTCCGAAGAAACCAACACGAAGAAGCAATCCACTGGATCAGCCCGGGAAATAGCCCTGAAGAACATGGCAGCCGAGTTAACAGGTAAGAGCCTCATCATCTCATCATCCTCTCTCTCTCTCTCTCTCTCTCTCTCTCTCTCTCACACACACACACACACACACACACACACACACACCGATTATATACACCCAAGTAAAGGACAGTAAAGTATATAAGTAAAGTATATAACATAATGAGTGTTAGATTCTCATTTTCTCATTGGTTATCACTGTGCTTCTTTTTTCTGGTATTGAACAGGAAAGTGCAGTAAAGTACTAAAAAAAGGAAATGTGTAGAAAATGATGAATGTATTTATAGAAAACAAAACATGACAGTAAAGATAGCAAACATAAAGTTACACTAATAGAATATCTACTATCATACATAATAATATTCGTAAATTTTCATCAACGGATTCCAGATTTATTTCATACAAGTTGCAGACGGAAGGAAATCTATGGATGTTTTGCTAATCTTATTAAAGTATCAGATATTCCAATAATGTTTCCACATATTTTTGATAATATCACGTAAAACATTTTTGTATTTTGTGCTGAATTTACTCCAGATAAAAAGCAGAAAACAATTGTAACCTTGTTAAACTCTTTATTGCTATGAAACTTTGGAAATTGGATTAGATTTCAATCTAAATGACTTTATTTATAAAAACAATGAAATTCCGGATGAGAATCATCTAATACAAAAGAGTTAATTGGATCCATTAAAAAAATTGTCTGTTTTTCTTTCTTTTCTTCTTCTTCTTCTTCTTTGTCTGTTTTTTCTTTCATTTCTTTTTCTTCTTTTTTCTTTTTCTTTTTCTTTTTTTTCTTTCATTTCTTTTTCTTTTTCTTATTCGTTTTTTCTTCTTATTCTTTTTTTCTTCTTTTTCTTTGTCTGTTTTTCTTCTTTTTTTTTTCTTCTTCTTTTTCTTTCTTTTTCTTCTTCTTTTTCTTTCTTTTTCTTCTTCTTCTTCTTTCTTTTTTCGTTTTCTTCTTTTTCCTATTCTTTTTCTTTTTCTTTTTTCGTTTTCTTCTTCTTTTTGGAGATTTATTGCTTTAGTGAGTAAAGCTAAAATGGACAGAAGCAAATATACAGAAACATAAATTACAAGTTCAGAAAATAAAAGATTAAAATTAAAGTACAAAAGGAGACAGTTCAGTAAAAGTACAAAAATATAAGTCACGTTGAGAGTACCGTTCCAGCTAGACCCCCGAAGTTAAGCAGCGATGAGCCAGTTCAATACTTAGATAGGTGACCATTTAAACAACAGCAGGTACTGTTAGCAATCGGATCTCAAAATGACTTGGTTCGGTATTAAATAACCTGAAAAGGGTTTATATGCCATAAAACAAAAACAAAATGTACAAAAACTAAAAATACGTACAGTAATAATGAATTTATTTGCCTAAAGTATAAAGTAAAATGCAGAAAATATTAAGTAAAAGTAAAAAATTTAAAGTACAAATGATAGTAGAGAATATTAGGAGTAAAAGTACATAAAAGCTAAAATTAAAGTACAGAAAACGAAATTAAGAATAAAAGTTTAAGTGAAATTGGTCTTTAAAGATTTTTTTCAGTTTATCTAACATCGTGAAGAATCTCGGATTTCTATTGGTTTATCGCTTCAGCGTGTCATGAGGATGAGATTTTGGGAAGATCTGTAGCATTTCAAGTATTACTGCTTTGAAAATCGATATTGTAATCTGACATTCAATCTGAAGAGAAACTGTCTACCAACTAAAAAGAACAGTTGACTCATAATAATAACAAAGTTGCTCAATGTCTTCTTTTGGCAGTTTAGCAAACAATTCGATTTCATCTAATTGACAATTTTTCGCTATCCAGTTCTCTTAAAATATTCTTTTTTTTTATTTAAAACTGAATTTTATTGGAAACAAACGTTTGTTGAAGAAAATTAGATTTATTGCTATGTGTCTAATGTCGTTAAAATCCCTTACTTTATTCGCAATGTTCTGAGAGAAATAATTTGATTTAACGAAATAAGAGGGTTTGTAATTATGACCTTTGACCCAGATGGTGCCGCTGGATTTGCAGACCGGAATCTTTGTGGTCAATCCAAAGGATATAGTTCTTGTTTATATGTGTGTGTGTGTGTGTGTGTGTGTGTGTGTGTGTGTGTGTGTGTGTGTGTGTGTGTTATTTTGTTTTGTTTTTGTTTTTTTGTTTTTTTGTTTTTCATTTGCGAAACCGGTTTCAACATGAAAAAAAACAATACTTTTGTAATAAGTAATTGAGAGTTACCTCCCCTACTTTATGATCACCTACCCTTTGAGAACTCCCTAGGAATACTAGACTATATAATTCTTTGTAAATCTACTAATTATTCTAAGTAGAATAAAGTTTGTCATTACAACTTTTACTTTATCTTAAAAGATCCTGTTTCAACTCACATTTAGATATTTTAACCTTCAATATTGTTTTACTGTAAATTAGTATCCACGAATATTCTATGATTTTTTCTTTTCAATATAATGTTTCATTTTATTAACATTTACTACGTATAGCTTTATTTGGTTCAGTCATAGTTGCATGATTCCCAATGAGGATTAAACTCATCACACAATCGAATTGAACTTTATAACCATCAAAATAGGATTAAAATCACAACAGCAGTAATGATGTGCTAGAATATTTTTATCTTTACAGCAAGTTAAACATTTAGAATATTTAACTTAAACCAGAACAGGGTAAAATACTCAATGAGAGTTAAACAATATTATATCGAAACTCAGGTACCTTTTTGGTTTAATGGTTAGAAATCTTTGCTGTGAGGCCATTATTAGTGTGTAAGTGAGTTTGATTTACACTGGGTTCCTCATATTTTGGTCTTGTGCTAAACAAATCCAAGCTTAGTAACTGACTACTGTATCCAGGCTCTGCAGAGTTTGTTTTCGGTAGCTTTTTGTCTGAAAAATATTCAAATATTAATGCATTTTAACTCCCCTAATTGAACGGCGAAGTCCTCGTTTATATTACATTCAATTTTTGTCGATTAATTTTAATTTATTTTCATCCTGCAATTACAAAATTCAAAGAACACATGAAGAAAAATGTATACCTAATTTTATAAGCGTTGGAATATTTTTTCTATATAAGGTGTGCTGGAGGCCACAACTTAAATTTATAGACTCTTTGTGGTCGCGTGGATTCAATCGGCTAACCAACACGCTCGAATACATGGTTGGTTGACTATCTAATTGTCTTAGTGGAAAGGCGTTCAGTTGCTCGTTCTTGACACGGACGAACGGATCAACACACAAGGATTCTGCTTAACACTGAGAAACACAAGAATTCCACCCAAAACAGATCAAACTTTATGCCACAAGGGATCTCCACTGTAAAGTGCTCTCACCTGCAGCCTAAAAATGACCACAAACATCTTAACAAAAAATACTAAACTGGTCATTGATAGTCCCAACCCTATAGCCCTTATAGCAACCCTCAACCCTTTTTTATCATATGGGTCCTAGAAGGCGGTGGCTGAGGGTCTACATGTCCTGGGAATGACGTTAAACTCTATTTGATGGTGAGGTTCCAGTTTTGGAGGTTTGGGGAATGTGGAGCACCCCTTCATCATCATTGCTCCCTGGTCCACTCTGACCCGGAGTGGTAGTACCTGTTGGGATCCCATTTATGGGTTAAATAGAAAAACATGAGTTGATAAAAAATATTGAACTATCCATTAAGAATTGATTTATTTCAAAACTTTATCGGCATTAAATGACCCACTGAGGTTGACATGCCGTAAAACAAACCAAACCAAACTAAATAAACTGGCCATCTAGTGAAAGGATAAAGAATATCTAATTCAAAAAATTCAAAAAATAAATTAAATCATGCTGAACAGAAATGGCAATAAACCTCTAATTCTCATTTGCTACCATTGAGCTACACCAACAAAACTAGTGCAAATGGGAAACGGAGCCAAAATGAACAGAGATCAAAGAATTATCGATCGATTCTAATCAACAGACAAGAACCGACCGATGTACGTCATTGTTTTTTTTTGTTGTTGTTGTTGTTGTTGTTTTTTTCTTTATCTTTTTAGCGAATTATTCTTTTTAATTGTGAATCATTGTATTTTTATTGTTTCTTTCTGATGCAATTTGTTATGATGTATAGTTCATTGTCTTTTTATGTAATTTGTTGTTAGCGTTGTTTAACAGTTTGGTAATGAGGATCGATCTGAAATGTTTTCAAACAAACCTCCTGATGTTATTTCTATTATGTCTCTTTTTTCAACGCTTTATAATCGTCGTTCTCAATGACTTTCCACTAAATCTGCTCGTCAAAAGTTAAAGGATTTTGTTTTGATTGGATTTTCAGGAATTTTAATAGTTTATGGTTTCAAGCAACTATTGCTATTTAATATTAATCATTTGTTTGCACGCAATTATATGGCTGGGTGTGCGTGGTGTAAGAAGATGGTCATATCTGAGCCTACTATGTCATGTGACCCCCAACGGGGCCACCTGTTGACCGTGAGTGGCGACCCGTGATGCTTAAGGATAGAGCCTAGGTGGATGCGCAGTTTATGACTTGCAATACTCCACTTTGGCCCTATCTTGGGCTAGACGGGTGGTCAGAGAGGCACCCCCCGATCAATCGGTGGTCACGTCAAGCCCTAGCATCTATATGATTTTCCCAACTCTATTGCCCTTATGGCAAGCCGCAAACCTTTTTTATCATATGGGTGCTGGAAGACGGTGACTGAGGGTCTACATCCTGGGAATGACGTTAAACTCTATCTGATGCTGAGGTTCCAGTTTGGAGGTTTGGGGAATGTGGAGTACCCCTTCATCACCATTGCTCCCTGGTACACTCTGACCCGAAGTGGTAGTACCTGTTAGGGTCCCATCTATGGGTTAAATAGAAAAATGTATTTATAAAAAAATGTATTATCCATTAAGAATTGATTTATTTCAAAACTTTATCGGCATTAAATGACCCACTGACGTTGATATGCCGTAAAACAAAACCAAACAAACCAAACAATATGTGATGTGACCATAACTATTTTCCAAGTTCACTCTTTGTTGCCAATCTTGGGTTAAGGACACCAGACACGCTCTTTACTGTGATATCGATTGAATCTTATCTCCGGTTCAATACCGGCTGCTGCCACATTGGGTTTCTCATAGTGTTATACTGCATGGCCTCTCGTTTTTAGTCACCCCAATCTCCTCTGTAAAACTATGAAATGGCAGCTGAAGAGTGTTGGTGATCCTATATAGAAGCGCGTGGTGTAATGGTTAAAGTCATGGGAAATGGAATCGTCGCCCTGAGTTCAAATCCTGGATGTGGTAATTGTATTTCACTTGGCGCTAATATCCTTGGGAAAGGTATGAATCCTACTCTCCCTCCAGCTATGGATAAATAGTACGGCAGACTAGGCTCTTTAACCTTGGTTAGGCAACTGGTCTAGAAGGAAAACTCTGAATTCAAACCTGTTGAAATCCGCTTAAGAAATTGACCTTGTGCCACATCCTGCTCGTGCGGAGGTGTTGGTAAATATATATATATATATAGAGAGAGAGAGAAGCACCAGAGTTCAAGCTCTTTTATAATAAACCATCGTAGATGATGTCAATCTTCATAAGTTGGACGACCACATAATTTATGGAAGATGATAACAATCAATAAAACCAACCACTTTAGCACTCTAAAAAATAGCTGATTAAAATGGACTTAATATGGTCTAATGAATTGCCCTACGTTAACTGGTTCTCTGCTTATGTTAGGTTTATGGTTTGTGTAAGTTGTTCTGTATTTGTATATATCTATTTGGCACGGATGGTGGTGCTTATAATTATAAGCACACAATTCTTCATCCAGATTCAACATTCAACACTGAAAAAGGATTGAAAACAAAAAGAGACAGGATCAAGGAAAAACAATAAATTGTAAACACACAATTCCTAAAACAAAATGATAAGAAATAAAATCATATTGAAACAAGTCAAGCTTTTTAGGACTTTTTCAGAGTTTTCTTTCTGAAAAAAACATCTTTTTGTTTTTATTTACACATTGCATATGCCTTTAAATTAATATATATATATATATATATATATAAATAGAATACAACATCCAAGATTATATTTCATGCTACCGATGTTCAGGTCACGTGAAACACTGGGTCGGAGTTTATATGCTGTTTTTAATTTATTTTATAGTTGAAAATATTCTGATATTGCTTGAATTTAGTAAATTTTCTATTTTACTGAATGATTACAAACCTTTTAGTGTTAAATTTTCAGCATAATTTATATAAAAACAGTAAGGATTATGGTCACCCTACTGTCGTGTCCTTGTTCTAGCCTTGACCAAAATTATGATATACTGATCATTTGTCACCGGTAGTTAACAACTTAATTTCATCAGTCATGAATTCGATTCTCACTGTAAGGGTTTGTAACAGTCTAATTTAAGCTTAGTAAATATCTAAATATTTATACTATATGCAATTATGCTGCATCATATTATTAAGTAAAAACGTTTATTTCTCATTTTTTCATTTCGGACTTCAATTAGATTTACATTGATACATACATCTTTTTTTAATTAAACCCTCGATCCGCAAGTAATAGTATTATTCTTTTTCAAAACTCGTGAAAAAGGGATATTCCACTAAGAGTCGGACCATATGACCTTTACGCATAGGGTTAGGGTAAGGGGTTAGGGTTAGGGTTAGGAGGTTGGGTTAGTTTTATAAGTTAAAAAATACCTCTAAAAATCGTCTGTTAAAAACAACCCATGTTGTTAAATGAAAAAATGTACTTATGAATCAGCAAAGCAAGAGGGGTGCCGAAAGGTCATATGATCCGAAGAGTCAACACTACAAATGAGCCCTTAATTTGTGGTTTTGCTTTTTAAAGTTTCACCATAAATAAATAATTCCTCAATTTTGCTGAATAATGGTCTCAAATTATTGGAGATGTCGGCAACTCGCATAGGCCAAAAGGAAGCCTTAAAATATATCATTTCAGTGAAAAGATAAAATTTCTCAATTTAATGAGCAAAGACAAAAGATTGGAAGCTGTCTTTGCTAAGAACTAATCATCTATTAATTTCTTATTGCAATATACTCTCATAATTGTTCTATTCTATAATTAGTTAATATCGTTAATCCCTTACTGTACCTAATTTATAATTTATACTGGATCATAGAATTTTATGTATATGAAAAATATAGTGTGTATCATACAAATTCATATATCTGAAAAATATAGTATGTATAGAGTCAGGTATTATCCGAGATTTCAGGTATTGAATAAGGGTTTTTACATATAAACAGGAGAAAGGGTTAGGGTTAGTTAGTTTAAAAATATCTGAAACTTTCAGAAGATATAACTATTATATTTGCCAAAAGATTTTCCGTTCACAGTTTTAAACTTTTATCAATATATCGACAATTGATTATTTTCTAAACCCTTCAAAGTTTTAAGTTCTTTATTGCTTCCCAGAAAGACCTTAAAATAGCCAGGGGTTTTTTTCTTGGTTTACCGAGATCATAAAATTTTGGCAGGATGCCTGGGTCTTTTTGTGGGCGAGATTTTATCGACCCCACGTCTGCCTTTTTTTTCTTTGCTCTCAGAAATTTTATTGAATCATTTTAATTCGTTATACTTAATTTGTCTTGCTCGTAAGATTCTTCTTTGGCACGATCAGAGACGAAATAATCTTTATTATCTCAAATACTGGTTCCATAATCAGAATCATCATCATAATGATGGGCTTTAATAACAACCACCTTCATCAGAGACGTTGGCATTTCTCGAATTTCCTGATGAAAACTCAATAAAAAAATGTTCGTATGAATATATTTACCAACCCCTCCGCACGGCAGGATGTGACACAAGGTCAATTTCTTAAGCGTAGTTTAACAGGCTTGAATTCAGAGTTTTCCTTCTACTAGACTGGTTATCTATCCAAGGTTACAGAGCCCAGTCTGCCTTATTATTTACCCATAGCTGGGGGCGAGAGTAGTTGGATACCTTTACCAAAGGTATTAGCGCTATCTGAAATGTAAACAGTTTCGTCCAGGATTTGAACTCGGGTCGAAGAGTCCATTTCCTACGACCATAACCATTATACCAGGTGCCTCCATAATGTTCAAAATGTTCGTATAATTCAATGTAAAAGTGACTCTCATTTAACAGACCAGCACCCCCGGATATTTATTTTTTATTAAGGCATTAATAATTCACAACATTTTAGATGAACACTGCATAAATCAGTCACCTCGTTCATATTCGCTTGTTTATAAAATCTTAAATTTATATAATATTAAATATTAAAATATATATATAATATTATATATATATATATATATATATATATATATATATATATAAATATATATGATGAATAAATTTATAATAATCATAATTAATCATAATTAAAATAATATAATAAATAAATTTATATATATATAAATATATAATATAAAATATATATATGATATATATCTTATTATAATGGAGATTGTGTGTTTTTCTGTCTGTAACCGAAACTATATTCCTACTCAAGTCACAATTCTCTTAGTTATTGACATCACATTCTCCATGATTTTATTTTTATCTAAACCTCAATTATTAATAAAAGTGTCTTACATTATTAATACTGTTAACTATGTCTACATACTGACAACATGCTATTATATTTATATATACAACAAAATAGCGGTTTACAGTGTGAACGGGAAGGCTAATTTGCATATTGATATTAAAAAATCGAATTTAATAAATATGTGCTTAGTATTATTGATTTCTAACTGTTTGGTTTTATTTTAATGAATATAAGCAAAAATCTCTTCAATGAATCTTAAATGAAATCCATTAACAAGATAAAATAACTGTCATTTTATTCTTTACTTCCTCTTATAACTAAATACTTAAATTAGAAAAAATAACAATGAAAGACGAGAGTGATGGAAGAGTAAGTTTCAGTTGTTCCATTTTTTATTATACTCCCTCTGTTTCAAATCTTTTATTATACTCCCTCTGTTTCAAATCTTTTTATCTGTATTCTTATTTAGTTTCATTAGCCTTTCTAATCTAATACAATATTTTATTACATTAAAATGTAAATACTTGCACCTGGAGGGTGCATATATTTGCTAGTATATATAAAATATATATAATGAATAAATTTATAATAATCATAATTAATCATAATTAAAGTAATATAATAAATAAATTTATATATATATAAATATATAATATAAAATATATATATAATGTATATATATAATATTAAATATTAAATATAATATAAAATAATATATATAATATTAAATAATAAAATATTAAAATATTATTAAAAATAATTATTAATATTTGAAATATTATATTTATATAAATCAGTTGAAGATGAAGGCATAAATCATTAATAATTCACAATATTTTAGATGAACACGGCATAAATCAGTCACCTCGATCATATTCGCTTGTTTATAAAAATAACAAATATTTGAGTTTAAGGTAGCGTGGATATGGAGTCAACACCTGGTTACTGATAGTTTCTTGTATATGTTTGGTCTGAAGATCGTATAGGCGAGAAAATTTCAGTAATCATGTGTTGACTTACTGTCCATGCTACCTTAATTAAAATAAAAACTCTGTATCAATGATATTAAGCTCTATCTAATTTAAAAAAAATATAGCAGGCATATTATCTGCAAAATAGCAAATATACAGAAATAAATTTCCGGTTTTAACGTTTGTGAAATGTCTTTTTAAGCGAAGATCTTTATTCCAATTCTTGAGAACAGGGATCATTTTAGAAACAACAGGATGCTGATTTTTGAAGCGGTTAGAACATTACTTAGAAGATTGTGGCATTACGATCTTTATATGTTGAGATTTAATCATTTTATTTTGTAGTTCTAATATAAATGACTATTTACTAACGTTGATATAATAGTTAGCTAACTATTGTTAGGGAGTTTAATTCTTGCTGGATTCTCCATTCTTCTGGCCTTGTGCCAAACTAAAAAAAAACATTAGCCAATGACATCGGTGTCAGAGATTTATATTCGATCAGAGATACAAGCCAGTTTTTAGTATAATCACATCTATCTCCCTTCAGTGACGAAGCATCCTCTTCCCATTTTCCAAATCATTTTCAAGTCCTGGATATGATGTTAAACTGTAGCTCGTGGTGAAGTTCCAATTCTGAAGCTCTGGGGATTGTGGAATATACCTTTTTCACCATTACTCCAGGTTCACTCTGTCCCAGAGTGGTAGTACTTGTTAGGGTCCCATCTATGTGTTGAATAGAAAATACGAGCTTAAAAAATGTGTTTAAAAATTGAGTACCCATCAAGAATGAATAAAACAAAACGTTGGCATAAAATAACCCAACAAGGGTTGACATGCCGTAAAGTCCAACCAAACCAACCAATTCATTTCCTTTGTATTTGTATTGAACTATGCTGATAAAATAATGACGTATTTTCTTTTTCTATTTTACCAGAGAAGCCGTTTTATTCCCATCGATACATGATTAAAAGAAAACTTTTAAATGATATTCTAATTTCAAAATGTATTTCTAAAAAATCAATAGGATTAATTTCGCTCTATCCACAACTTCTGTCCAATGTTAATGGTGATAGCACCATTAGTTGATTTCATTGTTTTAGAAAAACAAATTAACATTAAAGAAAAAAAGATTATCGAATCTACGGAGACAGATAAGTATTGTCTGAATTTTTCAGATTAAAAATTCTCTTGAACAAAGACAAATCATCATCATGTCGCGCTGACAGTATCAATTCTCATCTCTCTCTCTCTCTCTCTCTCTCTCTCTCTCTCTCTCTCTCTCTCTCTCTCTCTCTCTCTCTCGTGTGTACATGCCATCTGTCTCGATCGCCATCGCTCCAAGCAAGTCCTTACTTCTCCAGCATTGTTCAGCGTGTCTTGTTCCTTCTTACTTGGGTTCCGTGTTACTTGGGTAGTTTGTGCTTCCAGGATTTGTTCAAAACAGCACACAGATTCTTTGTGTAGTTCCCATTTAGCTTTCTCCTATCTTTTTGTTAAATATGATTGATGATCTGCTTATAGTAGCCCAAGTCTTTCCTGTGCGTGTATTGACATCGCTTTTAGTGGATTGCATATTATTAACTGGATATGTGAACTGGTCTATTAATTTCAGAGTCTGGTCATCCACAGTAGAGATTTCCCCATCTTGTTTAAAACACATGTTCCGTTTTATCTGAGTTCATATAGAAGGCAATGCATCTTGTCAGTTTCTCTATGCTATGCAGTAGAAATTCGGTTTGGGAGAAGCGCCAGATTCTCTACCTAATTTGCATCTGTATAGTTTCTATAGGATATAACCTTTTTCTTGCCTTTTTTTAGCGTTAAACCGTTATGAGATATAATGATTTTCATAGAACGTAGTCTAGGATTAGTGTAAATGAAAATGGTGCTAATGTATCTCCTTCTAGGTCTCCACGGACCATGTCAAAGAAATCTGTGCCACTGTCAGGAAAACGAACTATTGCTTTTGTGTCTTTAATGGGGCCGGGTTAGCTCATCGGTAGAGCATTCGGCTAGAAACCACAAGGTTCCTAGTTCGATACCGGTCCACGCCAACTCAGCGTATGAGTAGCACAGGGATCTGTGCGGTAAAGTAAGGAAGCTGATGGTAGGTGTGGCGCTCCACCTCAGACGCTAAAACAATCTCCTTGGTCTAGAGCTATTGAAAATGGGATAGACTTCCTCGCTGCATGGCTGATACCGACATTAGGCCGCCCCGACGACTTTGCTTTACTTACAGCATCAATATATTGGGTTTTTTTGCGGGGACCATTAATAGTATTTGCTCCATCCTTCCTCTGAGTATGGAGTTAAATGCATTACAGAAATCTACAAACGAAGGTTTTTTTTCAAGATTATTGGAACACCTTTCACGATTCGTCATAGCCAGAAGCTGAGAAGTTGTGGATCCATTTCTATTTTTCTTAAGAATTTTCTCTACAAGTCGGATGCAATTAAGGCAGCCATTATAAGCCTTTGTTGCTACGGCAGTAAGAGTTATATCGATGTAGTTCTTACTGATTCCACGGTCGTCTTTCCTCGGGAAGGGGAGGATGCAGCCATTCATCCATTTCTCTAATGTATTTTGTTTGCACATAGTATTGCATAATCGAAGAAGTAAGTCGTCAAATTTCTTTGTTTACCATACTTCAGAAGGTATTTCTTGAGTCCTGCAGCTTTTCTACTTTCGCGTGTTTTTAGGATTTCGTCGGTTTCTCCTCGGTAAAGTGTCATAGCTTGATTCTTGGTTATTATGATTATCTGGGATTTTACGAGATTTTCAAGCAGATTCTGGAAATGTTCTTTCCCTTCAGAAGACTGTCTTCTTGGCTGGCAGCTTTTAGCTTTGGTCTCGATGTGCTTTTCCTACCACTAGCTACGTTTACTGTCTGTGATGCTAATTGGTATTGTCCATCTTCAATAGGAATTACCGACGAGGAATTTACTGCGTAGAATTTACTTAAAATCTTCCTGGGTTGAGTAATACAAGAACTCACATACTCCAAACTAAACAATTAAAGAGATAAATACAGAGAATTCCAATGAAGAATGGGGATTAGATAATAAAAGAGTTAAACTAATAATTTTGAAAAATAATAAAAAAATTGAATTTTTTTGGGGGTTATTTTATGTCAAGAGGTTAGAGGACCGTGTTCATTGTACAATTGTATTTACATTTTTTCTGAAGAGTTTTTTTTTTTGCACACAGTTATATAATATCAAGTATTAATACAAATAATTTCAAATAATACTAATAATCATATGATTTCAAATCCTTATCTATATTTAATCCTAGTCAATTGTATGCATACAGTAATATGGTTTCAGGTAACTAGTAATAATCTATTGTAAACAGTTATAGCTTCAAGTAGCTATGTTGCATAATCCTTCCTCTTCTTTCTTTTGTTGTTTAGTTATAGCATTGCTGTCTCTCTGTGTCGCTTCTTTTGTCGATGTTCGTTCGTTGTTGCTTCTCCCGTTGTTTCATGTCGTCCACATCCGTGAGACCTATAAAAACGAGATCCATTTTTATGTCACATTTATTTCGTTAACGACATTTCATATAATCCGTCCATGACCAAACGGGGGAGTAAGTGATCAAAGCATAGCAAGAATTCTCAAGTACTCTTATCTGATGATTATTACTGACTAACTTTTAGTGTCATCTGATGCCATGACATTCTAATGAAAGCCACCATCTCAAAGAACCCCAAGGTCATCACATGTCAATCAAACCGTATGACATCGAGCGGTATTTCGCGACTATTTTAAACTAAGACGCTGTATTTCAATAATAGATTTCACCAATCTATTATTTACCAACTATTCTTGAATTTTTAAACATGTCTGTTTGATCCATAGATGAGAACCTAACATGTACTATCACACTGGCTAAGTAGACCTAGGAGTGATGGCAATGGAGGGGTACTCAACACAGCCCCCGATCTTCAGAACTGGCACCTGACCATTAAATGCAGTTTACTGTCATACCAGGATATTCTTTTTTCATTGAAAGAAACGTGTAGCAAATGACAAATGCTCTGGATTTGTTTTTAAATGGGATTCTAGTGTTATATAGCCATTATAAGCATCGGATATATAATAGAGAAAGGACAGGTATAGATTAGAGATAATGATATTTTGATAACTCCTTACTGTTTCTTTCTTTTTCTAGGCTTGTTGACTATCTCGTCGGACGCCATTTTATCTGGTTTACATATCTACATTAAGGGTTGATTTCTTCTACTCTTCAGTCTTTTGAGCAGGGCTTCGCATTGTTTGTTTCTTCATTTAATAAACACAACAAGATTTGAGTTTGCTTGATCAAGCTTTATTTTTCTTCTAGCTCATATTGGTTCCACTGCGGGATACCTACCCCGGAGCATTTCTAAGCTCTCTGAAAGCTGGGTCGAATCTAACTAGACTATCCTCATGTGCCTGTTATAGTGCGTTTTCAAGAGATCAAAAGGTTATAACCGTCACTGGTAATTTTCCATAGACTCCCTGATTCTAAAGTTAACGGATCTTTATTTAAATTCTTAGCAACAAGTCTGTTCACAATTCATACTCTCTCTCTCTCTCTCTCTCTCTCTCTCTCTCTCTCTCTCTCTCTCTCTCTCTCTCTCTCTCTCTCTCTCTCTCTCTCTCTCTCTCTCTTTTTTTTACTTTTCCTCCCTGTTTTCTTTCTCCCTACTTATCCCTCTTTCCCTCCCTTTCTCCCATACATTTCTCTTCTTTGAATTCTCTCTGTCTCTGTCTCTCTCCATTTTTCTTTTTTCTCGTTTTTATTATTTTTCTATTTTCTTTTCTTCCCTATTTAACTCCCCTTTCTCTTTCCCTTCTCTATCACTCACCTTCTCTCTCTCTCTCTCTCTCTCTCTCTCTCTCTCTCTCTCTCTCTCTCTCTCTCTCTCTCTCTCTCTTTCCGTATTTTTCTGCTTTTTTTTTACTTTATATTCCTGTTTTCTTTTAATTTGAGAAGCCTCCCTTCATTCTTTGCATCTATCGTCCATAAACTGCGTTAATAAAACTAAACTTTTTACACACACACACACACACATATATATATATATAATATATATATATATATATATATATATATATATATAGTAAGCAAAAACGTTTATGATAAATTATTTAAGGTTTTTTCATAATCCGTATTAGAAAGTGCGTTTTAAGACAAATCCTGATAATCATTAAGTTATTTAACAAATAAGTTGTCATACTTTTGTTGGATAAGACAAACTTTTATCTGAAAATCTGGATAAGAAACAGAATTCGATGAGAGAAATGCAGAATATGTTTGTCATTAAATGACCACTCTATAAAAATCGAATACTTAAGTATTTATCGATCTAAAACCTGTTTAATTCTTTTTCCAATAAACACAAAGCAAAAATCTTTCAAATTTAAAGAAGAAGAAAACACAAACAATAACAAATTATTGAATAAGAAATAAAATCTTTTCGTGTCCTTCACAAGAAAACAAATCATACGAAAGGGAAAATTGATTAAAAATTTTAAATACTCATCAAATATCTGTCATTGAGGCTAGTTAAAAAGATGTTTTTTTGTTTTGTTTCTTGTTGTTCTTTTGTTATTTTTTGTTAGTTTTTTTGTTATTTTTCCCAATTGTTTCCATTCATCTATCAAAGGAATGCAAGTGTAATTTAGAACTTTTATATGGTCTATCAGGTTATTAGTTCGGGATCAATTTCCTTTTTCAGTAAAGAAAAAAAAACTTCCCATGAACATCTCTATTAAGGTTTGACTCAATGAAGGCATCTAAAATAAACAAAACAAAAACTTATTTAATAATTTGTGTTATAGTCAACTTGTAATTCGATTTTTTGTTAACATGTTTTATTATCGACATAGCAGTCTCGGAAGATTAGGTAGTTCTTCTGCCCTTGAAGTTACAGCACCTCCTGTGACTGTGAAGTCCAATGTTCGAAAACATCCTCGACCACAATGTCGCATGGGCAGGTTGTCCCTGAAGATGTTGAAATGTTGGTGCTTTGTTGCCGCTGCTTTCTTCTGGATTTCATGGTATTGTGCCACGGTGACTACAGGCATGAACAGTCCGCCACGAACTGTTCATTTTATGAATTTTATGATTTTATGTTGGCATGTTTTATAAGGCTGAAAGATATCTGTTCCTCTAATTTAATGACAATTAATTTAATAATCCTCATAAAGGTGATTCTTTGTCGATTTTTACCTGTTGATAAGCATTGAAATGGTCGACCTTCAACTTATCTCTTCCGTTTGGTGTGGCCAAACGTTTTTCTGTGTGGAAGACGAGTTAATAATACCATTTTCCAGGAGATTTTTCATCATTTTACATCCTGATAATACAATTGCATATCCTTATTCCACAATTGGCATAGCCCGTTCCGAATATTGCACTGGAACATGGTTACCCAACCTCACCATCTGGTTCAAAGTACATGGCACTGGCCAAGTTTTCTGGAATACTAGTTGGACATTCTCTTGTAGTTTAACGTGCACTTTAATATCTGCTATCGTGTCGAAGTTTTCTTCATATACATTACCAAAACCCTTTCAGCAAACACTTCATGTTTCTCTTTCCTGTGTCAACCACTT
Organism: Doryteuthis pealeii; assembly: GCA_023376005.1. NCBI lineage: Eukaryota > Metazoa > Mollusca > Cephalopoda > Myopsida > Loliginidae > Doryteuthis > Doryteuthis pealeii. Next base: position 42,267,931 of record CM042147.1, on the reverse strand, counting down.
TCACCAGACTGGAATGTTTATGCTAAGCTCATTCATCCAATTTCGACCTACGAGAATTGATATATGGCCTGGCAACATTACCAATGGTAGCCTTTTCTCCTCACCCCTGAACCTAACGTTCACTTCGGAGATGCCGATTGCTTGAACCCTCTCGATTGAATAAGTTTTCATTACAATATCTCTATCTTATAAATCTGTATCTTATAAATCTTTATCCTATAAATCTGTATCTTATAAATCTGTATCTTATAGATAGTTTAGACCCTTTTTAAATTCTAGTTGATTTATATCTGATAGGGAAGATTTGCAATTGACTTCCATCCTCATATCTCAGTTATTTATGTTCACTTTAACAATAAACGGATCCACACGTCGTTATTTCACGTGAATTATTTCCTAATAATTCCTCGTTTTCAACTTCTGATTCCTTCAATTCACATCGCTGAAATTCGTTTTTGTTCTTACATATTCTAACGGTAGAATCACTTTTATAACACTTTTCACTCTTGAAGCCACCGAATCCTGCATTATGATATCTCGATCAACAAACTTCATCAATCCGAGCAGATATAAGAATGAAAATGTGTTGTTCTTATAATACGTTAGAAGGCTCAGAGTAACCTTCCGACGTAGGTGAATATATACATAAATGTATCCGAATAAAGAAGTACAATAACAACAATACAGACTTTATTGTCAGAGTACGTGGAGAATGACATATATGACAAGATACAAAACAGATATGACCAAAGTCGTTTGGAAGTACGGAAGAGATCGTAAAGAATATGAGAGTCACTTACTGATTGTTGGGGATCAACCCCCCCACACACACACACACACTTAATGAACAGAGATACCTCGCGTCTAGTCTATCTTTTGTGGATACGAGACCAAGAGAAAAAGAGACATTTCCGGGCTGCTGTTTAAATACCCAGCTAGTAGTGTCACTTACTGATTGTTGGGGGTCAAAGCCCCCCCCACACACACACACACACTTAATGAACAGAGATACCTCGCGTCTAGTTCATCTTTTGTGAATACGAGACCAAGAGAAAAAGAGGCATTCCCGGGCTGCTGTTTAAATATCCAGCTAGTAGTGTCACCTAATGGCGAAACACTCGAGGTAAGGGAATATAACCCTTTGAACCCTAGTCCATCCCAGAAGAGGCAGACAATCACTACACATACTTCTTACAGGACTTGGCAAAGGTGGTCTTTTTTAAAAACAGATTTTTTTCTTCATATCTCCAAGGCAATTTTTTTAATGTTTCCTGCTTCATTTTGAGTTATTCCTTTTTTCAAAAGTTAATCTATTTTAAAAAACAATTTGTTAAATGTTCAGATGTTGAATGACGCACACAATCCTATCGCTAATTCCAAAATTAATATCTTCGTCAATTTTCTGAACTCGGCAATATACTCGCTTATACTTTCATTCTCACCCTCTTTTCTCTCTCTCGATATAACAATATTATTCCATAAGTTCATTCGGCTTAGGATTTAATTCTTCTTCGAAAGTGTCATGTAGCGTCTAAGTATTGAAAATTATATTGTCTGTTATTTAAATTAAATAATGTCTGAGGAAATCTCGGAAGGGGAAAAAAACAAGACGAACTTGTTAATTTAATCTATCAATTGTCTAATTATTCTATTCACCTTGTATGTTTGCTTAGTAAACCTTTTTTCATACCTTATACTCATTGTCTTTCTTACAATTATTTCTCTATTAACTCTGATATTCGAGTTACAACAGAGAGCATATTTCAAATAAGTTAATGACGTCACGCTAAGATTTTGGGAGTACATCAATGTTTGTATTAATTATATATTTCTGAACTTGCCAAAAAATATACACACTTTTTTGTTATTCTGGTTAATGAATGAAGCTAAAAAAGGTACATACGATTTTTTAACAGCTCGGTTGAGTAATGATAATAAATATATGAACTAAGCTTTTTCTTGAATATATAAATCTGATTGTCCAAGTTTTCCAAGGACGCCAACAAATTATATCCTTGTATATCCACTTGCCCGACAGCCAATTCTTTTCTTATTTACTTATTCGTGTTTAATATAAGGAACCGTTGTAAGGAAAAAAGTTAACAGAGTTAATAAAATATTTTAACACTCTGCATGATATATTTATGAACTTAAGGGATATTGTTTATTTGAAATAGTAGGCAAGATTAAATAGTTTCCATTTAATTAATTAAATAAACTAGTACAAAATTTTTTAAAACACCCTCTGGACGATGTAAAAATAGATTTTTGAAACCTATTGCCTGAGGGGTGGGAGTAAAAAATTCAATGTCAGCGAGTTTGTACCCTAAGTAAGTGAAATCATCAAATTCATTAAAGGATTAAAAAATAAAACAATTTGAAATGTAAACTTTAAATATGTATTAAAATAAAACAAACTATATATAGATATATAATATCAGTCATGTATTTATTAAAACTTGTTTTAAAAAACAATGGGGACTGTCTAATGTTGCATGTTCAAATTTTGAGTGTATTTATTGAATAAATACACTCAAAATTTGAACATGCCAAAAATCGTAGAATAAATGTTATGACGATTTTGAGTAATGTGATGTAAGCAGTGACGTAATTTTTGTTACAGACAAAAATCGGAAGCGAATCTCCATTAATAATAGATTTGCTCAATTTAGACTTGTTCATGTTCCATATAAGTAACGGTAGTAGGAAAAATGTTAAATACTAATTTTTTCCTTTTATTTACTTATTAGCAGAATCATTAAAATTAAATTAAAGAAACTAAAGGATGCAATCATATCCACACTAAATAAAAAATATGTGCAAGAAATATCACAATAAAGTAAAATAAAATCTTAAATCTTCTGTGTTTAGATTTAAGATCATCTAAAACATATTCCAATATATTATTTACATTGTATTAAAAACACTTTAGAAAATCCATGAATATAAATTAATCCACTACGCATAAAAGAAAGGACATTAAATAATAATGCATATATATATATATATATATATATATATATATATATATATATATATATATATATATATGAATTTATCATTTTAAATAGCCTTCGCATTCTGTAGGTGTTCACGATAGCCAAGCGGTAAGCAGCTTGACTGATGATCAATCAATCGGGTTTTCATCCCGGCAGGAAGTATCGTACAAATGTCTAGGGATACTGAAGATACAGTGGATGACTAAATATATATATATATATATATATATATATATATATATATATATATATATGTGTGTATGTGTGTATATATATATGTGTGTGTGTGTGTGTGTGTGTGTATGTATGTGTATGTGTGTGTGTGTGTGTGTGTGTATGTGTGTGTGTGTGTGTTTGTGTTTATGCTCAATAGTAAGAAAAAATTCATTTTTTCATTATCAGATTTCCCATCAAACTTATTATCTAGCTGTTTAAAGGATCAACTCAGCTACAAAGAGAAATTATTTGATCATTTCTAATTTTATCCTTTCTTTTCATATTTTCATTTTTTTATTGAGTTTCAAACGTTCCTTCTTATTTTCTTTCCTCATCACTTTTTCATTATTTGTTTTGCATTTCCTTTATTTCACTCTCATTTCTATTTTCCGTAATATATATATCAGTACACTCTATCTGCACAGTATTCTCCCTCACCGTCTATCTCTCTTACTCTCTCTTTCTCTCACACACACACAACACTTCTCCTCTGTCTCTCTCTCTCATACACGGCCCGTTGATTGCTTCCAGTTATTCCTTCTTGACTTTTGGCCGATGAAAATGTCATCCTAAACCTCTGCCCCCTCCTCTATCCACCAAACGAAAAATCGAGCTGTTCCGTTTCCAGTGATCGGGGTTTCATCCCAAAATAAGCACCATAAAAACATAGAGGCAAAGAAATGACTGAAAAATTGCCAAAAATGGAAATAGACAAACACAAACACGCATACACATATATTCACTCGCTACACACACACACACACACACACACACACACACATATATATATATATATATATATATATATATATATATATATGATGGCAGCAAACTCGTGATCAAGTAATGCCATTGCTTGATATATATTTTTTTTAAAAGTTCAACAGTTCAAAGAATATAATGGTGAGCTTCAAAACGTTCAACAATGAGCTGCACGAAAGTGGCTCTTTAGTCCAGCCAAAGTCTTGCACATTCCCACAATTACAGGTAATTCCAGGGAGCACAGGGTATTTTATTATTCCATCCCGCCGATGCACAGATTGGTGATTGATCAGGCCAGCCTTGATCATACATAGCCTTCCACACTGGTCACATAGTAGACCGATTTGAAGCCCTTGGTTGTCTACTTTTTTTATTCTTACGAATATCTCGTTTCAACTGCTCATGCTGTATACGGTTGGTTTCAAACTTTTTTGTGCCCTCCTGTAAAGCTCTTCTCCACTGCCCACAGTCCAAAGCTTTACTCTCCCAGTAATATATATATATATACACAGATCGGTTCTGGCAGAGAAATCACCTGCATTCAGTTTAATGGCGCCCCTTGTTCTGTGGTTTTAAAATGTCTTTTGATAGTGAAAATGAAAATCGATGAATTTATTAGAGAAGAGAAATTCCGTCTCCAGACACATACGACTCAGTTGTAAGATTTTTCTTTCCCATAATAAAAGCGAATAAAAATTGTTTCCAAAATCTGACAAAATATTTCCACTTAACAAGAATTCCGCATCTGGATGATATCTTATGATAGAGATTATGTGTTTGTCTGTCTTTAATCAAAATTATATTACTACTCAAGTCACAATTCCCTCACTTATTTTTATCTTTTCTTTATTCACTGATACTCCAGTGGAAAATGTGGCTGAATTGAGTAATTTTAATTGTTGTCTTCCTACCAGGTATTTTCCATTAGATTTGCATTTTTGATAACATGTTCACAACTGCTGACTGATTTATCAGTATCGATGACTTGATTAAAATAATGATATTTTTATATGTTCAGGACATTGAAGTTTTTGAGATATTATAATAGTATTAAATAGTGAATAGTCGACTTAGAATATTTAAAACAGTTCTCAAATAAATAATCAGCAAATATGAACGATATATATATATATATATATATATATATATATATATATATATATATATATATATATATATATATATATATATATATATATATATATATAATATTTGGTGTATAAATTTGTTCTTGTGAACGTTTTCTGTGATATCAGGAAGTATAGAAAAGTGGACAAAAAACAGGGTTCTAATACATAACTGTTGATTTGTCCTTGGTTTGCTAATTTTTCCAATATTTCTGGTGACATTCACCCTTTTATCTGAATATAACTTAATACGAAAATAAAATAAATAAAAATAAATGTGAAAAAATCAATGAGAAAGTATTTTGCATTATTAGCCGTTACTTTTTTCGAAATCTTGTTCAACTGAAATTAATTACGGCGTTTGATTGTTCAAAATTCAGCTTGACCTATGATCATGAAATTCATGCACAACATAATGATAAATAAAATGAATACAAATAAAATTACGATACAATATCAAAGAATTAACATACGCTACGACTTAGCTTGATCTTGTATACAAGGTACCCCCAATTTTATATATATATATATATATATATATATATATATATATATATATATATATATATATATGCACGCTTATATACATATTTATACTCACATACCAATTAACACTCGAAGATCGTGTGAAGTCAGCTATAGCAAATATGAACGGCATATATATATATATATATATATATATATATATGTGTATGTATGTATGTATGTATATATATATATATAAACGCAAACACACACACAGATATATACATATATATATTGTTTTTTGTTAATCTATGGATGAATGATAATCATTATTGTCTAAAAAGAATTTGACAGTTAAACGACATTTGATCGAAATGAGATTACGTGATTCACACACACACGTATATATATATATATATATATATATATATATATATATATATATATATATATATATATATTGCTGGGAGCAAATAATTCATGGGCTGCAAAGATCCTGGCACAAAGAAAGTTTTAAGTTATTTGCAGTTGGCAGAAATAATTCTATACCCGGGGAAAACGTTTAGGCAAGTCACGATCCGTCGCGATGAAAACAAAACGGACTTTGACCAGAAAATATGGAAGAAAAAAAGCAGTAAAATTTTATCTTGGATCTTAGAGAGAATATTAATGAGAAATCCTTACAATATAGAGAAAAAAAACACTGCAAAGAAATTGCCACGAAATGCTGTGTTTGTAAAAGTTAAAATATTTTAGCATTATCAATTAATGCCCTGTGGCTGCTGTCATGAGTCAGCAAAAAGGTCAGACGGGAAGTCAACAGATACGTTTACGCCACCCCCGACCCACGTTTTTGTCACCCGGTGACCTGGTCACTGTTTTCCGCATTTCACAAAAGAAATTAGTGACCTTAGTTAAAATATCCAAAATAGTGTAAATATGCCTTGAGATAAACGAAAAAAATATTACTTTGTTTTATGATATAATGAATATGTAAATACGTTGGTACCCCCTCACTATAATCTGATTGGACAGTGTCATGTATAAATAGTCGACACCGTGTTGGTCCTAGACCTAATGCCTACAAGCTAAACTTACTCGGTAGACGACACCACGACAGACGGATTGCTATTCGACGTACCAATTACTACTGCGATAATATACCAAATACCAACTTCAGAATATATTCCTTGACCCGGATATACCATTTTAACTAAAAGAAAAATAGACACTGTAATTGACAGTGTAAACACTAAAAGAAAGGAAATAAAATTGTTTGCAAGGCTCGAATGTAAAAGCGTAAGAATTTGGCCCTGTGGCGAGAGAAACCACGAACGTAGTAGTTCGAAGCGTGCACGACTGTGTTTGGCATGCAGAATGAGATCAGAGGAGAGTGGGGAGATTGAACTCGCATTCTCCTGATCGTGAGTCGTGGCCTGACGCATGGGAATGGCTAAACTATCCAGAGTGGCCCGGATGTGAAGGATTGACGCGTGCTGATTAGTGTCGCGCGTGCTGGACGGGCAGGTCAGAGTAAGGAGCCCGGATGAACACTGTAATTGTGTATTTATTTGACCAGCCCTCACAAACCGGGAGGAAAGCTTGCAGTAGCATTTTGGCTGTGGTGACGAGTGGACGAGAGACAAGATCTTTTGATAGTGTTGGTGAGAAGAGTGCAGCATTGCTGGGAGAGTAAAATTGTCGGACTTAACTGTGCCCCCCAGAGAACATTCTTATTAGAGTCCCTTGTGCAAAGGGATTCTTTGAAAATCGTAAAAGGCCCTTTTTAAACAGACGGGCGTTGGAGTCAATTGTATCCTTTATTGTCCAGTGAAACGATATTTTGGGCGGCCATTTGTCCCCGCGTTCTTAGTAAGATACTAGGAAATAGATACTTGAACCTAGCCCGATAAGGTGCTAACAAGTTTTACGGCTGCATTGTATATAGAAATATCTGAGGTAGGGTTGTCGTCCTTGATCTACGAGTCTCTCTTTCAACCAACTAATCACAGGCCGGCATTCTTTAGCGGCAAAACAAAAGAGAGCAATTCTATTTTTTCTGATCGAGCTATCACTGAAACCGGACGACAACAAGGGCGTCTCTTACATTCATCAGTGAGAATCAGAGAACCAGAGAGGTTTTTGGTACTTCGATAATTCACCTATCTCAGGACTTTTCAGTTAAGTGGACTGTATTATATTTATATTATCAACTTTCCTGCAGATAAAAAAATTGGTTTGCATATAATTAATTTCCTTTGTGTAAAATAATACAAGTTGTTTGAAATTCCAAGTCGAGTTCATGCGTTTTCTCTTTTTAACTTCTGTCTGCTTAACACTCGTGGCATGAAACACCATATGTGTGAATAAAATGACGGACTATTCTAAAGAAACATAATAAGCAGTATATTATTCTTATCACGCATCTTCTACACAAGTAAATCGGGTGGCTTCTTTTTCATTTTGTTTTCAAAGAAATCAAGATGTAGTTATCATTTATTAAGCATTGCTTAATTTTTTCGAATTTGTCTAGTATTAACAAAAAAAAATTTTAAATTTAAAATTTTTTTAAAATGTTGAAAAATATAATAAAAGGAAAAGAAAATTAAAAAAGAAAAAGGAAAAAAGGTGACAATACAAATAATAAAATCTAAAATAACAAAATAATAACAATAATGATAATACCTGTGCGGCTAAAATATAATATAAATTATGATATAATTTTTTAAATATAATAAATACATAAAATAAAACAAAGGAAAAAAAAGAAATTAAAATGATTTAATATTTCTTAATGGAAAAGCCAACCTTATATCAAAATATTCCAAATGAAAGCGCATGGTGTAATGGTACAAGTCATGGGAAATGGACTCGTCGCCCCGAGTTCAAATCCTGGATGTGATAATTGCATTTCACTTAGCGCTAATACCCTTGGGAAAGGTATGAATCCTACTCTCCCTCCAGCTATGGATAATTAGTAGGGCAGACTGGGCTCTTTAACCTTGGTTAGGCAATCGGTTTAGGAGAAGGAAAACTCTGAATTCAAACCTGTTGAGCTCCGCTTAAGAAATTGACCTTGTGTCACATCCTGCTCGTGCGGAGGGGTTGGTAAATATATATATATATATCAAAATATTCCAACACAACCTTGCTGAAATATATAATTCACCCTATTGTTTTTAAGGATAGATTTAGCGTTGATGACTTCAGAACTAGTAAACGTTTTTTGTTGTTTTTTTTTTTTTTGCTTTTTTTTTTGGTTTTTTTTGGTTTTTTTGTTTACTTTCAGACTATTAAATTGTTCAGAATTTAGTTTGCACAATCAAAAAAGTAGCCCAGTAACTAAAGACCTATTCCCCCTCTCAGACAATACATCTCATTCCACAACGAAATTTATTCGGAATGAATTCATACAACGTGAATAAAAAACAGTTGATATACCGTCAATTAACCTGACAGTAGATCAAAGTGGGCCTGATCGTCTTCTTCTTCTTCTTCTTCTTCTTCTTCTTCTCGATACTTTTTTGCCACACCATGTATATTTGTCGACACCCTGTATATAGTAAGTATTTACTGACATCCGACCATATTAGTTGAACACAAGGATCATTGTAGTGGAGAACCACGCACAAACCGAAGCTCATACGTGGCTTCACCCTATCGCCCTGTATATAGTATGTAGATACTTATAGGCCTTGGATGATGGAAGATTGATTGCGCCAATCTGTCACTTTAACAGTGACCAACTTGCTTTGAAAAAAATAAGAATAATTTTCTTTCTTTTTTTTTTTTTTTTTCATTTTACCTGGAAAGAAAATGCAGTAGAGATGAAGGGTGCAGCCAATCTTTATATTTACTTTATTTGATTTATACAGATTTTTTAAATACTTTAACATTCAGGTTTGGTTGAAGCACCGCTTTCATTTTATTTCAATTAGCGCTAATAGCATTGGGAAAGGTATGAATCCTACTCTCTCTCTCTCTCTCTCTCTCTCTCTCTCTCTCTCTCTCTCTCTCTCTCTCTCTCTCCCTCCAGCTATGGATAAATAGTAGGGCAGACTGGGCTCTTTAACCTTGGTTAAGCAACCGGTCTAGGAGAAGGAAAACTCTGAATTCAAACCTGTTAAACTCCGCTTAAGAAATTGACCTTGTGTCACATCCTGCTCGTGCGGAGGGGTTGGTAAATATATATATTATATGTGCTAAAAGGTGGTGGCTGAGGGTCTTATTGTCCTGGGTATGACGCTAAACTGCATTTAATGGTGAGGTCGAAATTCTGGAGCCTTGGCAACTTCATTGCCATTACTCCCAAATGCATTCTGACCCGGAGTGGTTATATTGTTTGGGTTCCTTCTAATTGCGGCTGCAAAAATTACAACTGTACTCAACTAAGAATAAATAAAATAAACACGTCTTGTGCATAAAATAATCCAACCAACCAACCAACCTTTCATTTTAAGTCATTTTTTCTTTTCTCCTCTGCACTTCATTCGTTGGCTTCACGCCAACAAATTTTCAAAATAGATGCGAAAACTGTAGCCACCTTCCTATCGAATGAACGAGTACAAAAATATCTTTATATTGATACGCGTGTTCTTTAACTGTACGATCGTTATCATCTTGCAACACCCAGAGGTTAAAAATGAGAGCATCCAAATCGTCCAACATGAAATGCAAAAATGTAAATCACAATTATCTGATGTTGCTTATCTGCCGAATTCTTATTTCATATGAGTGTCGTCTCCTCAACTAAATGGTGAACTATTCTGTTTTATTATAAAAGAAAGAAACGGAAGAAAAAGGAGATGCTACATAGAAAAATATAATAAGAAAGAAAGTTGGGGGGATGGAGATATGGTGTGATAACGCTAATTGTTTCAATTAAATGAAAAAAGAAAAGAAGGGGAAAAAGTGAAAAAGAGTGGGAGAGAGTTAAATTAGATTATTATACTTTTTACATATTGAACTATTCCCAGCTCTTAAGTAAACATATCAAACGTTGTAATAATTATTATTCTGTGGTATATCTACAGGCCCTGCTATTATTGTTATTGAGTGCTTCACACCAAAGTTAGCTGATGTTATTTTGGGATCTGAGTGACAGCAAGTCTCCTCAGGTCTCCAGGATTCTTCTGGCAGAATGCAGTAGTCCAGTATTCTGGGTGGTCTTAATTCTTCTTTTGATTTTCAGATTTCATAGTCTTTTTCCAAGCTTTTTGGGACTGTTCCAAATGCACCAACTACAATTGGTATTACTTTTACTTTCATATTCCATAACTTTTTCAGTTCTCTGGCAAGGTCCAAGTATTTGTCCATCTTTTCGTTTTCCTTCATTTTCACCCTGTCATCTGCTGGAACTGCAAAATCTACCAATTGACAAGTTCTTTCTTTTTTGTTAATCAACACTAGGTTTGATCTCCTTGCTGGGAAAGGTGATCCGTTTTTATTTCAAAATCCCAGAGAATTTTATGCGTTTCATTCTCAAGAACAGATTCTGGTTTATGCATATTATTATTATTATTATTATTATTGTTGTTGTTGTTATTTTTATTGATTGATTGATTGATTGATTGATTGATTGATTGACTTAATTTCTTTATGAATTAAAAAAGAAAATGCAAAGATATATCCATCTTCAAAAACAAAAATGGATTTTAAGATTTTCTATATTTTTATCGGAGTTACAAAATCGGTGTTTGGTGTTTAGTTTTAAATCTGTGTACAAGGAAAATATGATAACTTAATACCAGATCTACTGATTTTTCTACTTACAAAATTGAACTTTAAAAATCACCCAGAAATGTTTTAGGAAGTGTATGTGTACGTGTGTGTACGTGTGTGTGTGTGCGTGTGTGTGTGTGAAGATCCTTGAGACTATGAGTGAAGCAGTGCCTTTTACTTTGTGACACAAACCATTAAACACTGTTCAGGAAAATCGCATTTTTCTAATAAACCATTTGACGTCTCTTTCCGCAAAATCGATGTGTTCTCTTCGGGTTTTTTTTTAGCTTTTTGATACTATGCGTTTAGAGAAAAACACTTTTCAAAAAGTTGCTGCGGTAATCCTCAATCTTTATTTTCGCCATGCTCATACTCTTTCCCCAATTTCACCGTTTTTATGATGAGCAATTCATCATCAAATTTTTGGCAAAAGAATCGGATTTTGTATTTTCTTTTAACCTTTCTTTTATCTTTACTCTTCATCTCCATCGGTTACTTTCCCTTTCATGATACTTACTCTCCTTTTCATCTGTGTATATATATATATATATATATATATATATATATATATATATATATAAACAGATGAGAAGGAGAGTAAGTATCATGGAGGATATATATATATATATATATATATATATATATATATATATATATATATATATTTCGCATTCGTCTTTCTACTTAACAGTATTTTACTGCTCTTACTTCCACCCTTTACTTCCTGTTCATTTACCTAACTCAATTTCCTCTTTCTTTCATATTTCCCTCTCTCACACACACAGACACACACTATCTAGCTAGCTAGCTATCTCTGTCTGTCTGTCTGTCTGTCTGTCTGTCTCTCTCTCTCTCTCTCTCTCTCTCTCTCTCTCTCTCTCATCTCTCTGTCTCTGTCTGTCTCTCTCTCTCTATCTCTCTCTCGCTCTGTCTGTCTGTCTATCTCTCTCTCTCTCTCTCTCTCTCTCTCTCTCTCTCTCTCTCTCTCTCTCTCTCTCTCTCTCTCTCTCTCTCTCTCATACACACATATATACACAAACACACGAACACTCTGTCTGTCTGTCTCACTCTCTCTCATACACACACAGTCTCTCTCTCTCTCTCTCTCTCTCTCTCTCTCTCTCTCTCTCTCTCTCTCTCTCTCTCTCTCTCATACACACAAAAATACACATACCACACAGTCTGTCTTTGTCTCTGTCTCTGTCTTTGTCTATCTCTCTCTTTATCTATCTATCTTTCTCTCATACGCACACACATACACATACACACACTAACACTCTGTCTGTCTGTCTGTCTGTCTGTCTCCCTCTCTCTCTCTCTCTCTCTCTCTCTCTCTCTCTCTCTCTCTCACACCCACACACACACAAACACATGCACACACATATACACAAACACACACTCTCTCTGTCTGTCTGTCTCTGTCTCCCTGTCATACACACACATACACAAACACACACTCTCTCTGTCTGTCTGTCTGTCTGTCTCTGTCTCCCTGTCACATACACAAACACACAACTCTCTCTCTCTCTCTCTCTCTCTCTCTCTCTCTCTCTCTCTCTCTCTCTCTCTCTCTCTCTCTCTCTCATTCCAAGTATCTCTTGGACTCTTGCCAAGTCGACTCTCTCCAGATAAATAAATCTTCCATGTACCATTGAATCTAGCCGAAAATAATCACTATTAAATCAACAAAGTGAATTATCTGTTTAATCAGAAAGTAATGCATACGTCAGAAGTGACATTAGCAATGTTGGTTCGAGCCCTATCGAGGCGTCATAACTTAACAGTAAATAAAATGTTTAACAAAAGATGAAGGTTGCGTAGGAGTAATAACTTGAGTTTATTATTTCCTCAAGAGTCAGTGATTCTGGAACGTAGAGACAAAAAGTAGGAAATAAACTCGTAGACAAACCAAGTAACAAAAAGACTTTTTTTAAATGTTGACTTTAATGGTTTTTCTCAAGGTCAACAGAAGGTCATATTTGAAAGTAAACCTTTTGGTTTTTTGAATCTTTTGAAAATCAGATAATTATCAGATTTTAATAAAGATTTTCTGAGATTATTCAGTATTATCGAGACCAGTGGATATACCACAGTATGATGATTTAATTATTACAACGTTTACTTCAGAGCTATTGCAAATAATTCAATATTCAAAAAGTATAATAATCTTGATTAACTCTTTCTCACTTATTTTTTCTTCCTTTTCATCTTTACATTATGTTCGAATGAAACAGTTTAGCGCTATCGCTTACGTACGTTCACCCCTTTATCTTCTTCCCTTCTCTCTCTCTCTCTCTCTCTCTTCTCTCTCTCTCTCTCTCTCTCTCTCTCTCTCTCTTTTCTTTCTCTCTTTTTCCTTATTATATTTTTCTGTGCAGCATGTCATTTTTCTTCCCTTTTCCTTATTTATTATAAAAACAGAATGGTCCATTATTAGCAGAGGTGTGGACACTGATGAGAAATAAGAATTCGATGATTAAGCGACATCAGATAGTCAGGACCTACATTTTGCATTTCATCTTGGACATTTTTAACTAGAGGTTGTTGCAGGATGATAATGGTCGGACGATTAAGGAACAAGCGTATTATTAAGGAAATGTTTTTAATTGCTTTTTTTTTATTTATGAAATTCTTTTTTTTTTCTTTTAGATTTTCATGAAAAAAAAGGTGAATTCTTTACAATTTAATTTCAACAAAAGAAAATTTTAGAATGGAAAATATTTCTTATAAAGATAAGATATTGAAAAATACAGATCAATAATTTGAAAGAAAAACAATAAAACACACAATATTTACAGAAAATCTGCCTAAAATTTTAAAATGAACATTTCAGTAAAAACTAAATCATTTTTTAATTTAGTGAGCATTTAATCACTTTTATGAATGAAATACACTCTAGACATTATTATATTATGAAAAGAGAAATCTAAAAAAAAGAATTTTCTAGCCAAATATTAATTTTAAAAGATTTGTTAAATTTTGTTATTTTAGTTCGTTTTAAAATTCTTCATGCATCTTCGAATATAAAGCAGACATTATTAGGTAAGATTACTTTTACTATTCATAAATAAAAAGTTTTTTAAAATATCTAATAAACATATTTTAATCGAATTTAGAATGGTTCTACGTGTTTTTTACGTATAGATTTTTGAAAATAAATAATCCGATAGATTCCTTTTGTGTCAATAGTCACAACAAAGTCGCAGAAGAAGAAGAAGAAGAAGAAGAAGAAGAAGAAGAAGAAGAAGAAGAGGAGAAGAAGAGAAGAATATCTTGGTGGTGATACAGTTCCAAGAATTGATACATCGATAGTTCAAAACATTCTTCAAACGTTTGTGGAAAATGGTAATATTTATATTCCTGATAATATCATCAAAGAGTGAATGATCCACTGCTTATGCGACAACATCGATGTACTGGAAGCGGCTATAGATCGAAAAAAACACTTTCCACTGTACTAAGATGTTGGTGTGGCAGAGAGAAGACCAAAGTGCGTCAGAATTGAACACAGGCTGTTACGATTTTTGTGGCCATTTTAGGTTTCAAGTGAGAGCACTTTACAATGGAGATAATTTGTGTTAAGCAGAACGCGATCTTCAGAGAAGAAACCTTTGGTTGTTCCTTGGTGTACCTTAGTGTTGGGTATGATCCTTTGGTTGTTTCTTGGTGTCCCCCTTAGTGTTGAATATGATCCTTTGGTTGTTCCTTGGTGTCCCTTAATGTTGGGTATGATCTTTTGGTTGTTTCTTGTGTCCCTTTAGTGTTGGGTATCCCTTTGGTTGTTTTTTTGGTGTCCTTAGTGTTGGGTATGATCCTTTGGTTGTTTCTTGGTGTCCCTTAGTGTTGGGTATGGTCCTTTGGTTGTTCTGGTGTCCCTTAGTGTTGGTATGATCCTTTCGTTGTTCCTTACTGTTGGGTATGATGCTTGCGTTGAGCAAAGTCGTTGGTTGCAGGTCCGTTCGCCAATGTCGTCGACCAGAGTTCAATTCCTGGACGAAGCTGTGTGCATTTCACATAGCACTAATACCCTTGGAAAATGTATGATTGCAATTCTCCCTCCAGCTATGGGTAAATAACTGCGCAGACTAGGCTATTTAACCATGGCTAGATAACCCGTCTAGGAGAAGGAAAGCTCCGCTTAAGAAATTAACCTTGTGCCGCATCCTGCTTGCGCGGAGTGGTTGGTAAATACATATATATATAAGAATTACTTTTTGCCACGCTCTTTCGTAAAAAAATGTAAAATAATCTTTGATATTTATTAGCTTTGCTGTCAAAATTTAAAAATAAATGGTTTCTTTATAAGAAAAGCAAGTTTCTAACAGGTTAATTTAAATCAATTCAAATATTTAAGATTTTTCTTTTGGGGCTCGTCAAAACTGTTCTGGTTTTGATTTTCATTTTTCATAAAACAGAATTTTTATGACTGACGATAATTAAAATGGAAAAATTTTTCTTTCATCGTATAATAAAGTATAAATTTCAAATTTTAATGTAGATTATGTCACTATTTCTCATAAATCCCTATACGTTAGATAACTTTAAATACATATTAAAATAAGACAAACTATATATGAATCAATAATACCGGGCTTATATTTATTAAAACTTGTTTTAACAAACTATGTGGTTTGTTAATATTGTATACTTAATTTCTGAGTATATATAATACAGAGTTGTTCTTTATTTGTATTTTCGGTTACAGACAGACACCGAATCTCCATTATAATAAGATATGAAATAAGCCAATTATCTATTATATAAAGAGCCAATTCTGTCAGTAAACGAACAGTAAACTATATCACAATTATATTTTAGCGGTGACTGCATTTGCACCTGATAAACAGAATATTTTAGGCTTCCAGCTGTCTTTACAGCTAATTCAAAACTTTTGCACTTAGATT
The DNA here is from genome assembly GCA_023376005.1 of Doryteuthis pealeii. NCBI lineage: Eukaryota > Metazoa > Mollusca > Cephalopoda > Myopsida > Loliginidae > Doryteuthis > Doryteuthis pealeii. Next base: position 42,251,737 of record CM042147.1, on the reverse strand, counting down.
AATAAGTTTTCTCTGTTATATATTTTAGGTGAACAAAAAAAGAGTGGTATTTCTATATATTTGTGTATACATATATACGTCCATCAGCTTTTATATTTAGCGATATATATATATATATATATATATATATATATATATATATAGAGAGAGAGAGAGAGAGAGAGAGAGAGAGAGAGAGAGAGAGTCATCCACAGACACCGTGTTTCGGTCT
>CM042147.1:42211526-42249026 GCA_023376005.1 Doryteuthis pealeii | reverse complement strand
TTAGCACACATATCTATGACAATCTCTCGCCAAACTTCTCTATCATTCATTGTCCCCGGGAGGTCCTCTGCTCAGCATCCAGTATCCTCACATAGCTAGTCAATGTAGGTCCTTGCTGGGCTGCCCACATTAGCATGTCCTTGTGCTGGTTTCCGCAGGGGAATGTCGCTTATGAGTTCAGCCTTGTTTCTCCAGCAGTGTACAGCATGTCTTGTCTGTCTCACTCGGATGATTTGTGAGATAGAGGGCAAGTGGACGTACAGCTGCTTCCTTGTTGGGTGTTGTTCCCACGACTTGTTCAAGATCGCACGCAGCATTCATCTGCAGCTTCCATCTAGCATATTCTCCAGGTGCCTCGTTAGGATCCAAGTGGTGCAGGCATACAGCAGCACTGATACTATCACAGCTTGGAAGAATTGTTGTTTTCACTTGTCAGTGAGATCGAATTTCCATATGACTGATAACCTGTTTATAGCAGACCATGCCTTGCCTATTTGTGTATTAACATCGCTGTGGATGAGATATTACGGCCTAAATGATATTACTTTAGAGGCTTACCATTGAGTGTGGAAATGTCTCCTTTCTTTTTTAAACACATGAACTCAGTTTTATCGGTGGGTGTTTCTAGATAGAAACATTTGGTTAACCTTCATACAGGGGCGGGAAAGAGTTGTAATTATTTTTATGTGGATGCTTATGTCGTGTTTTTATGTGATTTATATTGTTTCACAGTTTCATCAACAAGTCTACTCCTATGAATGAAAATACGTATTTATTGTACACAAATCGTTTCTTCAGCAAAACCTCTTTTTGTCAATGGACTAAATTCAATTAATTTCCATTAAACACATAGATCTAACATTACACTATGAACCTTTCAGACTGAGATTCATATATTATAATGAGAACAGAACTTCGTCGTGAAAACAGAAATTCGTCGGGTCGGACAGTCGGATCTCTCTACTGAAAAAGACGTTCTCCCAACTGCCAAAGTCCCCTGACCAAGTCCTTGTGCCTGCAACAATTTTCTAGCAGTCCTCCACCAAAGCTCTCTCGCATCTTGTTTGTCGCACGTCTGTGCGTCGTTAACAAGATCAATACGCAACTGTGTTGGTGTGGGAGGACAGGCCTTAAATAATGATTAACTGGCCTGACTAAGATCCCACATCCGGTCCAATCGCGCCCAGCGTTGCCATTGCAATGTAGAAATTTGCATACGCACCAACGAGGTAGTCTGACTTCGAACCACGACTGACGATCAGGAAGATACGAGTTCAAAATATGTAGTCGCTCGCTACACTAGCCCCTGATCTCCTCATTTTGCACGCCAGACATGTTCGTTTTCGCTTTGAGCTACCATGTACGTAATTTCTCTCGCTACATATATGAACTGTGTCAGATTGCAGATTTATTGGTTGATTGGTTGGATGGATTTTACGGCATGTCAACCTCGTGTTGGGTTATTTTATGCAAGGACGATTTGTTTTATTCATTTATGATAGGTATTCAATAATTTTTTTGCAACCTAATTTTTCTAAAACTCATTTTTCTATTTAAACCATAGATGGGACCCTAATAACTACTACCACTCCGGATCAGAGTGGACCTGGAAGTAATGGCGATGAAGAGGTACTCCACACTCCCTAGAGCTCCAGAATTGGAACTTCACCATTTGATGCAGTTTAACGTCATGTGGATTTATTGATGTACTCCCTTGTTGATAAGCCCTTGATATTATGGATGCACCTAAGTTTGATAAAGGGTCACTTTTGCAAAGAACAACACGAGATTATCTTTTTGTTATTTACTAAGCTTAGCTTAGATGTGTCAGAATGCTAGATTATGGGGCGCCCAGTGAGAATCGAACTCACTAACAATGGCTTGCGAATCTAGCTTGCTAACCATTACACTACGTGAGGTACCCCGAGATTATCTTATAAGTTATAATAATTGCCGAACTCAGATTGCCAACAACCTTATTAAGGCCGCAGTTTGAATAAATCCTGCTTATACGAAACGGCACTTTAAGAAGCAATCTTTCTTCTAACGTGTCACGAGTTATGCTTGACTTTCTCTTAGATAAGCGCACTTAACATATCCTCAATTTATTCTATGAAATTTAGGTTTTATATCAACTTAAACAAATAATGCAGGTGTTGGAGAATATACTAACGACAAAAGTGTCATCCGGGTTTTTTTCACAATCACGACATTACAAATTCTTTGCAAAAAGTCACAAGTCTGTCACAAGGATATTAAAGTGGATACCCGATATTTCCTAATCTTCTCTAGGATAAAACACTAAACACTATGAATAACGAATATCTGTCTGTCACAAGGATATTAAAGTGGATACCCGATATTTCCTAATCTTCTCTAGGATAAAACACTAAACACTATGAATAAGGAATATCTGTCTGTCACAAGGATATTAAGGTGGATATCCGATATTTTCTAATCTTCTCGAGGGTCAAACATTAAACACTTTGAATAAGGAATATCTGTCTGTCACAAGGATATTAAGTGGATACCCGATATTTCCTAATCTTCTCTAGGGTAAAACACTAAACACGAATATCTGTCTGTCACAAGGATATTAAGGTGGATATCCGATATTTTCTAAGGGTAAAACACTAAACACTTTGAATAAGGAATATCTGTCTGTCACAAGGATATTAAAGTGGATACCCGATATTTCCTAATCTCTAGGGTAAAACACTAAACACTTTGGAATATCTGTCTGTCACAAGGATATTAAAGTGGATACCCGATATTTCCTAATCTTCTCTAGGGTAAAACACTAAACACTTTGAATAAGGAATATCTGTCTGTCACAAGGATATTAAAGTGGATACCCGATTTTCTAATCTTCTCTCGGGTAAAACACTAAACACTTTGAATAAGGAATATCTGTCTGTCACAAGGATATTAAAGTGGATATCCGATATTTCCTAATCTTCTCTCGGGTAAAACACTAAACACTTTGAATAAGGAATATCTGTCTGTCACAAGGATATTAAAGTGGATACCCGATATTTCCTAATCTTCTCGAGGGTAAAACACTAAACACTTTGGAATATCTGTCTGTCACAAGGATATTAAAGTGGATACCGATATTTCCTAATCTTCTCTAGGGTAAAACACTAAACACTTTGAATAAGGAATATCTGTCTGTCACAAGGATATTAAAGTGGATACCCGATATTTCCTAATCTTCTCTCGGGTAAAACACTAAACACTTTGAATAAGGAATATCAGTCTGTCACAAGGATATTAAGTGGATATCCGATATTTCTAATCTTCTCTCGGGTAAAACACTAAACACTTTGAATAAGGAATATCTGTCTGTCACAAGGATATTAAAGTGGATACCCGATATTTTCTAATCTTCTCTAGGGTAAAACACTAAACACTTTGAACGAATATCTGTCTGTCACAAGGATATTAAAGTGGATACCCGATATTTCCTAATCTTCTCTAGGGTAAAACACTAAACACTTTGAATGAGGAATATCTGTCTGTCACAAGGATATTAAGTGGATACCCGATATTTCCTAATCTTCTCTAGGGTAAAACTAAACACTTTGAACAACGAATATCTGTCTGTCACAAGGATATTAAAGTGGATACCCGATATTTCCTAATCTTCTCTAGGGTAAAACACTAAACACTTTGAATAAGGAATATCTGTCTGTCACAAGGATATTAAAGTGGATACCGATATTTCCTAATCTTCTCTCGGTAAAACACTAAACACTTTGAATAAGGAATATCTGTCTGTCACAAGGATATTAAAGTGGATATCCGATATTTCCTAATCTTCTCTAGGGTAAAACACTAAACACTTTGAATAAGGAATATCTGTCTGTCACAAGGATATTAAAGTGGATACCCGATATTTCCTAATCTTCTCTCGGGTAAAACACTAAACACTTTGAATAAGGAATATCTGTCTGTCACAAGGATATTAAAGTGGATACCCGATATTTCCTAATCTTCTCTAGGGTAAAAAAACCCTAAACACTTTGAACAACGAATATCTGTCTGTCACAAGGATATTAAGTGGATATCCGATATTTTCTAATCTTCTCGAGGGTAAAACACTAAACACTTTGAATAAGGAATATCTGTCTGTCACAAGGATATTAAGTGGATATCCGATATTTTCTAATCTTCTCTAGGGTAAAACACTAAACACTTTGAATAAGGAATATGTCTGTCACAAGGATATTAAGGCGGATATCCGATATTTTCTAATCTTCTTTAGGCTAAAACACTAAACACTTTGAATAAGGAATATCTGTCTGTCACAATGATATTAAAGTGGATACCCGATATTTCCTAATCTTCTCTAGGGTAAAAGACTAAACAAGGAAACTATGATTAAGGAATATAGGGTTGGGTCAGCCTACCGAGTGCAGAGAGAGAAGAGAGAGAGAGAGAGAGAGAGAGAGAGAGAGAGAGAGAGAGAGAGAGCACACCTATAAAATTAGCATTTTAAATTCTATTTTAATCAATATCGAACACTGATCTCACCTATCAGTGAAGCAAATTCTTACAGTTTAATTTTCATTGGCGCATAATAATCTTCATAATGGCAAAATGCTATATAAAAACCTTCCTAGCTGACAGTTGTTACTTGCGCGATTCACACAGCGGGGAATTTATGTTTCCGTTTCATATTTTATTGACATTTTCTAGAAAGGGTCGACAAGTTTCCAGATGAAGAAAAAATATTCAACGGCTTAAATTTTTTTTAATTCTTGTTTTCTTTTTGCTTTATTCTGTTATCATTAGAGACTTGATTTCGACATAATTAAGGAGATGAAAACTGACAGCACCTGGCTCGTCCGTTCCAGGAAAGGACTTTAAAACTGTGGCACTAACGGTTCTGATTTGTTTAAATATAACGCCAGATTCACGCAAATATACATAGCTGCCAAAAATGACATACAGCTCTTGAAAACGAGTTTTATTTTTAACATTGATGTTAGATTAATTCTTCCAAAGAAAACAATCAAAATATTAACAGCTTCATAATTTCTATTGCGCACTTGTTCATCAATTAACATATCCTGAAGAATAAAATGTTCTCGTTAATTTTATCTACCCTGTTTGCAGAGCTTAATATGCGCTGTGTGTATATCCTGCGGAAGGGCAGAACCCACCCAAAAGGGTTGACCTGGGTTTTACACTAAACTGAATCTGATGGTGAGGGTCAGTAATGATGATGTGGAGAGTGTGGAGTACCCATTTATTGCCAGATTTGTGCTAAACTGGAGTGGTAGTACTTCTTAGGGTCCTATCTATCGGTCTAATAGATATGTTTAAATATCCTTCGCATTTGATTGGAATACTTGATGCCATATAACTGTTAATTATTTGTATTAAGAATAGTTACTTAAATCCATATAACTGTGTGGAAATAAATGACTATTATTAAATAGGAATAATTACTTGAAACCATATAATTGCGTAAACATTATTAGTATTAGATGGGAATACTTAATATATAACTGTGGGAAAATAACTTAAAATCCAATTACCGACAAATGCAAATATAAATATACAATCACCGCAATTCCTTAACATATCAAAATAAATAGTATAAAATATGTATAGAATAATACTAGATGATATAATTCTAATCTCTACTATAAAAGTAAATAGTGTAATATAGGTATACATATTTACCGACCCCTCCGCACGAGCAGGATGTGACAAGGTCAATTTCTTAAGCGGGTTCAACAGGTTTGAATTCAGAGTTTTCCTTCTCCTAGATCGGTTGCCTAACCAAGGTTAAAGAGACCAGTCTGCCCTACTATTTACCCATAGCTGGAGGGAGAGTAGGATTCATACCTTTCCCAAGGGTATTAGCGCTAAGTGAAATGCCATTACCACGTCCAGAATTTGAACTCGGGGCGACGAGTCCATTTCCAATGACTGTAACCATTACACCACGCGCTTCCTAGTGTTTAATATAGTTATAAGATAATACTAGACGGGTTGACATGTCGTAAAAATCTATCAATTAATTTTATGTGAATATTTAGAGAAACTATATTTCTTTTTTTTATATTTTTTTTTTTATATTTCTTTTTTTATGTTGTTTTTTTATGTTTTAATTAAGTCTCACACTTCAATAAACTGTCCGCCATGTCGGCTGGCGTTAGAATGCACCGACTGCACCTCTGCAGAGGGGTAAAACTCCCCCAATGGGGCCACCTGTTGGCCGTGGGTGGCGACCAGGATGCTTAAGGGCGGAGTCTTGATGGATGAGCAACACTCCACTTATACCCTTACTTAAGCTAGACGGGCGGTCGGAGAGGCCCCCTCCGATCAATCGGATGTCACGTCAAGCCCCAGCACCTATATGATTTCCCCAATCCTATTGCTCTTATGGCAAGCCCCAACCTTTTTATCATATTGGTGCTAGAAGCGGTGACTGAGGGTCTACATGTCCTGGGAATGACGTTAAACTCTATCTTATGGTGAGGTTCCAGTTTTGGATGTTTGGGGAATGTGGAGCACCCCTTCATCACCATTGCTCCCTGGTCCACTCTGATCCGGGGTGGTAGTACCTGTTAGGGTCCCAGCTATGAGTTAACTAGAAAAATGTATTTATAAAAAAATTAGTATCTATTAAAAACGAATTTATTTCAAAACTTTATCGGCATTAAATAACCCACTGAGGTTGATATGCCGTAAAACAAACCAAATTCAATAAACTGTCAGATACAAATTATTTACTGCATGGTATTTGTTACATAGTTGATACGGAACTTACTATTCTGAATTTCATTGATGTGTCGAGTTATTTTTGTGAATGATTTTGTTCGTTCAAATCAGTTGCGTACATGAGTGAAGAAGAGAATCATCACACCAAACTTGATCTCCTCACTAAAGATGATTTTTCAATAAGTTTTAACTGGCTTTAATTTCTTCCTTCATTAATCGAAGTTATTGGCTGATCATTATCTAATAAAAATGATGTTGTTCGAACTTAGTAACTAGAAAAGACATTAAACATCATTTAGTTGGCATTTTATTGATATCTCATTTAATCAACAAAATACATCAATATTCTAATTTTTATAGTGGGATCAGAAATGTAATAAAATTGTAATCACAAATTTATTAGTCGCAAATAATTTTAGACAGAGGCAGAAATTCGTATACACGGGCTAGATTTGTTTTATGTTCTGACTTGGCACATGGCTTCTTGAAGAAGAAGAAGAACAACAACAACAACAACAACAATAATAAAAAGAAGAAGAAGAAGAAGAAGAAGAAGAAGAGCAACAACAACAACAGCAGGAGGAGGAAGAAGAAGAAGAAGAAGAAGAAGAAGAAGAACAAGACATTATATCAAATGTAGTGACACAAGTAAATCTTGTGCACTCTGATAAATGACGAACTGTCATAATAAAAATGTCAAAGTATTTGATAATAAAATCTTCTTTTTTTTCTGGATTTTGTTTTTCGTGTTTCGGAAGTTTTAGATCGGTGGCAAGAAATCCATCAAATTATTCCGTTTGAAATCAAATATATTTTAAATCTTGCTTCGAAAAAGCAAAAGAGTTAAAACATTTTAAATTAATTACAATCAGATAATCCAGCCTGGCGACATCATCATCATTCAGATTGTGATCTGAGTTCAATACGGCTCCATTTTCACATACAGCGAGAAACGATTGAAATATCACACCTTTATAGAAAATACACCCACTGACCAAAAAACCCTTAAAAATAAGACTTGATCCTGATTTGAAGAATGGTACAAAAGTCAATATATTTGAGGAGCGAACCGGCACTTAACACTTCTCCCGTAGGGTGGGGGGTCTGAACCTGATACAAAGCCATTATCGTGATTTATGCCATTGGGATTTAACACACTGCTGCAGTAATAGGTTGTGAAAACGTACAAATTATGATCGTTTCGTATGTCACACAGATAGAAGAAATGGTTGATAGTTGAGCTGAGAAATGAAGACAGGAAGCTGAATTCCTAGCTTTTAAGTTGCAACACGATCTTTCTATTCCCATTTCCCTACTTTGTGATGCTTGGGTTTGACGTAGTTGGATTTGGTGTTATTAAGAGGGTGAAATGTTATTAAGGAGGAAATCCTCTATTATGTGGACGATTGTATCTTTTCATAATAACTCGGCATTTATCAGTATTATTAAATTAATAAATTTAAAACTTATTAAATTTTATTCATTAAGTTGTGACCAGAATCATATTGCAAAATGAATCAAAACTTGAACACGCATACACACACTCACATACACATACTCACACACGCACAAACACACACACACACTCACACTCACACACATACACACACATGTATATATATATATATATATATATATATATATATAAATTAAGTTGTGACAAGAATCAATTTGCTAAATGAATCAAAACTTGAGTACCCACACACACACATACACACACACACACACACACACATATATATATATATATATATATATATATATATAGAGAGAGAGGGGGGAACTGGCTTTAATTTATTCTATATATAATAATTTCTTATATATATATATATATATATATATAATATATATATATATATATATTATAATTAATTTCTAATAACCCTTAGGTGTATTTGATAGTCCTCAAAATATTTTCTTGATTTTCAATTACCTTACACCAATGTTCCGGAAGTTTTCCAATTTCATCTTGATTAAATGACATTGGCTTCGACGAAATAACGTTGTCAATGAAATTTTGAATATGGACGATATCTTTTAATAAACCTGACGTCTGGATGATTGCAGTTCTTCCTCGGATTTCCAATTATTCTTAACTGTTTCCAAGTTTTTCTTTAGGGCTGTTCTAAATCTTCCAACGATGAAGTACACAACCATTTCTTTCATGTTCCACAATTTTTCAATCATATTTTTCTACATATTTTTCCGTTGTTAATTTTCTTTAACTTTGCTCTGTGGTCAGCCAAATTAACATCTTCTCTATGATAAGATTTTTTCTTGATGACACGAGTTTAGTTTTGAATTGTTGTATACTGTTGCAAGATGGGTATATATTATCCTGACTTTTGTGAGCTAGGACTACTAATGGAAGGGGGAGGAAGAAATAAATAAATATGAGATGATAAAGGTTTAAAAAATAGTGATGACCCAAAACAGGATGAACGATGATTTGACCGTAGCGTGACCCCGAACGGAGAATTGAGTGTCAGCCGGAAGTCGGGTGTTGACCGGAGCCGGAAGTTTCGGGTGTTGACCGGGATGTCACGTGGTGACGTGGAACAATGAAGAAAGGGATCGGTCTCTTTTTGCTTTCGGACGCATAGGGGAACGGACGGGTCTCTGGACCCTAGCATGGGGTCACAGTAGTTTAACAGTTTCTCTCTCTTTCTCTCTGCCTTTCCTCCTCTCCGATACAGCACACGAGACGAACCTACCCTGGGAATAAAGGCTGGCAGTTGTGACGACATGTTTCTCGTGTTATAATTTCTATCAACACCATTTTAGCACTGTGAATTTGGAGGCACGTGGACGAGACTCGCTATACAATATATACGCCGCCGCCACCTGACAGATATCGTAGTAGCGCTCGGAAAAAAGGGACAACGCGACATATATCATTTTGGTACCGTGAAAATACAATACCCCTTACTGTTACGTAGCGGCTTCTTCAAAACTCACGCTGCTGAATCGTGTAGTTAGTACCGGGGTGTTCACTGTACCCAAAGCGATGTATGTTAGTAGTCAGCTACTACCGACTACTGGACTTCAATAAACGACAGATGCGTATGTACAAAGAGAGGACCCTTCATTATATTTCTTCGGTGTGTGGGTAGTGAAGGCGCAGAGCTTACAATGAGTGCCCAATGGTTGGCGATGACGACTACTACCGTTGGGATGGTCTGGCCATGTTGAGGTAAAAGGGTGGACGATCCTCACTGGCAGCGATCGACCGTGTTAACGGTCGCTCCTTGTGCTCTGTTCGCTGTCTCCTGTCTGGCTGTCTAACTGACTGCTGTCGGCTTGACCCTCTGGCTTTTGTATTGACGACACGCATACGCATCTTTATCTTTTGATATGATAACGGACGTTTGTTTTATCTTCTCCCTGCTTCCTTGACCGAAAAGCCTCGCTTTCGTTTTCCCCTTTTTTAAATATATATTTTTATATTTTTCTTCGTCTTTTTGCCGGAAGCTTCATTTTCCGGCCGAGGACAATACAACATCACGACACATCGGGTTATATAAGAGAGAAATAGACAGATAAAGTAGATAGGATGAGATTATGGCTTTTACTTGTTACTCTCTGTTTGCTGCTTCAAACTCGGCCGGCCCCGATGTTCTTCAGCCAGTCTTATTTCTCGGGCTAATAATTTTGGTTGGTTTTCCGAGTTGATTTCCTCGGGTTTGGGCTGGTCATTTATTGTTTAAATCAGCTTAACAAACAAGACTTGTTGTTTTCTACTAAAGTATTATTTCAACAACCCAGCCCATGATTCCGCCGCAACTCATAGCAACCCCTGAGAGACATCCGCTCTCGCTGGGTGCTAGCTCCCATCAAATGTAATACTATCACACGCCTAATCATGCGCCTTCTAAGGAGTCAAGCAAAAAGGTTATTACGCATCAATAACTTGAGGTAACTTTCTACTTGACCACGTCATTCTGAATCTAACGGACCCTGATTTAAATATTCTTACTACAGTTACGTACATAAATCATAAGCTGCTTATGAATTATGTAACATAATTATCAAGATTCCTAGTGTATTTATTCGGAAAGAGTGTTATGTATATACCATTAGTTTGTAACGTCAGATTCTAGTTATTTGTACAGTTCGCGGGGAATAACCATCCTCATCCAATTGTGTCTATTATAGTATTCCTTATGAAGAACCTAAATTATCTAGTTTTTTTAAATACTTTTTCCCTTTGTCGATTATATTATCGGTATAATTCTGGCTGACTGATTGTTGTATATAGTTATGTCCTTGCATTACAATTCGCCTCAGTCTCTGATTTCAGAACAAATATCTGCTTAAAATGTGACTTAACGCAAAAAGAAAAATATCCAATGCTCATGTACTTTGTTCATTCATTAATAAACTTGCCTCACAACGGGATCATAGATATGATTGACCGTCCCAACTACGCGTAGTCTGCGTTTACTAACTTTCTTTTCCATATCTCTAACAACCGAACCGGTTTTAATAGCACAATGATTCACACTGCCTAAATTCTTCATTGAGCTTTTATTTCATTTTGTTCACAAGGATCTTGTGGAATTTTCACAGTGCTCCATTGATTATGAGCACTCTTATAACTTTTATTCAGCATATTTTGTCATACCGACAATTAATTATTATTAGGTTGTTTCATTTTCATAATTACTTATTTTGTTTATAATCAAATCATTAAATAAATAAGTGATAGATTATTTTTCCTCAACTTAAGCGGACAATGTAATCTAAATATTAACTGGTTTATTTAGATAAATCGTAAAATCCAATTTAAAAATATCTATAGGAAATTATTTAACTTTTGTGTTTAACACAGGATTAGAAAGAGTTAAATATGTTTACGTATCAAACCTATAAAGACCTACTGTAGAGCAAAATGATATTGCAGATGAATCTCTACAATAACTTTTGCTAAACTAACTTTTCTACATAAATGAAAAGCATTTGTTAAAACCTTTGTCTTTATCTCTATATCACTATTTTTCACCCTTAAATGTCCAAAAGAATTAGATGCTATAAACTTGAAACATTTCACGTTAATAAATACAGATATGTTTTTCTTGGCGAATCATTTTTTACTTAACTTTTTTGACAGAAAATTTTAAGATCATTAAATGGACATTTCTTTCTTTATAATGTAAAGGTAGAATTTAAAAAAGTCACGTTTTTCTCAAATCTGTCTTAATTATGAGGTTCCCATTAATTATAGTGACATGACTTCTTAAACATGTTTGAAAAAAAACATTTAAGGAAACCAATTTAAAATATATACACACATTTCAACCATATAAATCTGATGTTATTCTATTTTATTTTCATTTTTTAATTATTTGGCAAACTGAAGGAAAGTTTTAAATATAACTTTATCTATGGTAAAAATGTATTAATTAAAAAGTTACAATAAACATTATCTGTGTTTTCTTTATATCATAGGATTGTTTTGTTTTTTTGTTTGTTTTTCCTTCATTTCTTCTTCCTTTCGCCCCGTTATTCTTTTTTTTTTCCTTTCTTCTATACTTTATTTTTCATTCTTTCTTCCATTCTGTTTTTCTTTCTTTCTTCGCAGTCCAAATGACTCTCTCTCTCTCTCTCTCTCTCTCTCTCTCTCTCTCTCTCTCTCTCTTCTCTCTCTCTCTCTCTCTCTCTCTCTCTCTCTCTCTCCTCTCTCTCTCTCTCTCTCTCTCTCTCTCTCTCTCTTTGATTTTTCTTTCTTTCTTTCCTTCCTTCCATTTTTTTAAGGTTCTCTATTTCTCATTTTGCTATTTTTCTTTCATTTCTTCATTTCACTCGTTCTTTTCAAACTTGGTTTAAAAGTTTTCATTTCCTTTCTTCCATACTTTACCCTTTTCTTTCTTTCTTTCTTTCTCCCTTTCTTCGACGATCTTTTCTCTCTTTCTTTCTTTCCTTCCTTCCTTTTCTTGAGGTTCTCTATTTCTTCATTTTACTATATTCTTCTTCCTTTCTTTTTCTTCTTTTTCCTCCTTTCTTCTTCTTCTTCCTTCTTCTTCTTCTTCTTCCTTTCTTCTTTTTCTTTTACCTCTTTAGTATTAAAGAAAGAGGAGGAAGAAGAAAAAGAAAAGAAAAGGAGAAAGTGACTTACAGAGAGAAATAATCTTACTCTTATCACGTGTCTTATTCATTGTCAGTTAATTAAGAAAAGTAATTGCCTCGTTTCAATATTTAAAAGAAAAATGTTGTAAAGTAAAAACCGAGTAAATTGAGATCTATGAAGACGAATTTGAAAGGCGAATCAATTCAGATAAATGTTTTCGTGTCTCAGCCGTAAAATAAATTGCTGCTCCTGCTGCTGTTTACGGGGAATATATCGTCAATTGCAAGGGTATTTTTAGCGAACAACTCGGTTTTGATAAAGGGGAATTAACCATTAAAGAGTTGAATCTTCTTAAATTAAAAAAAAGACGTCGTAGAAAAATAATTATTTTTTGATCACTAATTAGAAGATATCAATTTGGTCGGTAAACAAACTTTACAGTATGGAATCTCTGAAAAATACATTTTTCATACAATATATATATATATATATATAATATATATATATATATATATATATATATATATATTGTATGAGGCCCGTCTTAAATTCGTCCAACACACACCAACTAGCCTGGGGATTTACTATATATATATATATATATATATATATATATATATATATATATATATATATATATATATATATATATATATATAATATATAGATAGATAGATAGATAGATTGATAGATTGATAGATAAAGGGTGGCTTACAGGTGAATATGGGCACGATCGTTGGAGGTGCACAGAATCCAGGGGTTAAGTCCGGGATAAAACAAATACAAAGTGCTCAATACAAAGTAGAGCATATTTATTAAAGAAATGGATACAATAGAAATCTAGTCGAGTTTCGCCATTAGGCTCATCAGGGTTAAATCCATTGAATTAATCGAGTTACCGATTAATTGCAGCTAAACACACATACACACACATACATATATATATATATATATATATATATTATATAAGCCTTCAAGCTGAACGCACACACACACACACACACACACACACACACACATACATATATATATATATATATATATATATATATATATATAGCCTTCAAGTGTCTGTCAATACGACAAACACTGATGTTATATAGCAAAAGATTCGTCTACGATGACCAGGTGAAGTGGTGAGGCTACATCCTCCAAAATATGTTCTGTCCATTGTACTGATTCACGAACTCTTACCTAAGAAATTACCATGACCTGCAGAATCAACAAGCGCCTCCATATATATACCAATATCCAAGGTGTGCCATAAAAGTATCGAGATTGAACCTGTATGTACCAAGGTGGAAATGAACAGTGAATGGAACGTTAATCTTTTTCAGAATACAAGGTGTGTCATAAAAGTTCCGAGTTTGAATTTTTACCAAGATAGAAATGATCAATGAATGAAACGTTAATTTTTTCAGAATACTAGGTGTGTCAAAAAGTACAAAAAGTATCGATACTTTTTTGACACAACTTATATCACACCTTTATCACTCTTATTGAACACTCATCTAATAATACCACAAAAAAAACTTGGTCCACCAATAAACTGAGTGAGCTAGTTATATCCATATAATTTTACAATATATATATATATATATATATATATATATATATATATATATAATATATATATGTTGAAAAAAAGAAATAAAGGAATGAAAGTATAGAATGGGTAAAATAGGATATTTTAATCAATTTTACTTACACGTATTTCGGTCTAGAGTTTATTCATGTGTACATTATTCAAACTATTAAACTATTATATATATATATATATATATATATATATATATATATATATATATATATATATATATATATATATATATATATATGAACAAAATAAAGCACAGGATGAATATCACCATAGAAATTAACAGAATGATAAGATAAACAACTTAAGTGTTATTAGTTTTATTGTCATCACTTTATATAAATTAAGTTAACAGCACTGTTTGCAGCTAGATAATATTTTTACATTTTGTCTTGTTATCACCAGAACTGTATTTACAAATATTAACCTGGGCTAGTATGTATTTTGTAGAAGCACACCAATGTGCAGATGAATGCATGCGCGTAGAGTAAAAATGTATGCACATGTGTCTTTGATACAAACATTTTTCTCAACAATGCAACAACAAAAAATAGAAACCTTTAAACTACTAGAACCTATCAGCTAAGATATAGGAATGGAAGTTGATATTGAAAAATGCACTATGCTTATAATGGAAAAGGGGAAAAGAAAAGAAATAACGGAAAGAATAGAATTGCATAATCGGGAAAACATCAGAACATTAAGGAGAAAAACTACAAATACCATGGAATACTGGAAGCGGGTACCTTTAAGCAAAGTAAGATTAAAGAAGAAGTAATAAAGGAATACCTGAAAACAACAAGAATGATTAATGAACCCAAACTCTAATCAGAGGGCGGTCTCTTGTGAGATAATCATGACCCTACTTAAACCGGACAAGATTTTCTCGGTCGGAATGTAAGTAACCAGCTGTACTCCGCCCCAAATAATGGGACGCAATGTCATAAGACTCTTCAATCAGATGACAAATTGAATGACACTAACGATGACGCAATCAGTTTACAGAATATTGTTAGTAATAGTAGTAATGTCAGTACTTGAAATAATAAAACTAATAATAATAATAGTAGTAGTAGTAGTAGTAGTAGTTGTAGTAATAATAATAATAATAATAATAATAATAATAATAATAATAGTCCTATTAATCAAAGTTGGGGGGAATACATCATCTAGCGAGAATAATAATGGGACCATATTACCTTTAGGCACCCCTTTTTGATCTCGATTAAGAAAGGACATGTTTTTCTTTTACACCATCAATATCCGGTTGTTTGTTAGGAGTTAGGGGTTAGGGGTTAGGGCTGGGGGTTAGGGTTAGGGGTTAGTTTTATCATTTTTTTTAATCTAAAAATCGTCTGTTAAAACAACCGGATATTGACGGTGTAAATGAAAGACATGTCCTTTCTTAATCGAGATCAAAAAGTGGTGCCTAAAGGTCAAATGGTCCTAATAATGTCACTTGTATTGATACAGGTTCTAACGGTAAGAATAATAAAGAAACTGGGAACAAACTTCCACAAAATAGTAGCAAAGTAGTAGAAGGGCCACATAAAGGGACTGAGTGAATTGGAAATGTGAGGAATAATCGCGATCATCCAGACGACAACACTGCTAAAATTAGCTTGGATACTGAATCTAAGAAGACTTGCTGTCACTATTCCTTGGGACTTTGCAATCCAAAGTGATGGAAAATAAAAAGTAATAAACCATATATACTTGTTAAGGACTATAAAAGACATACCTACTTCCTGTCTGGTATGTCAGTGCCAACAGATAATAACATATTAGTCAAAGTATATAAAAAAATACGTAAACACAAACACCTGGAAATAGAAGAAAAGCGACACTTTAAAACTACCACCGAGTCAGTAACAGTGATATGATCAGTAATAGTGATATGATCAAGAAAGGTACATATAAACGCATTAAGATACCTGGCAGTCTTAGCCTACAGGAATTTATAAATATTGTATTTTCCAGAATTGCTTAGCTCTCAATTTGTGTAGGAATGTAACACCTAAAAGAGGCAGAACTTCCGCTGAATAAAACTCCATTCGAAAGTGTTTGATAAAATTACTAATTCTAAGAATACTTTAAAAAATAATTCTAGGAATAAAATTTGTATTACGGCCAAATATTTTTTCATACGGCCAAATATTATATCAAGTAAAATACAATGATTAAAATCAGAATACACGCACCGAATAATATATAACAGGAAAAAATCAAGATTTGTAAATGTATGCGTACACACACACACACACACACACACACACACACAAACACACACACACATACACACATCTATATATATGCTTGTGTGTATGTAAGCACACACACAGACATATACACACTACACACATACACATACAAACACACACACACACACACACATACACACACACACACACACACACATATATATATATATATATATATATATATATATATATAGTAATCAATGTATATATAACAGTTAAAATCAAGTATTGTAAAATATGCCTAGACACATACACACATACACATACAAACGCATATATATATATATATATATATAATCAATGTATATATGGACACATATATATGCTGAAACACACTCACACACACACACACACACACACACACACATATATATATATATATATATATATATGATCAGTGTATGGACACATATTTATGCTGAAACACACACTCACATACATACACACAAATACGCGCACACACACACACGCACACACACACACATATATATATATATATATATATATATATATATATATATATATATATATATAATACGACTTTTCATATTGTACTATATGACATACTCGAAAAATGATTTATCAGAAATGGTACTGGAAGTCAAAATCAAAAAATTCTGGTCTTTCAAAGTTGCCAAACTTTTTCCAAAAGCAAATGGAAGCCAAAAGGAAAAAGTGAAAAAAACAAAAACAAAAACAAAAACAAAAAACAACAGAATTTTACAAAATCCTCCGGTAAGAAAACGATGTAGATTTAATTAACAAATTGATTTTTGAATTGTTTTTTCACTTTTCAGAATTTTGTATTTCGTGTTAATCTTGAAAACATCTCAGTCAGCCACATTCGAAATTTATTACCTAAAAGCAAAAGTCTTAGAAGATTCTACGGTAGCTTCTAAATGCTAAAATTCGAATTATCCTTTTTGATATTTTTGTTAGTTTTGTTTTAAAGAATCTTCAAAACTTTCGAGCTTTGAACAGTTATTGATTCTAATCTCTGCTATCATATCTGAGAAAAGGTTTTATCTTTTAAGCCTAAATCAAAACAAATTAAACGAATCTCGTCGAAAATTTAAAATACCAAATATCTTTTTAAAAAGATATTTTATAACATCGTTTGTTTTTAAATTTTATTTTCACTCCAGATGAAATGAAAGAGAAATCCTCGATTTGGCGCTTTTAATCAAGAAAACATTGAAAGTATTCGTTTATTGATTCAAATTTTTGACCAAACTCCAAGTTTACATTTCATATATTTTCATGTCAAATATTTTAGATTTAGAATATATTCCTTTACCACTATACCTCTACCTCTGCACCACAAGGAAGATGTGACACAAGGTCAGTTTTTAAGTGGTTTACAACTGGTTTGAATTCAATGTTTCCCTTCTAGACTGGTTGCCTAATTAGTTTTCTATTCTACGAACCCATAGCTGGGCGAAGAACATATGGATTTATACCTTTCTCGAAGTACTTAGCACGAAGTGAAACTCAGTCTAGCCCAAGGTTTGATCTTGGGTCACCGATTCCATTTTCTACGACTATTCTGGATAAATAATAATAATAATAATAATAATAATAATAATAATAATAATAATAATAATAAGTAATTCCATGTCAAATTATCCAGGCCATGTCACCCATCCCCTTCAATTTTTCTGAAATTTTGTCCAAGTGTGGATTATGATCAAGATTTGAGCTTTCAATTTCCAAAACTGGCGGAGTTATGTCGGCTTTTAGCTCTCCAAATTTGATACGGGTAACGAGAAATGACGACTTTTTTTAACCTATTTTTGTCTGTAAAATGAGTTCTTCCATACTACTGAAAATTGGTTTATAAAATCATTTTTATACAAGGAACCCGAAAATGGTATCAAAAAAGTCTTAAAGTCAATCAATTTTAAGTTATTAATGATTTCAGATTTTTTCCTAGCAAGATCAATATCCTGATGTGGCACTGCATCAAGGAGATAAATCTTTTCTACTATTATTTCACATATATTGAACATTATTTGTACCAAAAAGATAGTTTGATTTTTGCTCTGAACAGAAGCTACAACATCAGTTAGAATTAAAAATGGATACTTCAAGCTACGCGAGAGAGATTGCGCACGAGGAGACATGGACATGTCTAAGAAAATGAAACCTCAGAAGAGAGAGAAACTGAATCTCTTATAAGATTAGTGCAAGACAATACCATAAAAACCAATTATATCAACAACATACAACATCCTTGTAGACATAGGCTTTCGTTCCATATACGCACGTAGAAAACAAGAAATCAAATCATATATAAATTACACACACACAAATTTAGACTTAACACTGATATCGGTATCTTATAGATATATCAATACTACTCAAATAAATAACACATCTATTTTGATAAATTTGCAACACTCCAAAGTAAACAAACAAAATTAATTTATAAATTACACCCATACAAATACAAACTTAAATTAGATTTAAAACTACAATATTTCTTTTAAGAGACACAAATTCTTTTTAGTTAAAAACATCTCCAGTGAATATATATATATATAGAACAACACAATTTTCATAATAAAATAAAAATGAAATAAGAGTTATATTTTTGAATACATTTAACAACCCAGATGCCACCATACAAGATCTAAGAACGAATTTACTTCCTGTTTAAGTGAACGTTTTCAATTTCGAATTTATTTTCTTCACTTAATGAAAGGATGAGGTTCTCTCTAAAATATCACATTACATTATAGAGAACTATGGGTATTGTTGCATATCGTGCAACGGAAGAGAAATCTTCCGGTCAAGGGACAAAAGAGAAAGACATATATATAAAAAAGGGGAGAACGGAAGAGAGGTCTTCCGGTCAAGGAGGCGGATAAAAGATAAAGAAATATATTTAAAAAATGAAGTCTGTCCGTTATCAGATCAAAAGATTTTAAAAAATGCGTGGGCATATTTATCGTATATAAAGGTTAGTGGATCTCGAAGGCCATTCAGTCCGCAGCGAGTAGCCGTGAGCATAACCTCATCGCCTCCCGTCAATAACCCCCTCGGGCATTTTCATTGTGAACGCTCTGCGCCCCTCACAACCCACAAACCGAAGAAAATAAAGACGGGTCATATTTTTATATACTCGTGTCTGTGGTTTCATTGAAGTCTAGTAGCCGGCTATACAACAGTATTATTGGAGATTTTAGGAGACTTATCATTTAATTCGTTTTCACTTCAGTCAGTAGTGTACTCACCAAGGAATCCCAAGGTTCCTAGTTCGATACTGATCCCCGCCAACTCAGCGCATGAGTAGCACATATTGGGTATTCTGATCCGTCTGGTAAAGTGTGAAGCTTACGGTAGGTGTAGCCCTCCACCTCAGCAAATACAATCTCCCCTGGTCGTGCGCCAGCAAAAAGAGGATAGGCTCCCTCGCCGGCCGGCTACTCTGCCAACTTTACTTTACTTTACATCTAAAATAGAAATGCAGCCACACTTCAAATTTATTTTTTGGAAATTCTTCTTATCGGTATATTTGATTCACTTTCCTTGTGGAGGGAAATCTTACAACCGAAAAAAAGTGGACGGATAATGTATCAATAGAAACATCGTGTGAATAACAAAAAAAAAATTTAAAAAAGCATTTACCTTTACAATTCTTTGAATGTAAATGATACTTCTAAAAATCATAGATCACTAAATGAAAGAGTAATTTTTTCCTGTTAATTAATTATTGAAAGAGAAACTTTTTGTCTCGTAAACAGATTAGAAATGCACCAATTATTTTCCGGTAAAGTATAACATAATTCTCTACTTCATAGGAAAACTGGACTTTGATATTGGAAATGGAAATAATTTTATATATTTTCTTTTTATCTGAATATATATATATATATATATAGAGAGAGAGAGAGAGAGAGAGAGAGAGAGTAAACTACAGACACGTGTTTCGAGGTATCACCTCTCATCAGTGCAGTTATACCATTTTTAGCAGCTACCTCTGGCCGGGTTCGAGACCCGAACGAACTTACGCTCGCCAAACCTCTTACCCATACGGCCACAATCAGCTGCCAAGTATAGCAGGCTATTTAATCGCTACATTTCTAAGCGGAAATGAATTATATATATATATATATATATATATATATATATATATATATATATATATGTGTGTGTGTGTGTGTGTGTGCGTGTGTGTGTGTGTGTATACAGGGTGTTCGGGATAAATTTGACATACTTATATTTGGTTATTTTTCTCCGTAGGTTGGAGGTATTGACGCACACTACGCATCTTTTAAAAGTTTGGACCCTCTTCATTCATATACGCGATGACAGATAGAATTGATGACTGGAACCCACCTGAATCATGGAAGAGAATAACTTGTATCATGATGATCTGCTCGGGCCATCAAAATAAGGAGATTATGGTTGCTGCCCAATGCTCCCTGAATACTGTAAAAACAATCAGGCATAAACTGGAGAATTGCAATGGAGACTACGAGGCTAGAAGAAAGCCACATAACAGACGATCTGATTGCGTTCATGCAGCAGAAATCCTCAAAAATCTACAGAAAGTGTATCATATTATGATGTTGAATTCAGATGCCTACGTGGAGTTGCTAAACACTGTAGTCAAGCCCTTGATAACAAAGGTAGCCAATGGTAAGCCATATGTATGGCAGCAAGATTCGGCCCCCTGCCACACCTCTGGGAAAAGTCAAAAATGGTTGTCGGTAAAATTTTACGACTACATCAGTCCCAATGTTTGACCTCCGAACTCCCCAGATCTTAACCCTATGGATCATTATGTATGTGGTGTTGTTGAGAAAGACACCAATCGCCGTGCCAGTACTACAAAAGCCTAGTTAATCGACAGAATTAAGGTAGTTTTTGAGACCATTCCCAGGGAAACTGTACCATCAGTTTGCTCCAGGTTTTGGAGCAGGATTGAGGCTATGATCGATGCTACTGGCGATTTATTAATTCTTTACAATCCATTAAATTTTGTAGCTACCAAGCACGTTTTTCTTTTTCCTTATGAAACTGTCAAATTTCTCCCGAACACCCTATATATATATATATATATATATATATATATATAGAGAGAGAGAGAGAGAGTAAACGAAAAGGACACACACACACACATATATATATATATATATATATATATATATATATACACATTTTACAGACAAAATAAGGTTAGAAAATGTCGTCATATATATATATATATATATATATATATATATATATATAGAGAGAGAGAGAGAGAGAGAGAGAGAGAGAGTAAGAGAAAAGGACACACACACACACATATATGTATATATATATATATATATACACATTTTACAGACAAAATAAGGTTAGAAAATGTCGTCATATATATATATATATATATATATATATATATATATATATATAGTGAGAGGGACAGAGAAATGTAAGTAATATCAATATGTAAAGATTAAAAACAACTTTTATCTTTTGTCAGCAAATTTTTCAATTTCTCTACGGCAAACTTGTAATAAAATAAAAACATTAGACATTTTTGTTATGTCTTTTCACATCCCGTGATTATTTCTCATTTCAGATGATGGTGGGAGCGGAAGTGGTGAGCCATTTCTTCTTGTTTTTCTTGAACTACTTGAAAATAAATAACCCAAATTTCAGAAAGAAACATTTTATCTGGCTACTTTAAATTCAAATCGAAAAAGAAATTGACATTTTTGGGAGATTTTCACTTTTTTTTTTTAAATCGAAGTGGATGAGATGAAATTTCAATTTCTTATCGCTTTCAACTGAGAAAGAAGGGGAAAAAACAAATATTTGGAATTTGCAGAAGGTTTTTAATACGAGCTAAAAATAATTAAGACTGGTATTTTCTCTCTTATAAAAAAGACCCTCAGCTTAACTCATAAGCACACCACATGTGTTGGAGAATCTTACACAGAATCGCCATCACTCACTATCATAACGTTGGTTGAATGATCAAAACATTCTTTCACGATCAATAATGAACCAGTAAAGTGGAGACAAGTTTTGATTAATTATTTTTGCTACTACAAAATTAAATATGTTCAAACATTTCCTTTATATTTCTCGAATATTAAGACTTCTATTATTTATATATTTATAAGAATTGTGAGTGGTTTTGGCTATAGTGGCCAAAATGGTTCTTATAATTCGTTAGAAGGGTCAGAGAAACCTTCCAACGTGGAGGAATATATACATAATTAAATCCGAACAAAGAAGTACAACATAACAAGAATACAGACTTTATTGTCTGAGCGCATGGAGCATGATATATTTGACAAGATACAAACAGAGAGGACGAAATTCATTGAGAAGTTAGAAAGAGTTCATAACGTATGTACGAGTTACTTACTGAGAGTTGATGGAAAGTCTAGTCTATCTTTGTGGATGCCAGACCAAGAGAAAGAGAGAGAGAGAAAAAGAGGGAGAACTTCCCGGGCTGAGTTTAAATACCCAGCTAGTAGTGCCACCTAGTCACAAAACCCTGGCGGCGAGGGGAAATAACCCTTTTGGACACAAGTCCATCCCAGCAGGTTTGGTTTGGTTTGGTTTGGTTTGGTTTGTTTTACGGCATATCAACCTCGGTAGGTCATTTAATGCCGTCTAAGTTTTAGATTCATATCGGTAGTTTGGTAGAAAACAAATATATATATGTATAGATTTTAACTATAGTTCAATTACTCATATTTTTTAGTACAATCCCACTTCTTTTAGGCAATGTAAAATCCTGGAGGGTCTTATTTTCGTGAAAAGTTTGTTTTTTTCAAATTATTTACTTGGTATTTTGTTCGCACTAGATCAAAGTCTACACACATAGCAGTATATGCATCTCTGTAAATCTCTCTTGGCATATAGTGCATATTGGGGATTCTGTGCCCTCTCGTAAATGATGATGAAGGGTGATGTATGTGAAGGCGGATCAGCACAACCTGTTCTTTTCAATTTTTGTTGTATTTTAAGTTCCATTCTCCAATGGTAGATTTAGTGTTTTGAAGTTTGTTATTAATGAGTGCATTCAAATGATTTTGCCATTTTTTAATAATAATTTTTTCACAACTGTTTTATAATCAGTATATGGTATTTTTGTTTTTGTTATTGTGTCTTTCATAGCTTTCTTTGCCTCTGAATATGCTCTGTCATTTCCAGGTATGCCAAGGTGGCTTGGGATCCAGCATAAAATTATTTCGTTATTTTTGGTATATTCTGTTTAACATTTGTTTAGTTAATAGATCATTGACGTATTTATCTTTTAATGTAGTAAATGCAGATAAAGGGTCTGTGAATGTTAGGAATTTATTGCTGGAGGTTGTGCTAAATTAATAGCAATTATTTCGGCGCTGTATATAGAAGCTATATTAGGGATTCTTATTCGTTGTTTATTATTATTTAGCATGGCAGCACATCCAACTTTGTTTTTCTTTTTAGCTCCGTATATATATATATATATATATATATATATATATATATATATATAGTGTAGAGTCTCCGCTCTTCACTCCGTGGTCCACTGGTTCAATCTCCAGTGGCGGAGATTGTGGTATGCACTGCTGATGAGACCAAAGGAGGTTGAAACAGCTGTCCAGTGCTCCGGATGTCGCAAATGGTGTTTGCCGAGTTGTCTGGTCATGGTAATATGATTCAATTATCAATTATATATAATTCCTCTCTTAAATTTAATATATACTCTTTGCCCATTAGGTTGTGTTCTGAGGATTCGGGCCCCGAATTGGGAAGTCGCTGTCCTGGAGGTGACCTTGCCCTCTGTAATCCGGCGATGGGATACACGGCAAATACAGGTTAAGTGGCTGCGCAGTTTGAATTACTATTACCATTGACTAGATGATTTGGCATTCTCCGTTTGTGGCATAGGCTGGTGGTGTAGAGTCTCCGCTCTTCACTCTGTGGTCCACTGGTTCAATCTCTAGTGGCGGAGATTGTGGTATGCACTGCTGATGAGACCAAACGAGGTCGAAACAGCTATCCAGTGCTCCGGATGTCGCAAATGGTGATTGGATATATATATATATATATATATATATATATATATATATATGTAGTCTGGGTAACTATGTTTTATATTGAGTGTTTCAGAGTGGTATATGATTGCGTTAGTTTTGAATTTTAGATATCTTGTAAGGTCTAGAATTATTTTAGGTTGGTTTATAATCCAGGGAAGTGTGGGTGATATAATTGATTTGTGAATTTGTGCTATGTCCACCTCGCCCTCTTGCATGATCTTGTTCCTAAATTTTCCATCCGTTACCATCTTGTAATGTTAAAGATGAGACCGTCCAAATCGTCCAAGATGAAATGCAAAAAGGTAAGTACTGATTATCTGGTTTCGCTTAATTGTCTAATCATTATTTCTTCTACTTTTTTCACCCAATTTTACAATGAATATTTCCAAATCGTCTGGTAATTAATAATATCTTACAAAGAGTTTCAAACATTTGATCCAACTTGGACTCCCTTTAAATTTCTACAGTAAATTTGCCAACTTTCTATGACAAACACGTCAAATAGGTAGATAAGTTGTCTGAAGTTCTGAGAGTGAACATTTTTCTTATTACTTATTCGTCATTGGACGATTATCTTCATTGCTGCGGCACTTAATACACATTCTCAGCAGATATACAACTCTTAGGACAAATTATGAGATTAGCTCATATAGAGGATGTTTCTTTAGTTCCTTCTTATTTAGCAGTAAATAAACTAATAACAGTCAAGATGCAAAACCCCTTTTTTTTCTTTTATAGCAAAACATTCTGGCTTCATAAAATATTCCTTAAACAAACTAGATTAAATTATTTAAATCAATGTTATAAGTTGTTGTTTTTTTCCAAAGCACGCAGTGAAAAATATTATTGAATAATTCAATGTCGAGGAAAATATTATGGTGTGAATTTGCAATTTTCATTCCAAACACAAATACCAACTGAGATCTAGACATGATCAATCACCAGGAGATAGATGGGCTCCACCTGGGTATTTTCCCTAGACACACGCATGAGTAACCCCTCACAACCAAACCAGGTAGTGGGATAACTCTCTCTCTCTCTCTCTCTCTCTCTCTCTCTCTCTCTCTCTCTCTCTCTTACACATACATATACGCATACACACATAGACATACACACACATACATACACAGACACACACAATAAAAAAAGTTGTTGTAGATCTGAACAAGTGGTCGGTCTACCTAATTGAAAGTAAACATGGCTCCGACAAAAGAACTGACCATTAAAACAATGAAAAGTATCGTAAAACTCATTCAAGAAGGCACTGCTTGCATTTTTGGTCTTATCTGTTATTAGAATAGTTACTGCTAAATAAAACAATGAACATATTCTAAGCGTTCTTGTTGTTAACAGCCAATTAACACGCTCGAATACGTGGTTAGTTAACTATTTAATCGCCGATCTTGAAAGCCGGATGACTGGATCAACAACCAAGGATTCCTTGGTTGTTGTTGCTTAACACAAGGATTCTGCCCAACACCGAGGAATAATCAATGACTCTGCTTAACACAAGGAGTCTTCACTAAGGAACATCCAAGGATTCTTCACTAAGAAACTGTTGATAATTTCGAGTATATAAGGTGTGTGCTCGATCCTCGCCATACTTATAGACTAGGCGAGATCATGTGATCTATTTCTTGGCCAATCACTGGCAGTACTCTGAGGCTGATACAATACTTAACCGACCTTACTGGTCATAATTACTGTAACATTCATGGACGACAGACACGGATTAAATGACTGGACCTTTACCATTACACAGGATAGGACTTCTACGCTTACCCAAGGATTCCATAACGCAGGACTTTCTTTAAGCCCTTTTCAACTGGCCAAGGATGGCACTTAAAAACGTTAGAACCAAGGATTCTACCTAACACTAAGGAACAGAAGGGATCTTACCTGCAGCCTAAAACCGTAACAGTTTTGCACTTACCATGGCCTTGTGTCTGACTGAGAATGAAAATATATACATATGATGCTTGAAGGAAAAAGGCACCGAGAAATATAGGAGATATTATTTAATAGATAATTTGGGCAGAACCCTGTATGCTCTTAGATGCTGGGAGCGGGGATGCATGTTATAGTTTTGAGCTTTTGTAAGCACGTGCACGTTCATATGTGTACACAAATGATTCACTAAAGAACAACCAAGGATTCTAACACTAAGGAACACAGGGATTTTACCTAACAATGAGGAACACAATTGCTCTCCAGTATATAATGCTCTCACCTGCAGCCTGAAAATGGCCACCAAAATCGTAACCATTTGGCACGGACGAACAATCAAGGACTCTGCTTAACACAGGGATTCTTCACTAAGGAATATCCAAGGATTCTTCACTAAGGAACAACCAAGGATTCCTCCTAACACTAAGGAACACAATTGATCTCCACTGTATAGGGCTCTCACAAGCAGCCTAAAATGGCCACAAAAATCGTAAGAGTTCTAATTCCGTAAATTTTGCCAGCGGTTGTTTGTTTTTTTTTTTTTTCGACCTTCCTTATTCTTATTCTTTTATTTATTTTCAGGTTGTTGTCTTCATTTTTACTGTTTTGAACTCAGAGCTCTTTATTATTTCTCTGGTTTGAGTTGCCTCCGGTGCTTTTGGAATGGCCTTGGCATATTTCTTTTTTATTATCGAAAAAATAAAACGACAATTTAAAAATTCTTGTGAAAAAGTCCCCTTATGCAAACATCTCCTTGAAGAAGTATTCGGACACTCATTAAAATTATAATCTCAGAAACCAATGAAAATAAACAAAAAATGTTTAACCAGATCAAATAAATATAAATTCTATCTTCTCTGAAAGTACTAGATTGATGCTAATGTAAGATGGAAGATTCCAATTAAAGAAAGAATCATGTTTTTTGTTTTTTTTTCAATTTCTTTTCCAATACAGCAATGTTATCACTTTAGAATCATTAAATTAGAATGAATTAAATATGCATTTGAAAGGCAACTAGGTTATTTTCGTTATTTCCTATAACTCCAAACTAAAAAAGGGGAACAACTCTGAATTAATTTTATAAATTATTTATTTATTTATTGATCTACTAGGAAAAAAGAAGAGAGGGTTAGGGTTAGGGTTTAGGGTTTAGGGTTTAGGGTTAGTTTAATGGGAAAATAATGGGTAGATTAACAGATTAACAGATAAAATTCATTCAGAGTGGTTCCCCTTTTTAGGTTGGAGTTATAGGAAATAACCGACAACAAAATTAGGAAGAATTAACTAGTACAAAATCCCCTAAAATTAACAATAAGATTTGAATTATCCCCAAGGATTAAATCGTTCTGTTTGATAATCCCAAAATATTATAAGGGGCGTAATATTGTGTATATAACAAGCAGAATGAAGATATTGGTTCAAATTGATCACTGTATAACATTATATTCTTATTTCAGAAATACAGACAAAAATTCTCCTTGTCCATGTTATATTGACCCCAAATTTTGACTATTGCATTTGCCTTCCTCAAATTTTTGTTGCATTCTAAAATATTTAAAAAATTGTCTTTTTTCTTTTCTTTTTTTTTATTACCCCAAACTTCAACCAGGAAATAGATCCTTGCGATAGATATCGCGCAATGCTTGGATATTTTATGCGTTGGATGAAACTTCATCCCATAAATTAAGATGAAATGAAAAAAAATGATTTTATATTTTTGGTAAATGTGGGTCTAAATTCGGAAGGAATTTTTAACTGTCGATATTTAACAAGTTTAGAATCAAGATAAGTTATGATATGTTATATTTAACAAGCTTGTATTTAAAACAACTTCATTATTGTAGAAATGCCTCATTAACATCAAACAAATGGGAGGTCGGTGCAGAAAACCGAGCGGCCTGACACCTCAGTGTCAAACAAGTCATGGAAAGTAGTGTAGTGAAACAGAGAGGAAAGAGACAGGAAGGAGGAGAGACAACATACGTCCCAGAAAGCATCACTGTTTGTGTACAATCAGAGACTGCCATTCAAAACTTGGCCTGCTCAGCGACTATTTATAAAAACCCAAGCTCATTTTCTACCTTATCCCATTTAGTACTACTACTACCACTACCACTACTACTGCTAATAATAATAATAATAATAATAATAATAATAATAGATATGCAAATGTAGTGTGTGTGGAGACAGATGAGCGAATGTAGCAAATTAGCAGATGCAGAATTTTTCAAATTTTGGACACTACGCCATCGACTTTCGTTGGCGGAAGGATGCCAACAGCACGTTTGAATTGAAAACTACTTGGTTATTGTTGAGAGTTCCATCTTCACTGGATGCTCCACATTTCTAATCTTGAAGTATAGAGAGGTATTTTCCATGCACCCTACTTATGCAGGTGTGACACAAGGACATTTTTATGTGAGCCACCTACGAGCCAAAACTCATGGGTGGTAGGTGCAAAAAATGCGTTGATTCCGCCGACACACACCCCTCAGGTAGGGGGCACAGGCATTGGGCAATAAATCCAGCCCTGTCTTTTTAAATCAAGGGGCCACTTGTTGCCTGGAAGATATCTCCCTGGTGTTACGTAGCGGCCTTCTTCGCTACTCTAAATCGTGTACGTTAGTACTGGGGTTTTCACTGTACCCAAAGCGATGTATGTTAGTAGTCAGCTACTACCGACTACTGGACTTCAATAAACAACAGATACGTATGTACAAAGAGAGGACCCTTCTTTATTTTCTTCGGTGTGTGGGTGGTGAAGGCGCAGAGCTTACAATGAGTGCCCGAGGGATGTGTTCTGACGGGAGACGTGAAGTGTCCTTTCGGCTGCCGGCTGGCATCTCTGTGGTCTGACTGCTGTCGGCTCGACCCTCTGGTTTTTGTATTGACGACACGCCTACGCATCTTTATCTTTTGATCTGATAACGGACGTTTGTTATATATTTCTTTATCTTCTCCCTGCTTCCTTGACCGGAAAGCCTCGCTTTCGTTTTCCCCTTTTTTAAATATATATTTTTATATTTTTCTTTGTCTTTTTGCCGGAAGCTTCGTTTTCCGGCCGAGGACAATACAACACCTGGGATCAACGCCGTTAATGTAACACTTCTAGTCCAGAGGCCGGAGCACACTGGACCTCCGCCCCGAAGAGCGAGTCAGAAGATAGAAGCGAAAATTATTCATTGAAGTATCAAGATGTTTGAGATCTGATTGTCTACACGCATTTATTGATTAAGTGTAAATGCTGAATGACAAAGCCAACTGAATGAATGAAGACGTTGAATCTGTTTATGACATTTCAGGGTTTGTACAAAACTTGCAATTCATAACAGTAGGGTTTTTTAAAATTCCAAGGTAGAAGCGAAATATGGAAATAGAGAAAGAGAGAGAGAGAGAGAGAGAGAGAGAGAGAGAGAGAGAGAGAGAGAGATTGTTGCCAGGTCCCATGTGGTGGTGGGGGGGGGCAATGGCGCAAGTAAATATGTGAATCATGGTTCGCGTCTTTTATTGGCAATTTCCTGAAGGAAAGAAATATTCGAAGGGAAAAGAAGAAAAAAAAAAGATACAGGTGTTTGTTTTGTTTTCTGGGGGGGGGTTGTTTTTTTCGTTTTCCTTTGTTTTCGGAAGAAATTTCTTTTTTATTTCCTTCTCGCGATTTTGCCTGATGTCATGGTTGCCAATTTGCGATTCCCAAGACAAGAAATATTCATTGCCAAAAGCAACACAAACATCTGTGAATGTCAGGTGAACATACAACAAATACAAATCAACCTCTTAAAAAAGTTTCTTATTCTTCGGAAACAATATTTTAAGGGTTCTTTTTTGTGCAGGTACCAGGTAACACAGTAAAGTCTGTCTGATTATTTTCAGAAAATATTTTGGTGTCCCCAAGCAACTACATTTTTGCTTTAGAGAAATAAGGAAATCCCAAGTCGCGTTGATCAAACACCATAATACCAATTTAGAAAGAATTAACTATTTACAAAAACGCAAGGTCAATTTTCTACTCGATTCACATCTGCTACTATTACAACTAATACAACTCCTGCTGCTGCTACTGCTTCAGATAATAATAATAATAATAATAATAATAATAATAATAATAATAATAATATGTTATTATTATTATTATTATTATTATAGTTTTTCACACACGCCTGAGCCGGAGGTTCCCTGGAGGCTGAATCACAGTAAGTCACCTCAGGTCTCCAGGACTCTCCTGAGTATTCCAGCCGATATCAATAATGCTGTAGTCTGGGTGGTCTCGATTCTTCCTCTGATTTCCAGTTCATCCAGACTCTTTTTCCAGGGCCCTGGGGACCGTTTCTAGGGCACCAATTACAATTGGCACGTTCTTCACCGTCATGTTCCACTGTTCACTGGCAAGGTCCAAGTATTTGTCTATATATTTGTCTATATATTTTTTCTTTTACTTTCTCTTGGTGATC
This sequence comes from Doryteuthis pealeii, assembly GCA_023376005.1. Lineage (NCBI taxonomy): Eukaryota > Metazoa > Mollusca > Cephalopoda > Myopsida > Loliginidae > Doryteuthis > Doryteuthis pealeii. The sequence goes on along the minus strand of CM042147.1, from coordinate 42,217,935 downwards.
GGCCGAGACGGCAAAATCCACGAGACGACAAATTCTCTTCTTCTTGTTGATCAACACCAGGTTTTGTCTCATGGCTTGGATTAGGTGATTCGTCTCTACCAGAGAATTTTGTGCGTCGCATTCTCCAGGACATTATTAGTCGAAACTAAAATATGAAGCACCTTTCTGAACAAACCCACCCACCCAGCTCTCAATTCTAAAGATTTGGGGTCAATTCCAAGCTGGTTTTTTTTTTTGTTTGTTTATTGTTTTTTTCAATTTTTTTCATTCTTTCTTCTTCACCGTTTTGTACTCGATTCACATCTCCCATCTGACGGGTTTCCTTTTCTTTAAAAGGAAATATCGTCTCATTTCCTTCGGATTTTAATGATCTCGTCACACAAGAATGTGCGACCCTTTCTTTGTTATTACCAAGGTCATTACAAAAACATTGATCAATAACATAGCTATCAATGTTAAAATCATTTAACACGTCTTCTTTCATCAACGGATGGCAGAGTCTGGTTGGTTGGATTTTACGGCATGTAACAACTACCTTGGGTTATTTTATGCCAAAGACGTTTTTGTTTTATGCATTCTTGTTGGGTTTTAATTTTTTTTAAACACATTTTTTAACTAATTTTTAGTATTCAATCAAATCTATTAATAATGGGATTGGGTGTATTTCTGTCTGTAAGCAAAACTACGTCACAGCTTACGTCACAATACTGTCATCTTGTGATCAGTCTGTTTCTCAAAATCCCAAAATATTTTTCTATTTTGTATGAGAGTCTGTGATTTGTGCTAGTAAATTTTTAACACCTTCAATTTAGAGGTATTTGTTGGGCTCATGTCGAGACCGATATATATATATATATATAGTCTCCACACAGAATTGGTCGAATTTTTACAAACCCATCAGTCTAAATTCTCCCTTTTCTTTACAATTCTGTTTTGGTTTTGTTTTTGGGGGTTTTTTTTTAAGGAAAGATCCAACTCTTTCCAAATCAATCATGCTTATTCTCTCAGACAGCTCTTTGAGTTTTATCATTTGTTATTATCTTTTTAACATATTTCTTATGCTTATTTTTTATGTAATGGGCAACGTTATCTCTTCACAGACATTTTTATCCTTATTATGGTTCGTTTTTATAAAGTCATTCAAAACTATTTCAGTTGTAAATCAGTTTCAACTCACCTCTGTGCAGTCACCTAGTCTACAATTCATTTTGTCTACTAAATTTGATTCGAGTTTTCTCCTTGTATTTTTGTGGGCGGTTACAATATTCGAGTGTGTTTGACTTCGGGGAACATTCTTCCTAGCGGCATTTTTGTCATTTGTCGTTTTATATTTTTTTCAATTCAATGGCTAATTTGTTGTTCCCAGTGGCCACTTTCTGGTCCTTATTATGATTGAAAAAAAAAACATTGTAAAAATATTGAGTACAATCGTTTAACAAAGGCCTTGTCATTGAAGAAAAATAAATCACGTTGAATGTTTATCCGGCTTTGAAAATTCAGCTATTACATTTAAAGCCCAAACATCCACCCACCTTACAAACGCACAGAGGCTTGAATATATATAAAATAAAGATATTATAGTTTCCAGATGATATAACATAATATTTTGGCAAAATAATAAATAAATCACCAAGTTAAAATTCGAAATAATAACATGAGTTGTTTTGAAACAAATCTAAGATTTTCAGAGACATCTTCTATACATATATAAAGAGCAGCTGTGTGTATATGTATGTCCGGAGGAAACTTTGAAAATAAAACAATTAACGACAAAATAAATATATATACACATTAAATATCACCAGGGCTTGGTTTTTGAGCAAAAATAATAGAGATTTGATTTATATTTTTAATTTAATTTAAAAAATAAAATTTAAATGATAAAAGCATGGATTTTTTTGTTCATTTGATATTTCAGATAGTAGACATTAACATTTATTTTCAGTGTAGGTGGATCAATACAAGGCTTATTTTTTTACATAGGGATTTAAATGGGGAATCCCACAAGGATTCAACTCACGATTCAGTAATAATGGATCTGCAGGACTAACCTTTAAAAAATCCCCATCTACCCAGGCGATGCTGGGTAGCCGCTGCTAGTTATTAATAAATAAGATTTATTCTGTGTATTAATGATTATATTTTGTTTAGATTTAGAAACAATTTATATCTGACATGAATTTTCTAATAAAAAATTCCCCAAAAATCTTTCGGTTATAAAAACCTAGTATATTTTTCCAGTTTAATATTTGTTAATTTGTAAAATAAAATAAAACCAATTAATTCTAAAATATATATAGAATCACTCAAATGCTACTATTAGCAAGTTTTACTAAACTTAACTTAATCCATTAAAAAGGGAAATAGAAGAAAACGAGATGAGAAGGTTTGTGTTGCGATTGACATTACAAAGTGCGAAGGGCAAGCATGCTTTGAAAATTAACATTTAATATTCTAATTTTTACCTGGGATCAGACACTTTCTTTTACAATAAGTTCTTGTGTTATTGTTTGTTATATTAGGAGGGAACTCTCTAAAAAGAAAACAAAAAGGCCACCAAGGAATTCAAGTTACCTTTTCTTTTTTTTTTTTTTTTTTTTTTTGACGTCTATAAGCTTGTTGCCTGTAAAATTATGATTTTGTATATTCTCTTCTTCGTACGTTTTGATTATACAATAGATTTTTTTAACAAAAGCAATACAAAAGAAAGAATCTTATCTTTTGAACATGTAAGTGCGTGGGGGAATTTTATTTTGCTGGTTTCATTTGAATTTGAAGATGATTAGAAAAGTTTTTTTTTTGTTTTTTATTGTTTTGTTTTTTGTTTGTTTTTTTTTTTGTTTTTTTGGGGTTTTTTTGTTTTGATTTTTTTTTTTTTTGCTCTTACCTCTCTTCCGTTCTGATTTTAAACGCAAACAAAAATATCAAATTCGACGAAACTTCACGTAGATATACAACACAAAGATGTTGTTAGATTTTTCCCGGTGAATTTTTTTTTTTTCTCAGAAAAAGCTTCAACGTCAACTTTTCAAAAAGAAAAATAAGCGTAAATGGATCGAAGTGAATTTTTAAAACTATTGGATTTTATTTAAACAAATTAAATATGGAATACAGAAAACGTAAAATATTTCTTACTTTTTTATTTCTATGTTTGTATTGATTTATTTCAACGTTAGTATTTCCTAAAAATACGCAAGACACATGGAAACCGTCGCCAGTTAGAAATCCTCCGCTTAAATTCGGATTTATGGATAAACTCTTTCTATATGTAAAATAATTTTTCAATTTGTTTCTTAAATTCTTTTTATCTGAAAATAATTTTGTTCTATTTGATAAGCACGAAAGTTTTCGCAAATATTTGCTTTAATAATAATTCCTTCAAAATGTAAGAAAAATATTTTACATCCAACATTTAATTTACTCTATTTACATAAAGTTTACATATCCTATTCTTTATTTTCAGGGGTATATATACAAGGTGTGTCAAAAAAGTATGGAGAATTGTTGTACTTTTTGACACATCTTGTATTCTGAAAAAATAACGTTCCATTCATTCCTTATTTCTATCTTGGTAAATACAGCTTTAAACTTGGTACTTTTTTGGCACACCATGTATGCTGAAGAAATTAACGTTCCATTCATTGTTCATCTTGGTAAATAGCTTCAATCTCGATACTGTTTTATACACTTTAGCTCAGTCGGTAGAGCGTTCGGCTAGAAACCACAAGGTTCCTAGTTTGATAACGCCCTCGCCAACCCAGCGTATGAGTAGTACAGGGATCTGTGCGGTAAAGTAAGGAGCTGATGGTAGGTGTAGCGCTCCACCTCAGACGCTAAAATAATCTCCTTGGTCTAGCGCTAGTGAAAAGGGGATAGACTTCCTCGCTGCATGACTGATACCGACATTAGGCAGCCCCGAAGACTTTACTTTATATATATATATATATATATATATATATATATATATATCCTGGACGTGGTAATTGCATTTCACTTAGCGCTAATACCCTTGGGAAAGGTATGAATCCTACTCTCTCTCCAGCTATGGGTAAATAGTAGGGCAGACTGGGCTCTTTAACCTTGGTTTGGGAACCGGTCTAGGAGAAGGAAAACTCTGAATTCAAACCTGTTAAACTCCGCTTAAGAAATTGACCTTGTGTCGTATCCTGCTCGTGCGGGGGTGGGTATATATATATATATATATATATATATATATATATATATATATATATATATATATATTATTTTAATGTCGAAATATCCAGACATATATCTAAAAAGTAAATTTAAAGTTCTGTTTACTCTTAAAAGGACGTTTTGTAAATAGCCGACGAGTAACGTTGACATGTACATTCTGAAGTCATTTTCAAAGACGAACAAACTATTTTCTCATTTGAAAATCAATTTATTATAGAAAATACATTTTAATGCCAAAAATGTCAAGTCGTGTACAAAGGAAAAGAAAGAAAAAGTAACAACAGCAATAAAGATGTAAGACTAAACCAACTCACAGACTGGTTGAGTATATTTAGACAACGTAACACAGAAATCAAATAAAGCTAGTAATAGTTTCATGTGTTCACGACCTTCAAGCAAGAAGAATTTCAGCTCTACGAGAGTAGGTCATATATAGTATAAACTGATATAATAATATACTATTTGTGTTTAGCTCAGAAAAGCATATATATATATATATATATATATATATATATATATGGAGAGAGAGTGAGAGTGAGAGAGAGAGAGAGCATGTGTGTATTTCTTCTATGCCTGCAAGAATTCTGACATATTTGATATTGCTTTTTCTCCATCAGAAAATATACTAAATTGAACACATTTATAATAATAATAATAATAATAATAATAATAATAATAATAATAATAATATATCGTGGACTTCATGAGGGTTAAGGTCGTGCCGATTGTGATTTGGACCCTTGGAACAATCCCAAAGGGGTTAGAAAGGAGTCTGGGTGAATTAAAAATCGGAAGAATCGAGGCCATCCAGACTACAGCATTATTGAGATCGGCTGGAATACTCAGAAGAGTCCTGGAGCCCTGAGGAGACTTGCTGTCACTCAGCCTCCAGTAAACCACCGGCTTCTGCAGGTGTGAAAAACTCGAATGGAGTGAAATAATAATAATAATAATAATAATAATAATAATAATAATAATAATAATAATGAATAGTTTCCGTTAATAGATCAGAGTGCACAATATAAACACTCCATTTCCACTTAATGTCCATTCCACTTGTCCTCATTATTATTAATCAGAGAGCATCTTCTAATTTTAGCTTCCCTAATAACGTCTGGCCAAATAAGGAACGACAAGTCAATTAGGAAAACTAAATGTGGAAATCTACACACAACCCCAACGACCGATGCAGTTTATAGATCCGAACATCAAAGTGACGACAGACTTTATGGGGGCTTCCTTTAATTGACTGCTGCAAATGGTGTATTTTGGCAAGGAGACATTTAAAAATGCCTCGAGCACAGGATATAAATGGTGAAAACGTTGCTACGTGGAGCAAACAAAGTCAACTTCTGACATTGGCCGTAGGGGGTGTGTACGTGCTCAATTTGAAAAGGCATGAACGTGATAAAAATCATTGCAACATAGAACATCTAAATATAAGCATCTAAATATAAGCAAGGTCAATGACTGTTTAAAAAGAAACTAGGCAAAGAGCAGAACTTTGAATTGTCCATGGATGACCCTTGATTTTAGGGACAGGGGTCAGATAAAGTGGCGGAATGTGAGCTTTGTTAAAAGTGATTGTCAAATGCAAGCGGGATTATATCTTATGACCTCAACATCTCTTTCTCTCTCTCTCTCTCTCTCTCTATATATATATATATATATATATATATATATATATATATATATATTTTACCAACCCCTCCGCACGAGCAGGATGTGACACACGGTCAATTTCTTAAGCGGAGTTTAACAGGTTTGAATTCAGAGTTTTCCTTCTCCTAGACCGGTTGACTAACCAAGGTTAAAGAGTCCAGTCTGCCCTACTATTTACCCATAGCTGGAGGGAGAGTAGAATTCATACCTTTCCCAAGGGTTAGCGCTAAGTGTAATGCATATATATATATATATATATATATATATATATATATATATATATATATATGAAAGGCGAATGGAAGTGAATCCAACAGTATGAAATAAATATTTTAGAAAAAACAAACACATGATGTCAAATTCGCTGACAGAAATCTGTTTCGACCCTTTATTGAAGTGGTCTTCATCAAGAGCGAGATGTGTTGATAGAGAGACGGTGTGTGAGTGGACCGTTATAAGACGAAAGTAGTACAGACGAAACGTTCAAGATCATAGCCGGAATTTTTTTTTTTAATTAAATTTTGAAACGGCATATTCTGTTTTGAAAATA
>CM042147.1:42174026-42201526 GCA_023376005.1 Doryteuthis pealeii | reverse complement strand
TTGCCATACAAAGGTTGAAGAGTCCATTCCGCCCTACTATTTACCCATAGCTGATGAGAGATTAGTTGGATTCATACCTTTTCCAAGGGTATTAACAATATGTGAATTATAAACAGCTTCGTCCAGGATTTGAAAGGTCAACTTATACACACCCATTAGCTGTAGCAATAAATTCACGATTTTCTTTTTCACTAAAATACAACGATTAATATCTGCGGCAAGATATTTACTTGAACTTTGTTCAACTAGAATAAAATAATTTCAATTCATTTTGTATCTAACAGCAGACATCAGTGTTAAACTGAAATTTCTCAAGATTTCAAAATATGTTTACATTAATTTTTTTTTTTCTTAGAACATATCGATTTTTCAAGTAGTCAAATTCTAATTCGTTTTCTTGAAAAAGATCTCAAAATACCGCTGTTTTTTTTTTTTTTTTCCTTTCTGCATTTCTGTGATAGAAATAGGGAATAGGGAATTATTGAATTTGGGAAAGTCAGTGCTACTCCCTCTCACTGATATCGTAAAAATACAATGTTTGTCTCATCTGTGAGGCATTTTCTTTGTTTATTTTGTGCTTTCTCTTGACAGTCAGTATTATCAAATTTTGAATTTTGCCACTGGCGACTCTTTCAAATAATTAAAATGATCTCGGTTGCTAATGGGGTAAATGGGGTAGCTCAGCCTTGGTTAGCAATCTATCTAGGACAAGGAAAAGTCTATTATGAAATCTCCACTGCCTAGCGACTTCACCTCATACCAAGGATGGGCTAAGGGAGTAAACCCCGAAATCAAATCTGGAGCTGGTGTCCCTAAGGTAATGTGATACTGAACTCAGTGCTATCCAGCAACTTCCACGACCCTGTCGTTGCCAAACTGCATTCGTTTCTCTACTTTTCCTTTGGACAACAACAGCTCCTCCTCCATATAAACCCACCCAGGCTACGTAGTTACTAATAAGAAAGTCCGTGGGATTTTATGCATTAAAAATGTAATATAATTTATTTTTGAAGACAAGTGAAAATAAATATTTGTTATTGTTATGGTAATTTACCACGCACGCATGAACTCTTCCGAATATAGATAGCAACAACGTCTGCTCTTAAGCGAGAGTCAATATTTCAGCGGAAAGTTGATCAGACCGCCTCGCGAGTTACCTTCTTATTTGTATATGTTTGTACTACTGTTATTTGTTAATATATTTGTTTAACTCATTTCTTCTCTTGTGTCTTTATTCTGGCCCCTAACCAGGCCACAACAGTTATTAACTCTATTATTTCTTTTTTTTCTCAATTTGATACATACAGTGACAATATGAATAAAACCATTAAAATCCTTTTGTTTACTTTTTGTCGTAAATATATTATTCTGAAAAGCGTATCAATTGGTGAAAATATTTTGAGTTACTTTCATAGCAAATTCGTTACTTTTATCAATTTATATTTGGCTTCTAATAGGGTTTGTTTGGGGTGAACGTTTGTGTTAAAACATTTTAACTTTATTTGTTTTGACCAATAAACATTCCCCGGGGTACCAGAATATATTCTGCTACCCTGAGGTGTTCAGATCTCTTATTAATTCAGTCTTTATGAATTTTCACCTGTTTTGGTTCAGAATCGAAAGTTTATTTTGAAGGGAAGAAATCGCATTTTCTTTGTATTGTAAAATTGATGATGGAATTGTTACGTTTTATCAAATGAGAGGAAAAATAGGAAATGGAGAATAGAGAAAAGAAAATAGAGAAAGAATAAAGAAAAGAAAAAAAAAAAGAAGACAAAAATAAATAAAGAGACACAAAAAGGAAAGAGAAAAAAAGAAAGAAAGAAATAAGAAATAAGGAAAAAGAGAAAAACGAAAAAAGATAAAAGGAAAAGAAAAAGAGAAAATGAAGAAAAAGAAGAAAGAAGAAAAGAAAAGAAAAGAAGAGAAAAATAATAAAGAATAGAAGAAAGAGAAAAAGGAACGAGAAAAGGAACGAGAAATGAAAGAAAAAAGAACGAAAAAGGAAGAAAAAAATGAAAAAGAAATAAAAAAAGAAGAAAAATGCAGAAAAGAGAAAAAAAAAGAAAAAAAGAAAAAGAAAAGAAAAAGAAAATAAATAAATAAAAGAGAAAAATGAAAAGAGATGAAGGAAAAGAAAAAGAAAAAAGAGAAAAGAAAAAAGAAAAAGAAAAGAAGAGAAAAATAAAGAAAGAAAAGAAGAGAAGAGAAAAAAGAAAGGAAGAAAATGAAGAAGAAAAAGAAAAATAAAAAAAGAAGAAAACAAAAAGAGAAAAAAGAAAAAAATGAAAAAAGAAAAAGAAAAAGAAAAGAGAAAATGAAAAAAAAACGAAAGAGAAAATGAAGAGGCACAAAAGAAAAAAAGAGAAAACTTGGTTGTCAATTTTCCAATGTTTTGTTTTAGTCGAGGCAAAATAAATTACGCATAAAACGTTCAATCACGAATCACACAACCTAAAACTTCTCGTCTAGGGTTCGATTTATTTATCGATATTTTGTGGTCGACAGGTGTCAATTAATCGAAAAACAATGAACTCTTGATTGTAAAATATGACAGTTAAGTTTACTTTTATGACAGTTGTAGACATTTCTGGGAATTTGTTCAAATCTCTCGGCATTAATTGCTGAATAGATGAAAAATATTTGCTGGCACATTTGTTTAGAAACAGATAAAGACAGACACACAGACAGACGTTTGAAATATCCAATATCGTTATGTCCTTTGCCTACTTTTTCAGTTACCTGTGCTGAATTCTAAAAATAAACAATTCAAATGTTTTACTTAACAATGAATGATAATTTTCATTGTATTTACCTCGTACCCCACTTGTACGGGTTAGGCACAAGGCCATATTAACGTGGGACCACCCACAAACCGAAGCTCATGGGTGGCAGGTGTAAAAATTGCGTCGATCCCGTCGGCATTCCCCCTCAAGGGGGGCGCCTCAGGCGCTGGGCAATAAACCCAGCCCTGCCCCTTTAAATCGAGGGGCCAGGTGTTGCCTGGGGGGATGGCCCCCTGGGATCGACGCTATTATTATAACATAACCGGTCCAGCGGCTGAAGCTCACCGGACCCCCGGTCGAAACCGGGTGTGTTTAATTGCCAGACCGGATTGTAATGTTACAAAATCATCCCTGCAGAACTTTCTCTCCTACAAACCTGGAGTATAATTTTGATATTTCCGGACTGTTGTCCTCATCGATAATGTGTATAAACGCAATGTTTTGGCCACAGTAATCTCGGCACTTTTTAAATGTTGTTTTCTTAAATTACCCTAAAATAAGTCATCTTCTGATGATTTCCTTAGAATTCAAATATGGTTTCAGAGCTTAAATCATTACCACTTACTCAATGGTGCTCCCAGCAGCATAAATGCTACCAGAGGAGAACAACAGTCCGAAATATCAAAATTATTCTTATCAAGCCTCATCTTATAAATACATATAAGTAAAAACACTGGAGTAGTTATTGTTTATTTTAAAAGATTTGAGATTTTGTGACTGGATTATCTGGGCCGGGTTAGCTCAGTCGGTAAAGCGTTCGGCTAGAAACAACAAGGTTCCTAGTTTGATACCGGTCCCCGCCAACTCAGCGTATGAGTAGCACAGGGATCTGTGCGGTAAAGTAAGGAGCTGAAGGAAGTTGTGGCGCTCCATCTCAGATGCTAAAAACAATCTCCTTGGTCTAGTGCTATTGAAAAGGGGATAGACTCCTTCGCTGACTGGCTGATACCGACTTTAGGCCACCCTGTCGACTTTACTTTACTTTTTACATGTTTAAAAATGAAAAAAAACCATGAAAAAAAAACATAAAGCATATAAATATCTTAATTGTTAAATGTAAAGAGATAAAAAGCAAAATACACTGAAATAATTAAATTGTGTTTGTGAGAGTCTAGAATCTAGTGCTAGAGTAAAGATTTTTTGAAATTAAATATGCTAATCATTGATTTAATAATTTCTTTATTTATTGATTGATTGATTTTAACGAAATTTCAACATGTCTAGGCTTATTTTTTGCCTAGATGTTAGGGAATCGATTTTCTTGTACGTTTGTATTTACACTTTTTTTCGCAGTTATTTTTAAGAGGGTTTTTTTTTCAGTACCCATTAATAGTCTTGGTAGATATTCTTTTCTGATAACGTCAAGCCCTGGCACCTATATGATTTTCCCAACCCTATTGCCCTTATGGCAAGCCCCAACCCCTTTTTATCATATGGGTGCTAGAAGACGGTGGCTGCGTGTCTACATGTCCTGGGAATGACGTTAAACTCTAACTGATGGTGAGGTTCCAGTTTTGGAGGTTTGGGGAATGTGGAGCACCCCTTCATCACCATTGCTCCCTGGTCCACTCTGACCCGGAGTGGTAGTACCTGTTAGGGTCCCATCTATGGTTTAAATAGAAAAATGTATTTATAAAAAAAATGTATTATCCATTAAGAATTGATTTATTTCAAAACTTTTTCGGCATTAAATGACCCACTGAGGTTGATATGCCGTAAAACTAAACCAAACCATTTTCTGATAAACTGATATACATATACAGATATTATTTGTCTGTATTTTTAGATGAGGCTTCATGTGAATAATTAAAAATAACTGTTGATCAAATATCAATATGTCGGAATGATAGGGGTGCAAGAACAATGACGTCATTATTTGAATAAGATCTTTAAAAGCTCTTCGACGCCTATTTGATCAACAGTCTATTAAAAATGATTTTCCAGACTAAGTCATTAATATGCTTGTTAACACGAACGCAGGAACGCCTGATGAAGGCCGGAGGATACAGCGGTCGAAACGTTGTGCTTATACATACCGCAATAAAAATTAGGACAACAGTCCGAAACATCAAAATTATTCACAAATACATATATATATATAAACTAAAGCAAATGTTAAATATGACTTGATTTTTTTTTTTATGTGAGTGAAATGTAAATGTTTAAGTTTAAGTTTGATATTTAATTTCAAAAAGTTTGGTTATGAAATAAAAGAAAGTGCAAATTAATGTCGTCTTCTTCAAACGACAATAATTTTTCATGTTTCAATAAAACTGTTATATCCCAAGATGTCGGAATAACAAAAACAGTTAAATATGTTTAACATATAAGAATATTTGTTTTATTTTTCTCACCGACCGGGAATACGGTAGGATGAGTTGGATAAAGAGTTCAACTATATACCATGTGATGTGTTCATCAAGCAACCACGTTCTTGTGTTTTCTCTCCCTCATTTGCGACTGTGAATATCCTGTGTCCACTTCGTTAGGGAGAGTTATCTCCCCTAACAGAAACAAAAAAAGCTTACAAAAATCTTTTAGTCATTTTTATTTAACCAACTTAGGCATCACACATCCAACAAAGAATAAGGAGGAGGTTGGTCTATACAAGTTTCAAATTAGAGTCTCCTTCAATAAAAAGTAAAAAAAGATACTTTCACTACCGGTAAATCTTTTATTTTAATGTCTATAGCCAGGAGGATTTGTGTTCTTTTCATTTGAGCAAGAAATTTTTGGATGGTCTCAATGCAAAAGGAAAAAAAAAAAGCGATGTTAATAAAAAGCAGTTTCATTTCACTCATTAAATTCCTTTGATTTACAATGGTTAACGACAGGCCAATAGAATTGGCACGATTCCTGTTTTCTCTTTGCACAATTTGTAAAAAAATGAACTTTTGTGAAATTCGCAAATTTTGCCTTTAGCGACAATTTATGAAGACATTCAGTCAATGACACGAACAACAAATGTCGCCAGGAAAAATGGAGAAAAACTCTGTCGCCTTTTTTCAGCATTTAATATTTTAAAAGTTGGGAAGCAAAAAAAAAGAATAACGCGATACTTTTCTGTAGATTTTTCGTATGTTTGTCTCAGAAAAAATATTTTATGTATAAAGAAATTTCCGTCCGTTTTCAAAATATATGTTCAAAATGTTGCATCATTCGAACCCTGGTGTCTGAATAGTCCAATGACATGCAACACTCCTTTTGGCTTTACTTAGGCTAGACGAGCAATCAATCAACTGTCGGTCAAGTCCTAGCACTAATATTATTTCGCAAACGCTATTCTCTTTATGACAACCCCGGCTCTTTTTAATTATATATGGCACTAAAAGGCGGTGGCTGAGGTCTAATGCCCAGGTGATGACGTTAAACTCTGATGAATGAAATTCCGATTCTGAAGCTCTGGAGAAAATGGAGTACCCCTTCATCACCATTGCTCCCAGTCCATTTTGACCCGGTATTAATACCTGTTAAGGTCCCATTCATTGGTTAAATAGAAAAGAATGAGTTGGAAAAAATGGTGTTTTTAATGATTTTTAAAAGTTCAGCGACCATCAAGAATGATTAAACAAAACATCTACGGCATAAGTAACCCAACAAGATTTGACATGCCATAAGAAATCCAACCCAACCAACAAAAAACCAAACCAAACAACCTGGGCTAAACCCGAACACTTCGCATGGATTTAGTCGCCCTTTCTGAATCACAACGTCGAAACTTCTTGCATCTTAGATAGATCGATGACCACTGAATTTCACTGAAAAAATCCTCTGTTTATTGTGAAAGTCTAGACAAAAGCAATTACATCATAGAATCCTAGGGGGAAATTTTTTTTTTATCAGCTGACTTTGACACAATTCATTCTTCAAATCACTGCTTCAGCAATCTTCAAAAAAGAATTCTATTCAATTTTTTTCCAATGTTTACATACGGTGATATTTTCTTTCTCTAAAATTATCGTGAACATTTTCCTTTCTCTAACTCTTGACCAATATTTTTGACAGATGTTATTCTTCTAAGCCATTTAACTGCTTTTAACCACCTGTGCAATTTTTCAAACTCATTTAACTTTCGGATTTTAACCCTGTACAATTCTTACGAAATCTTGATGAAGAACATTTAACTTTAATTTTTTCATTTATTCTTCAGTTCCAAATGTCTGAATATTTTTGAAAACAATTTTATTTTTTTAAGATTTCCCTAAGAATTCCATGTGTCTTCATTTTCTACTGCAACATTTTTCTTCTTAAATAACGTTTAAGTGGTTTAAGATAATTAATAATTAACCATTGTAAACAATTAAATTATGTTCACGAGTTATTTAATGACAAATAATTCATATTTATCATGACATCAAGTATTGCTCATCAAATACGAATAATTTGGACAAGATGCTTATCTGACCCATTGATGTTAACACATAACTGTAACTACAAACACCTGATCAGGGGTGGACCAGGGAGTAATATCAATGAAGTAGCATTCCAGCATTGCCAAGATCTCTAGAACTGGTCCCCCATCCTCAGATGTAAGTTTAGTATCATACCTAGGTTACCTCTTTGAGTGGGGGTTGTATTATATATAGCATATAATACATATATATATATATATTATATATATATATTATATAATATTATATATATAAGATTTTTTAAATGTTTGTTTTTTGGGGTTTTTTTAGAAAGCATTGGTTGAATAATATATATATTTTTTTTTTTTTTGAGCTTGAAGGCAATACAGTGCGTATATCCATAAAATTCGATAATTATATGTAAATAAACATGATAAGTGAATATAAGATGGGTAATTTTTCTTGTTAGACCGAGAATGTTTCCGTACATTCTATATAAGAGGCTTGCGTCACTGGAATCTACTCATGAATGAATCAATAAGGAAGTAAAAGTCCGAATTGAATAATAATAACATAAAGTTAAAATCTATTCTTCGCTAGAGGCAAACCTTCATAGAATATAGAAAAATGCTAAAACGAACAAATAATAAATCCCTCTTTAAGATTTTTCATTAAAACTTCAAAGCCAATTTGAACACGAATGCGAAAGAAAATAGTGTGAAATAATGTCTTATAGAGCATTTACACATTTATGCATACGTTCAAATGTTAAGATAGTACCCGTTAGAATCGCAAACGATACCAATATATCTCCTATCAAGAATATAAGGTATATACAGAATAAGATGGTATGGTCCAAAAGTAAAGGTTAATGTGTGTGAGAATTATTCCCCCCCCCCATCTTTCTGATAACCTGGTAGCGAGTTGGTGAGTGTGGTCGCCGACTGGGGTTTCCTATCTCCCTCTCTTGAAGCTGACACCCCTCGTTGTTGTTTTATTACCAAGGCCTTAAAAAGTCCGGCTGCCATCTGGGCGCACGCGGGTGAAAGAACAAGCTGAAAGCGAATTGGTTATACGTGCAATTCCACACTTAGCTTCTTTCCCCTCAACTAATTGGACCCAGTACAGTAACAGTGGTCGCTTTTTTGAAGTGGTTAGCTGAAAATGCCCGACGTAAATTTCGCAACTTTACACTTTATTTTTCTCTTAGTTGGTCTGGATGGCTACCTAATCATTATTCCACTAAAGCTCAGACATATAGTCTGAATTTTTAACCAATGTATAGAAAATTGAAAGAATTAATATTTGTAAATATCTTGAAATAAATTATTTCAATATATATAATTATAATATATTATATAATTTTTTTTTTGTGGGCTTTTTTAGCTAAGTGCTCCAGATATATTGTAGTTTATGGGAAGGACGTAATATGTCATTGTTATTTTTTGCTTGAAGCAGTTAACATGTGTATAATCGAATTAAAATTCGAAATTAATGAAAATAATCATGACAAGCGAACGCGGCAAACATTGCCCACTAGCGTAGGAACATCGTACAGCATCAGTCAACTTTATTAAGTCTTATTAAGACTTAATGAAAGTTGGAAACGGCTGCTGTATTCGATGTGGTGTCAGGATATCTGGTTCATAATTCGAATTAATATACGATAGCGAATTGTCATTTCGTAACTCTGCTTCAAGCATATAAAATATTTATATTTGTTAATATAGCCTACTCAATAATCGCTTCTATAACCGCGAGACATTACCTCTCAGATATATATACATTAGGGTACCTAGCTACTACGTATATAGTATAATATATATATATTATATATATTATTTTATTTTTTATTTTTTGCTTGAAGGTCAAAAAATTGATTGAGATTATTTTGAAAGTCAGTTAAGATACTTGATGAAGAGAGAGTTTATGTTGCCCCAAGACCGCGTTAACTAACAGTGAGATGAATATTTCCCACCATGGTATTTTTCCATGCGGTACGGACTCATTCATGTAATAATTGATAGGTTGCCCCCTATGATCGCTGTAACGTAGTGTAGCAACATGAGGAAATCGACGCCTCTATAGAAACAAAACACACTGCGTCTAGTTACACCGTCATCGTCCGTTTTTAGGTCAAGTGATACGATGTACAATGAAGACCGTTCCGTGGGGTGGCTGAGGTGTGCCAGCTAGTGTTGAGATATACTGGAAGATACGTCCTATGTACAATTAGATTTTTTAGCTGGTGACGGTATGAAACCACTGAATCTTAACATATGGAAACTCTACTTATTCAGGAGTTCAATAGAGCATCTTGGCGTATCTATCTTATAAAATACAGAGGATCATGTATACCTACCATAAAAGTTCATACACAATGCTATTTCGAATCCGTCTGAGTATGACAGAATTCGCCACCCCTGGTTGCCTTTAGACTTCGGTGGGCTTGGTTACTAATCAATATAACTATATTCTATGTTACCGAGAAGCAAGTGTATATCCAAGCGGTCCGACTAGCCGGGTCTCTTTTGAGACAATTTTCACCACCCGTCATTTCTATCCTAAGTCGGGGTGTTAACACTCATGCCTTGTTGCTTAGACAATAAAACTATAAGAGCTAAGATATGTTTTTATGATGTTTAGAGCTCAAGTAACCTTTCCAAGAGGATTGTCAATATTGTTTTCCCCAGGAATTAATCCGACAAGATAGTTTATTATTACTAGAGCATTGACGAAATCTATAGATTCTTCAATTTATGTTGTCGTAGCAGGCGGATGAAGAAAAATTACATAGCTCATGACCAAGATACAGGATAATGATCATTAGTTGGAATTTAGTAAAGTATGAACGAATACATAAATATTGAGCATTCATAAGGATTGATAGGAACTATATGTCCAATAAGACGTGACATGGGGTCAGAGTTACATGTAGAAATTGGATGTGCCCTTCCGCTGATTCCTGGCTACTCTCTCCATATAATAGCTCTAGCGGCACCAATAAGGCGAAAACCGGCAGAAGGGCAAAAACCCTGTTCAGACCTATGTCCATTTCCAACAGGGTCCGTACTAATCACTTACAAGATATAATCACTATGTACTTATTAATCAGATGATTCTAGTCTCCCAATTAGGTTTAAGTCGGTCGATTGATCTAAAAAAGCTGAACTCTACAAGCAACCAGATTCTGTGTCTAGACTCTATCAACGCATCAACTGTATCTCTTCTGCCTTCAGGTCATCTGGGCGCCCATCAAGTAGGCACGCGATTTAGATTTTTGCCTACTCGACATTATATACAATATGATTACCATTTAGATGTGCGGGTTGTCTTGTTGGAGTTTTAAATGCAATAATCACCCGTGGGGGTTTATGTCATACCTAGCGTTTTATGGAAGTAAATTATATGTTGTGCTCATCTATACATTCATTCTTGTAGTTTATATTTTTGGGGACTATATTATGATATTGTATTGGTATTGATTTAGGGTTCATAGTCGTATAATTTATTGATATAATTTTTATATCCGTTCTATGTTGACATTTTTCAAAATAGAATATTCATATGTATTTTTGCTAATTAAAATAACGGTTTTTGGTTGATGTGAGCAAAACCTAATCTCTATGCAAGTGATTGTTAAATCACAGTCAAAGGTTTGAATTGTCTCGTCAACTGAGATGATTGATTGTTGTGCTATTTCGAGTATATAGGAGTGAGTTTGTTCTTGTCCCCTGGACATTCCAATGGCTTGGGCTTCCGTTCTGGACATTCCGTTTCTGAGTATTAATATCCATATAATATATATTTAACTAATGATACTATTATATATATATATCTATTTAACTAAATAATAATATTTATTTAATTCCTATAATTAATAATCAATTTCACACAAGATCGGTCTACCTATAATGGTTTTTCTGAATAACACTTTTTCAGGCCAACAGCTAGTTTATTCGTCGTCAGAGGCGTATGATCTTTCTTGAAAAATAAATAAATAAATTAAATGCTCTTACAATATAGTAATTGAGCCCTCTATAATCATAAAATTCCTCCACATAATAAAATTTAACCCTATTATATATTATTATTTTATAATATTATATATTGATATAATGTTTAATTAATGGTCATAGTCTTCCAATATGTAATGCTTGTATTGGTACGTGTGATAACCTCCCACCCTACCTCATATATCCCCGATTATCCAGTGGACGAACGCAAAAAGATATACCACTGAATGATTTATAAAAAAGACCGGTAACGTTTTGTTAACTCGGTGATTTAAACACACTTAATTCCTTTCTGATTGGAACGATAGATCCATTATTGCCAATGTTGGAGTTAAGGAAATCGTGTGGTGGCACACAAGTCAAGAAGTATGTTGGATCAATTCGTGGAGTTTTGCCTCTTGTATAAAAAAAGAAGAATTGCTTTTTTGTGCTTAAGTTGTTTATTTTGTTTCACATACTTGCTGATACCTATGAAATAATGATTTACTCATCATTATTCTTATTATCAAGGGATCAATAAACCTGTTTTAAACTCTGCCATAGAGAAATTGACTGTGATTCACATCTTAGCTGGTGTTGAGAGGTGTGGCATAAATAGTGTACATTCTAGTTTGGTAGTCAAATTCCTTCTACTTGTGATATAGGCTGAATATTAAGCTGACCATTGATGACTTACGGCACCGCCTTTATTTGATTCGATCTACTGAATAACTATGTCTCTACTTTCCTTATTTAGCGAGCCATCAACTATTTGCCGGTTGTAATTTGTAAACAGAAAACGAAATTTTCAGAGTTTTTTTTTAAATTAAGATAAACTTAAGCCCCTCTACAACTCCTAAACAACCCTCTTTAACAAACAACTGAATTATTTTAATGTTAGATAAATATTACCAATGATGAGAAAGTTCAATGCAAAACGATTCATAAACCAACTATTTCCCTTTCACCGGATGATTACACAATAAGATGCGGTTTTGCTGGCCAAGTTTGTTTGAATATTTTATTTATATAAATGGAGCGTGCTGGAATCCACCACTTAAATCTTGTAGACTCTTGTTGTGGTCACGATGGATTTCAGAACTTCACAGGTCAGGTCAAAAACAGTTCGAATTGTAGGTTAGTTAACTATTCCTATCGCCCGACTATTGCAAAACATCACAGTTCAGTCTGTTTTCATATAGTCACATTATTCGACAATTGTCGAACGACTTGGCATACCAGAAGGATCACACCAACATTCTAAGGACAACCAGGGAAACAATACTAAAACTGATCATAACCCAAGACACTGAGAGAACACCAAGGAGAGGAACCAAAGGTTCCTTTAAGGACTCGCTGCGCTTCTTAACAACACGTACAAGGGGAAAAGAAAAGAAGGGAGGAAGTCTCATGGCTGAAAGAGAGCTAAGGTATGGCTTACAAGAATCGATATTTTTAAAAACAAGCTTACGGACCCAAACCAGAACTAAAATACAATATTCTCACCCTTAGAGACAAAAACATTCAATATTTATAACTATCCCATGTTAGAACATTAAAAACTATAAATCTAACAATGCGAGATATCTATATCAACGTCAGGTAAAAAGAGAGTAAGAATGTAGACATAAATATGTACACGAAGGATTATTGTTACGCATAACGCATCGTTGAAACTAAAATATAATCTGGTAAATAGAATGGAATTTCCTTACCGAAGGCAGTCTGCGTGGAAAAAAACTCCATGGAAGTGCCGCCTTTGTGCCTTTAAAAATCACTTAAAATAGACAGATAAGAAATCGCACCGAGAATAGTGTCGTATTATCTTTTAAGGGCAACCCCTGAATTTTATCGATGCCCCTCGAGGTATATCAAGGTCCCACATATGTCCGAATAGAATAAAGTCGGATACATTGCAACATTTTAACTGGAGTGTCTATATATCTATATTACACCTTTCTAAACAAACCGTTCTGATCGTAAATCAGAAGGCATGAAAAGCTCAAAACTAGAAGACGAAAATAATAAATTCTTTCCTTTCACATACTCCCAGAAACGTTCGGAAATAGGCGGGAACTACTGCGAGTTTGTCTTCTACAACAACAAGACTTCGATGCTCAGTAGTCAATGCTTACAAATTGGGATTTTTCATTTTCACCATATTATTTTGACTCACATTAATAGTTTATAAAATTGAAACATTCTAAAAACGTGGTAAAAAATGCTGTCAAGAAAAATTATTTTTTAACAGTTAAACCAACTATAGGAAAAACAAATCCTTCAAAGTTAGAACTTGGTAACCAAATTGTGTTGAAAATCAGAAATCTGGTATAAAGACAACTATTAAAACGCTAAAGTTATTGGTTTTATTTTCAAATTAATCTGCTCATAGAAATTCAGAATTATGTCATATACATTGCACACCACACACACACTACACACATTGCAACAGCCACATACGTAATAATATATATATAATATATAATATGCCTAATTTCTTCCTTTGAGATTGGCTTATCCATACAACTGGAAGAAATATATATATATACTATAATTTATAATATGTATTGTCTACATAATATATATTGGCTAATTTAGCGATTTTACTATGTATTTTATTAATATATATTTGAGTAATATTGATATCATCGATATATTGATATTATATATATATTGATAATAAGTGTAAACGATCTTTTGTCCAATATTATATTAAGTAGATGTCCTTTTCCTAGTTATAAACTTTGTGATTATACACTAAATTAGGTTTATCTACCTTACATTGAGATATATAATCTAATATAATAATAGATATTCTCTCATTATAATGAACTTTATGATGTATTTATAGCTATTATATTTATAGTCTAGGACATATATTTAACTATAATCACTGATGAGTGGTTGTGGTTTTGTGTGTGGTGTTGTGTGTAACAGGTTGAACGTGTTGTGCGTGGTGTGTTGGTGTTGCGCATGCATATCCACACATATACCGAGGAAAATGCTACAAATCTAATAGACAATAGTCCAAAAGTGATAAATTTGCGACAACTGTAGAATTTGTTTTATTCGTTCCCTCCGGCTTGTGTTTCTTTCCAAATTTCCTATCCAAACGGGCCGAATTGATTGTCGTACATAAGTTGCATATGGGCTTTCGGTACTGCTCCTGGTTTTGCTCTTTTTGTTCCCAATTAAAATCTCTCGTCATCTTGCGACAGCACGTGTATACTATGTTGTTGAAAATATGGAATATTTTAGAGATCGTGGCATTATTTTACTAGCTATCTTTGCGTAAAATAAGGAGAGGGAAAAAAAACTGTGAAAATCACGAATTGGCGTTAGACACTTGCGTAGGAACATTTGATTGCTAGTGCAACAATGATACGTGTTTGTTTCAATATATGATTTCCTCTACTCATAAACAAATTAAAACAACTGTACTTTCGTTTGTTTGTTTGTTGTTGTTTTTTTGGTGTCGTTCTGTTCTTGGTCTTTTTGGGTTATAGCGCATTCTACCTTTAAAATGAAATCAGTTCAGAATACATTTTGTTTTTATTCAGCGCTACTATCATTTTTTGTCTACCCTTCATAGGTTACCTAATTCTACTGCTTTCGTTGTTGTAGAAGAAGAAATCCTTTTTCTTTAATTGACGGAAGCCCATAGAAGACCATAATAAGCGGTAAACAAGCTAAAATATATGAGAAATCGGATGAAAGATTCACAGTTGATCATCAGCTTCTGCGAGGATTTCACATCCGAATACTTCAAGTTGTACTAATGGTACCACAGCTTGGTGGGCTTTAGGAGTAGTGAAAGAAAGGTTTTCCTCTTTCACTATATTCTTAGTAATTGGGTGTACCTGAATGTGTTCCCCGGGTTATGCATACTAGTCCTTCTCCTCTATTTTTCCCTGCATCTTTCTCTATTCGCATTTATCGAGGATATAATTTGTGTACTAAGCATCATACTCGCAGGTTACGTATTGGCCACTTAAGACCCATATAGGTTCTCAGCCGACACAGCCAATTTTCCAATAGTTCCCATAACTTAAGTGATAATCGCGATTAAAAGAGAATATCGGGGAAAAGCGGAATATGTGGAATGTGACAGAGGTATAATTATAAAGCAGCCTTGATTTAAAGATATTCTTGGGAAGGTTTGCCGAACGACTTAGGATACAGATATGAATCAGAAAAATGAATATATGGTTATTGTTGATGATACGGCTGACGACCTGTTGAATTGCTCGTCTTCGCTAAATTGGGAAAAAAGGCACGTAAGGGATGGATACATGAATTGTATGCCTACAGAATAGGAAAGGACATAATGAAGCTTATACTATATATATTATATATATAATATATATACTACTACAGGTAGATAAGATTCGAATATTATATAAGTATACATATTAGTCATAACCCTTAATTTGATAAATGCAATCTTAATATAGTGGTATGGGAAGCAACAATCCAGGTAGCGCGGGCGCAAATTTACCAATTACATATCAGCGATTGTGTGTTATTATCCAAAAACAGTCTTCAACATCCCCCTCACGCTATTCTCTGTAACTGTGCCATTGGCACGAACGCCCATAATGGTTAATGGTGTCGGACTCGCACCAACCCAGACACCGGATTTCATACTTTCCGCTATAAGCGAGCTACAGAATTAGCTCTAGCTCAGCCGGCTGAAGTTAGACATCTTTGATCTTGAGCCGATCATACTATTTGTGTCTGTGCCCATATGACTCATATCCACCTAACACTTATTATGTTATTATACTTCTAGTTATACAATGGGCTGTTTGAGGAGGGCGACATAGGCGGTTTTTTTTTGCGATTAATTTTTTGGTAGAATATCACAATTGGTCTATATTTGTGAACGTCCGTTACCGGGAACTTTTGTTTGGAAACCGTTAATTTAGATTTAATCGATTAGTGACTAATTACACGGCGGGTAGGTTTTTTTATACCTTATTAAAATGTTGGCTAAACAATCATCGAGAAAAATATTCAGTTCTAGTCTCCTGTATGTACATTTCGCCTAATTACAGGCAACTCTCATGCATCCCAGGAGCATAAGATCGGAAATTCCCCCGCACACTGGTGCGTGATTTCATATGAAATTATCCTTGAAGCCACCTGCTTCAAGTGGCCCACGGAGACAAAGGACCGAGGAAATCGGCACCAATAATCCCTCTCTGGACACCCATAACGAATCCGTTTACCCATGTAATCGGTAATTTACTAGAGACGTGATAATGTATATCTCGATTGTATTTAGTTTTAAGAGCAGTTCATTCTCTGGGCTCTTTTTCTTATGTTTGTGTTCCTTGATCTTTGCATTTATTTATGAAGACACGACGAATATGATATATCAATTGTAAACAAAGGATTTTTGTTTTTTCTCGTGCACAGATGGGACACATCCTGTCTATAGACATTAAAATAAAAGATTTACCGGTAGTTGAAAAGTATACTTTTTTTTACTTTTTATTGAAGGATCTCTATATTTGAAAACTTTGTAGTCACCGGATACCAAATACCTTCCTCCTTTATTTGGATCGTATTGTGATTGTATAGATTGCTGCTAAAATTGGGAGTCTGTTGGTTAAATAAAAACGCTAATTTAAATTGGAATTAAATATATTAATTTGAATTTAAACTAATGAGACTTTTATGTTGTGTCTCGTTAGGGGAATATAACTCTCCCATAACCGAAAGTGACACAGACTCACCGTTCCAAATGAAGGGAGAGTAAACAATGACGTGTTGCTGTGACAATCAATGGTAATAAATAGTTGTGAACTTATGTAGTTCCTACAACTCATCCTAAAACCTGTACTTCCCGTCGAGGTGAGAAAGAAAATAAAATAAAACTAAACTATATAATCTTTCTTTAGTAACCATAATTTAATACTGTCTTATTTTTTCCAATTGGCGCCTCGCAGATTTGTGGATTACAAGTTTCTATTTAGCAGCAGAGCTATTAGAATCCGGTAGCGACCCCATAATTCGATGATTTGAAATACGCGTCACGTGCCGAAGTTCGGAAACGGACGATTGCTGCGCATTTTCCCTCCTATAATAATCACCCTCTAACCATACAGCCAAATAACCGCTGTTTCAAATCACTTGAAGCTACTAAAAGTGGCGTCCTTCCGATATCCAATAACCATCTGACTGCTAGATTGAGGCCTAATAGTTGCCGAAAATGAACTATCATATGCAGAGATTTGATTTTTCTCATCTTCGAGCTATTCCACCATTGATTAGAAATCCAAGTCCATTATAATCATTTAAACCCTAGATATTGCTCTTAGTTTATATATATTGTTGTGAATAATTTTGCCCTGTTTCGAACTTGCTAATGTCTGATTATCATTAATTAATTTTCAACACATAGGCTACGACTCCAATTAAGCCTTATATATATATATTAAATTTATATTTATTATATATTTGAACTAGTATGAGTACTTGATGTCAGGATGCCACACTGGTTGCGTGTCTCCTCCCGGCCCTTCCCGCAGAGCGTGATCTTCTGGCGGATTCGTTGGTTTAACAAAAAAGTGCAATATTTGAATGCGATTTGTGCTGGTCCAATCCTCTTTCAATAGACTGGTGTGATTTCAACCATAAGGCACTCGAGAGGAAACTTTGAAGAAATGCTTATCAATAATGACAGTTATGTTCTTAACTAATGACCCTATCATATCCGTAACATATTTGATATTTGATTCAACATTTTATTTTAATTAATTTAAAACATGAAGCACTACAAAAAAAATTAACAAAAAAAAGAAAAGTCCGCAAAAATGTAATTATGGACTTTACAGAAAACAATACATTTAATTAAAAATTCTAGTTACTAATCACTCAGTGAAGTTTTCTTAGACCACTGGTATGGATTTCTGAGTTTTCCGGGAGACTAACATCCAAATCCATCCACAGTGGGTCCTAATCTCCAATTGCGACACTCTGTGTTGTACTATCAACTTTACTTTATCCCAGCCCTTTAAACTGAAGATAAGCAATTAAATTTATAAATTTTCCTGAAAACTATCTAAAAACCATTTTTTTTGCGCGACCCCTTTTC
This sequence comes from Doryteuthis pealeii, assembly GCA_023376005.1. Classification (NCBI taxonomy): domain Eukaryota; kingdom Metazoa; phylum Mollusca; class Cephalopoda; order Myopsida; family Loliginidae; genus Doryteuthis; species Doryteuthis pealeii. Next base: position 42,183,291 of record CM042147.1, on the reverse strand, counting down.
TTTTTCACATGAATATATATTGAGTGAACCTATATACCTATATATATTACTATATATATACTATCCGGATTATATACTAACTGCAAAACAGAGTCGAATGATTTGGTAAAAAACAATACTACGGAGAACCACGCGGATTTTAATGACTCAGGAGTAAACAATTCAGTGTTAACCATCCTCTGCTTTGTGGGGTGTCTCCTATTTATTCCCCCTTCTACCAAATACTGCCTCCTCTTCTCATATTGTTCAGCGATTAGTTCCAGAATCTCAGCATTGACATCTTACAACGTCATCTCCCACGTTCACATGTCAGGACATCCGAATGCCCAAATGAGGAACACCGCTTGCGCGTCATGAGCTGGGTCCAAAGTGACTCGTTGGCACACATTTTTTGTATAAGACTGATTGGAATTGCAATCCACATTAAAACGTGTAGATCTACTGCGTGGATTAAACCACAGGCCGATCATCGAGCTCTCGATCGATTGTGGTTAGTTAAGCCTTAGTTTGAAAAATCACCGATGCAAGCAGACTTAATCGTTCAGTCAATATGCGACATGTATTTGCGAATACAGTAATATGTGATGCTCAAAGAATATAATAATTAAGTTTGTTTATTTGTCACACGCAAAAATTTTCAAATATACGAAGGATATATATATATATATCGATACATATTAATATAACTATATATAGTATAGTATATTGCAAACGGAGGGAAAATAGAAAGAAAAAAAAGGGAAATAAGAAAAGAAAAGAAGGAAGGTATTAATATCAATGGGAAAGAAGGACTAGAGAATATATGATAAGAAGAAGGAAAGGAAAAGAGACAGTATTATATATTATATATAACTATGATACTATATACTATAGTATACTGTCTTGTGTGTGTGTGTGTGGTGGTGTGTGTGTGTGTGTGTGTGTGTATAGTGTGTGGTGTGGTGTTGTGTTAGACTGATCTGACAGTTCCAACACGGAAAAATCATTACTTTATCTATCCAAAAAAATAAAGAAGGTCGCCAAAATGTATTATGTTTTCTACGAAAAAATTAAGATTAATTATTTTTTCTTTTATGCTCTGTCATATAGCTAAAGACTGATAAAGAATTCAACAAAAACATTTCTGAAAAAACACGTAATACAATAATCGTATTGCGCACCGCCTTTTTTATATATTATTACGTATATTACTACTGATAGAAATACTAAATCATATTGCTTAATGAGACTGAGCACGAAGAATCATTTTTAAAATGAATAAACAACCACTAGGATGTTATTGATCATGGGGGAACAATCATAACAATCACTGTGGTTTGTTTATATTTTCGTTCTAAATAATTTCACTTCTCATAAATTGTCGGATTAATTTCCTCACCACGATATTTCCATAATATATCTACATAAATATCAATTAAATAAGTATTATAACTATTTAAATAAATATATATATATAATATATCCATTAGTATATATATAGGATACCATATTATATATATTTATTAATATATTTCAAAATCTTACTTACTCTAAGGCAGTGAGGATGCATAAAAAGGGAAAGATGGTAAATTAGCAAACTATATCGATGCCAAAAGGATGAAGAGAATTTAACCTCAATCAGAGCAAGGAAGAAAGGAAATCTGTAGGCATTAAAAGAATGCGATGTGAAGGGGAGTTATATAATAAGATTCTGACACCTTATAATTGGATACTTCGTGCTAGGTGTACGTGGTTTATATAATTCATAGGAAACTTTGTGATCTTTCAGTTCGCCCCGAGTTTCAAATCCGCGATGTTGGTAATGCATTTTCCTATAGCACGCTTTCATATTTACCAACACACTATTTATGGTGGAACAGATTTAGTTTGAAATTTTCTACTTTTTCCCTCCTGGTCCTCTCAGCTTTTATTGGTTCATTTTATAAGTAGGAGACACCTACATTGGTGGGAACTCATTTAAAAATCCGATAAAACCTTGAAGGTTAGGGTCGAACCGCAATGCGTCTAGGAGAGGAAAACTCTGAATTCAAACCTGTTAATACGGTGCCCGCCTTATAAGAAAAAGTTGTCTGACACCGTCTTGATGTCTAAGCGAAGTCCACTGCTTCCTCTTTGCAGCTGCAGAAGGTCATAGGGCATAAGATTGATTATATTTATATGGAACAGGCAATCGAAAGGAGGAGATCATTGGATAAAGCTTGGAAACGAGAATAAGACGAAAAGAAGATTATACCTGAACATGAAAGAAGAAAGAAGAAATAAGTCCGCCAACCAGAAGAATATAGTGAAAATGAAAGTTCCAACATATTCAACTCAATTGGGAAAAGTGATGTGTTTTTTGATGAACTAAAGAAAATGAACAAATTCTTATATAATCAATAACAAGAAAAGCGAAATGAGGAGGAAAGAATGAACAAGAGAAATTTTAGATTTTGACAATCGAAGAAAATTATCTAATACATAGTTAGAAAATATAGGCATAATTAGTGGCCAAGGCAAAATTTAACCCAAAATCGGACCGTGGATCTTTGTTCAAAGTGAGTTCTGATAGAGAATTAACAGGGTAAAATAGATGAGGAGTATTGCGATGAAAATCACTGGCACATCTATATCAGTTCGGTTAAACTCCTTGCAAAAAGGTTGGTATACTGAGGAGATCAACTACGAGAGAGATCAAAACAACGCTGACCACAAAGTCTATCAAAAAGCTTGTGTAAACTAAAAAATCGTGAACATTGGTTGGCTACTGAAGTGGTCCAATACGGGTTTAAATTGTGAAAATTACTTTATTATTTGTTGCGATTGTTATGTAGAAGGGACACTTATATTAAGACAACGAACGACGAGGCCTTACAAAAATGTAGGAAACCGGGCCCATTAAAAACAGAAAGTAATAAGAATCAAATACAAAGCTACATTAAAGTGGAAATTTACGTCTAGGGAAGGGAAAACAAATAGAGTTATTGGCTTACTTGCATTGCCTACCTACATATTAGTCTCACAAGAATATTCACCAGTTACTTATGTAAACCCCGTCGGCATCATTTCATTAGTCTGAATAAGAAGGTATATCACCTATAACAAATTATTATCAAGTTTTGCAATTTTTTGTAACGTGAGGCTAATTGGCCATGCTTCTGCCCTGGTCGTTAGGTTGATGCGACCACTGGATCTGTCCCGGCATGCTAGCGTCGTCCTGATACTCTTCCTAATTGCTTTACAATTCATGGCTGAATTCAATATTCGAGGTTTCTTGGCTAACCCGATTGAAATCTTCTTCAATACTTTGGTTAACTGTTACTAAATCAACTGCGGCTTTCACCATATTTCGGAACACAACCAAATGCGGTAAAATTAGTTTCTTTCGCAGCCTTCCGAATTAGAATCCATTGACACTTCAGTACTGTGCAGATTTCAATCTAACAGACATGTAGATATCGATATTTTATCAGGACTGTATGTCCTCACGCTCTTGGCTCCAACGTAGCATCTATACTAGTGGGAAAACACGAAATACAACCACAACCACATTAGTGAAAAGAACCAAATAGCGGTAAACACGGCTATACCTATTTTTCAGTCCCGTTATATACGCGTTAGCAAGACGTAGTCCATACCAATAGTTTGCAAGAGGGAGAGTGTTCGCTGTGTGTATTGTTGTGTGTGTGTTGCCGTGCGCGTAGTGTGTCTGGTGTAGTGAATAGAGAGTGGACAATAATAAAGGCCGAAAGAAGGAATAATTCAGATAATAGAAATGGGCGGCGAAATACGGAAAAGCCTATTAATAGAAATTTTTTATTCGTGTTTTTAGGAGCTAATTTAAAGACATCGTAATGTGCTTACCTTCTTATCTGTGTGTTAATATGACCAATTGTCTTAAAATTTGGAATTCGCAAATTTATTTCCCTTTTTAAATCCTCGATAGTTACAATGACTTGTCCGAAAACATTGTGATATTATGGTATTTTCTTCTCATAATAATATAAGGATTTTTTTAATTGTTTGCGAAGTATAATTTGCGAAGTATGAATTATATCAAAAATACATTGCGATGTTCCTTGGTGTATAAAGGTTATATGTTCTCGTGCACCTATCGAGTGTATGGGGACGAACCTCCTTACATTCTAACCCGATTCAGATTAAATTTTGTGTTGTTCCCTTTGTTTTAAGAGTTTGTGTAACGTGAGACACCCCATTTCTATCGCGATCTGGTGAAGGAATCGACAGTGTGTCTCTGGGGGTGATTAAGTGGTTATGTGCTCTCAAAAATCTTATCACTCCTCCTCCCATCTCTGTTCTGTCTTCATGCGAGAATCAAGTCTTCCTTGCTCCTCTCAGTTGTTATCGTACTTTTCTTGTAACACATTACCAATCTCGGTCTTCCGTGCCTCATACTTAATCTACACCACCTCTCTCTCTCTCCTCTGCCCTGTGTGGGTGTGTTGTTTTTGTTTTCCCACTCGGTCCATTTGGTTTAAATTTTTTTGCATATATTATAGAACCGTAGTGCTATGTTTGTATTAAGGAGAACAATGCCAATAAAGTAATGTGGATTTACAGTGTACCAGAGCAGAGTTATAGTTGTCCTATTGGTCATTTTTCTTAACTCGAAATAAAATCTTGCTGGACGGCGAGAGTTTTTACTATTTTTGTGAATTAATAAATTTTCGTAAATACATAAGCGGTCACAATAACTCCATGTATTCTTTTTGTGTAGTAGAGGTTATTTGTCGACTACCTTAAATGTTCAGGACAATCGCCCTTTCATTCTACCTTCAGATTTAGATTGAGGACAGGCTTCCTAGTTCTTCTCAGACCACTCAAGAGAAAAACAGAGTGCGAATCACGAGATATATATGCATTGGTTCACAGTACCCAACGTGGTCGAAATCAGGTGTATCATAACACTTACAGCTAGGGCCCACCCCGTAGTCATATATAGTTGTCGCATAAAATATATCACTGAAAAGTCTAGGTTTCCGACTAAGGGATGCGTAGCGGTGTTTGTATGTGTCACGCGTGTTGCCAATTGCCTTTACAAGCCGTCGTATTCGAACTCGTGCAGTCCCTCCAACTCTGTGTAAAGGGCAGAACAGGGTAACGCTAATCGGTGGAGGTGTAGACTAGTTCGCCGTCGGAAGATGAGCCTGAAAGTCGGTAATCACCGGGGCCAATGCAGCGCAAGACCCGCGAATTATATTTTATCCACCTTTATCACAACCGCTCAAATATCCAAGAGATTTTTGGGGCTCTGCAAGCGGAGCTCCCACAACTAACATCAGCTTCCTCCTTCATGATTGTTGATTCATGAGATGGTAACTCTAATATCGTGAATACCATCTTTGCACGATCAGAGTTAGACATATGGGCGTAGTTCAGGCGGAGTGAATGTGGTACTCTCGCTACTCCCAAATACTGCCAGAGATTGGGAGCTTCGGGCCATCGGTGATAGCAGTTTTGGCATACCCTCAGACCACGGTGGTTGGGGACCTTATCCCATCTGCAGGAGAGATACAGGTGTATTATTCTAAGTTCCCACGCTAACAATACGACGTGTTGTGTTTGGGTTTAGTATGAAAATGATGCGAGAGCGAGCGTCATCTAATTCTGTTCTTTTGGTCCGTAATTTAGTTTTTTGTAGACAGATTACTCGACGAAAACACTTCCATGCCTTCTGAATTCGGCTTGATTTAGAGGAAGAGCAAGAAAAAAGTACTTACACAGTAGAACTATTACTCTTTAATCATTGTACGATTTGCTGCGAATTTATGAATATATAACCCGATGTGCTGAGGGATCTGTGTTGTTTGAAGTTGTAGTTTTGTTGTATTATAAGCTGTGTCTGTGATATCCTGTGTTAATTTCCCACTCAACTTAAAAAAACGTTATAGAAACTCCTCAAGGCCCTGTGATTTAAATCCCCGTTGTCCAATTTAACACACATGCCTATCTCAGACTTGAATAAAAATATCGTGGTGAGTTTGACACTAGATATTTGAAAATCAGATGATTTTTCATTAGACTTGGCACAAGTTTCGTCATAATAAAATTTAAACCTTTGCAACGTAATTAAATTCTGATTCCATTAAGAAACTTGAAAGAGTCTACGTTTATTGTAACATCTATGCAGGGACAAGCCAAAGTGAATAATCCAAGGAAGTCATACAACCAACACTGAGGAAACACCGAAACGACGCCGAATCCAGATGCCGTCCGTCGTTACCTAATACAGGACCACTTCATCGCACAAAGAAAAAAACATATTCTGGTATCTTGAATGTCAAAAGTACATAAGTCTATCGTACTATTGCATCCAGTTTTAAGATTTGATTCTAGTTTTCACTAGGTATGAGTTTTGGTTTGGTTTTATTTTATTATAGAGTGTCTATAACAGCATTGTATTGGGTTGATTTATAGTGGTCAAATCCTCATCCGAATTTGCTAACGAGAAATATTTTAGTTTTATGTGCCGTATTTTACTTATTTAGCTGCAACCCATATGCTTAAGGGTATATACACCGGTTATAAAAATACGCTTTCTCAGAAGATATTCACAGCCCTTGGAACTAGTTCTTCAAGTATTATGACCCAGAATCAGTATGTTTTTTAATGCCTATCTATCCCCGTCTCTTTGTTGATTCACTTCCTTGCCTCGTCTTATTTTATCTTGCTTTGTTGTTTTTTTTTATTAATATTATTTTTTGTTTCTTCATTTATCTTGATATTCCATATTTCTTTTCCCTTTTTTAACTGTAGTATCTCCTTGTGTTTTCTTTCATTATTCTAACTTATAGTCTTTGTTTCTACACTTTCCTTGTTGTTCAGATCCCCATTAATCTCTCCATTCTCCTCTGCTGCTTTCTCTTAGATCTCTGGTCAATTCTTTTCTTCTTTTTCTCACTACTGCTCTGGTCCATGCTTTGCGAGAGTGGTCTTATCAATTTCTTTTTTTCCGTGTTTCTCTTTTTTCCTTAACTCCATCTTGTGTATCATTTCTGGCATTATCTCTTTTGTAACTTTTTTCTCTTCTTTTCTCTTCATTCTACCCTTTGTTTCAATTTTTCCTTTTCTTCTTTTCTTTTTCTCCTTTTTTTGCGTAATCCTTCCTTTACCTGTAGGTATTTTCACATTTTGCGTCTCTTTCGGGATCCAGGTTATATTATATACAAATATCTATCACTTTTTTCTATTTACAAAAATTATATCTTCGTTTCCTTCTCTGTGACCTTTAAATATCGTTGTAACTTTTTTAATCTTCTTTATATCTACCGCTACTATACTAAAATTTCCTTCTACTGTTCATTATGTTTCATAACTCTTAATACATTTTTTTCTGCGTACCACATTTCTGCGACTTAATTTATTTTTCTCTTCGTTAATAGCTCTTCTTCTGTATCCGTACATTTCCTTAGTTCTTCTCTAGAGTATACGATGATATTTATCCTCACGGACCTTATTAACCCTTCCATGTTTATTATTTATTTTTATCCAATAACTACGTCATTGTGCAATCCACTCATTATTAGTGACACTTCCTCTCTCCCATACCTTATTCTACGTAAGGATACCAGAGTTTTAGGTTCCTCTCTGAGTAGTCAAACCAATTTTCGAATCGCTCTGTGTATTGTATTATCTCGGTTGCCATCGCTAATGTAACATCCCTGCTCTAGTGTAGCTGGATGATATTCTATATTGGGTTAATGTGCTGGTCGGAGTATTTCCACTGGAATTTTATCCACGCTTGTTCAGCTCCGACCTGATGATGATGATGATGAATTTGGGCCATTGATGGATGAATCTCAGATTGCCTATAATCTGTGTGTGTTAAAACGTATCCTCGACATCTTTATCATGCTTATCTCATTTCTGTCATTGGGGACTCGTGAGCATGCTGGTCCGACCTTTTCACCTAGGTTTACCTCTCTCCGTTTCTGATTGAGAACATAAAAATAAACCACTAGGATCGCGATCTCTCACAGGTGAGAACGATATTTCGCGGCGCCTAAATCAAGCTATGGAGTAAATGATCACACTACCATTAGCGGATGCAAGACAAAAACTTTATCTGAAGCTGAGCCTCACTCCGGGAAATGTTTCTTTAGAATACTAAAGTAATCAATTGACAGTCGTTCAACGAATGCCTGTTCATTCTTTTAAACCCACAATATCCCACCATCAACCCAGAACACACTCTACAAGAAACGACGCAATATAAATTGGAGAAAAAGTAACGCTAATGTTTGCATATGAACAAGTAATCCGAATAATTTTTTTCACCACATGTTTATACTCGTCACTATTTGTCACTTCGGTAACGAAGACAGAATTAATGATGTCTCTTACACAAAAAAGCTTAAAGCAAACAACGAAATGTTTAATGTGGATATTTTAAAATTCTCTATTACTATGAATATATACTGTATGTATCAAATTGAAGAAAAATAATCTAGTAACTTTAGTATAAGCACTAGTTAGTGTAATGGTAGATGTGTATGATGTAGTGTAGACTGATGTGGTGCTGGTTTATAGGGGGCAGATATAACACAGACTACATTACCACAGCATGATAAAAAAATCGAGTAAGATTCTTATAAATTTATTCATCTATCATCACCATAAAATATACTTAGAACCGAGTTAGTAGCTCAAATATTGAAATGCCAGGAGCATTATTACAACTATATATAAGGTAGAGATGTTAAACTCTCACGACTATTGTAGGGTGATTTGAATAAACCGGCTCTGAATCAAAGTCTATTCCGCTGAATAATATTGCTTAGTAAATGCGCTAGAGGCATTTAAGACGTAACTACGTTCAGGTCAGATGCTGAATTCTAATTAATCGGATAGAGTTCAATATTAGCGTGCGTGGTAAATTACCTATAACAGTATAAACAAATTATTATTATTTCACTTGTCTTCAAAATATAGAATTATATTACATATATTTAAAATAGCATAAAATCTACTATGGACTATTCATATACTTAAGTAAATCTACTGTAGCGCTGGTAAGGGTTATTATATGGTAGAGACCTATGTTGTTGTCAAAGGTAAAAGTAGAGAACGAATGCATGTTTGAGCAACTGACAGGAGGGTCTCACCCCCGGTGAGATGCCTGGAGTATGCACTGAGAGTTACTAAGTATATTCTGACATTAACCGTAATTATGACGGAGACTACCTGCTATACGATTTGATATCTCAGAGCGGCATTATACCTCACTCATAATCATGCCACATCTCCTATAGTGCTAGTAAGATGA
>CM042147.1:42150209-42173926 GCA_023376005.1 Doryteuthis pealeii | reverse complement strand
GAGAAGAGATTTTTTATTGTTGTCAGGGAGCATGGGCAGACTCCTTATTTGAACTTGCGGCGCAAGATCTCATGACACATATTTCTTTCAATGATTCAGGTGGGTTTCCAGTCCATCCATTATCTGTCATTCACGTAATATGAATGAGAAAGGGCCCAAGGCTTTTAAATGATGCGTAATGTGCGTCAATACCTCAACTACGGGGAAATAAACCAAATATAAGTATGTCAAATTCATTCTGAACACCCTTATATATATAATATATATATATATATATATATATATATATGTGTGTGTGTGTGTGTGTGTGTTGTGTGTGTGTGTGTGTCAAAAAATGTCGAGAAGTTTTTGTACTTTTGACAAGCTTGTATTCTTAAAAAATCCATTCATTATTTTTTCAAGAATACAAGGTGTGTCAAAAAGTACAAAATTCTCCATATTTTTGACACACCATTATATACAATATGGCTTGCTAAACTTTATAAGTACAGTGCTCAATATCAATGATAGAGCATTTCTTTTAAGACAGGTAGCAGGGGGAACAAAGTTAAATAAATCTGCATAGGTGCCCTTTGATTTCCTATATATATATATATATATATATATATATATATTTATGTCGGCACGGATATCCAGGACAATCTCTCACCACCTTCCCTATCATCATTGCCTCTGGGAGCTCTCTGTGCATGCATCCAGCATCCTCTAGTTGGTAAATGTAGGTCCTTGCGAGTGGCCACAGTAGCAGCCCATGAGCTAGCCTCCACAGGAGAACGTCCGCTTATGAGCTCGTCCCTTGATTCTCCAAAGCAGTGCCATGCGTGAAAATATATAATATATATAGTCATCCACAGACACGTGTTTTCGACTTTATTCAAGTTCTCTTCAGTGTGGCCTGTATTTGTAAGCTACTAAACAGCCGGGATTGAAATCGATCGGTTCAGTGTCAGTCAGACACCTTAACCGCCAGGCAGTCATCACTCACGGACATGCGAAGGGGATTTTAACTTTTAATACACACATAGCTTTTGTAATGTAAAAGCCCCCATGAGTGCTCCATTTATATAGTAGCTACTATATTATGGTACTAAAATATGGAATCCCGACAGTTTTGTAGAAAAATAGAAAACATGAAGTATTCCAAAAGAATATATCCTTTTATGAACTAGCAAATATATGACCCTCCGGGTGCAAGTATTTAAGTTTTTATATAATAAAATATCCTATTAAATAGAAGGCTATAAACTGAATAAGAATGTATGATAAAAAGATTTGGAACAGAGGGGGTTCATGATTGAAAATTAGAACAACTTTGAAATATTCCATCATTTTTCCACTTACTTCCCGTCTTTCATTTGTTAAATTTTTCGCTAATTTAACTGTTTAGTTTAAATAGGCAAGTAAAAAAATAATATTAGTTATTTCTTCTTGTTAAGGCGATTCTTTAAGATTATCTCCGAGATTTTTGCTCATATTCATTAAGAAAAAACAAACCAATTAGAAATCAAATAATACCAAGCGCATATTTAATAAAAATTAAACTTTTAATATGCAATAATGCAAATTAGCTTTCCGTTCCACTGTAACCCGCTATTTTGTTGCATATATAAATACAATTGCAATGTTATTAGAATGTAGATAAGTCCACAAGTATTAATAAGGTATAACAATTTTATCAATAACTAAGGTTATATAAAAAATAAATCATGGTGAATGTGACGTCATAACTAAGGGAATTGTGACTTGAGTAGTGATTTAGTTCGGCTTCAGAACAAGACAAACACACAATCTCATTATAATAAGATACGCTGCTACTACGTGAATATTGTACGTTTTTTTAAATGAATATGCAAGAATAATGTTGTATACCCTTCTTATTTCTATGCTTCTTCTTATTCTTCTATTCTCCTTCTGGCGTCTTGACATCTTAGTTCTGTCTAAGTTTCTTCTAACACTCTTCTTCGTCTGGACTTCTCTTGGGGACTTCGTGTCTGGTCTTCCATTGGGGAATTTCTCTTTTTCAAAAGCCTGTGTCATTGGTAGTTTTTTAGATAATAACACAAAGACTTTGATTTACTTTGATCATATTTTATTCTCGAAATCCCCCACGCAGAATACCTGCCGCAGAGTGAGTCGGAGCGTGTATAACACGACTCACCACCGTCGTGGTTTCTCGGCCGACTTGACTAAAATCTATTTCTAATCTAAACCGGAAGAGGGTCTCCTCCACCGATTCTCACGGTATCCACCGGAAGGAAGGATCAGGCACAGGTCAAGCCTTGTCATTTCAAATACTCAAGGCCATGGGATGCAGCTAATAAAAGCCATTTTAATTTCTACCACTATTGCACATTAAATTAGGTATCTAATAATTATGTAACATATATAGATTTTTTGGTGAAAGTCTATTCTGGCGTAACGACATTAGAAATTACAATGAAACCTGAACAGAGCAATTAAAAAAAAAAAGAATCGATACCGTCTCAACCATCAGATATATTAGATAGATAAAGTTGAATTTACTATTTTTATTTCTTAATTGGTTTTCTCTGAAACATCCTTTGTGGTTTTGATTTCTTTTGATCTCTTTCACCTCGCCATTATATCAGATACACATTACTCGTAATGACACAAAAGTTGTTCAAAATTGGTAATAATTTCAATTTAATGGCAAGACAACTTTGTCTTAAGACTTCTAGTCTATAATATACCTTTGTGCACTAATAGTAAGAGGTCGTCATCTTTGGGTAGTTAAGTACAGCAGGTCTCTCTCTAAAGACTCAATATTCCCTCCTAAGTATTTTTTAGATATTTCCTTTTTATCTCCACTTTTATTATTTTATTGCAAGTTAGCTTAGTCGGTAGAGAGTACGGCTAGGAATCACAACGTTCCTGGTTCGATACCGGCCCTCGCAACTCGCGTAGGAGTAGCAACAGCGATCTGTGTGGTAAAGCGAGGAGCTGATGTAGGTATGGCGTCCACCTCAGACTTTAAATAATCTCCTTTCTCTAGCGCTTGTGAAAAGGGGATTGACTCCCTCGCTGATACCGACATTAGGCCGCCCGACGACTTTACTTTTTAGTTACTTATTTTGTGTTGCTCCACGCACTTTCTATACTGGTGAAGTCAATTGCCAGATCGTATTCCACAACGTTTTTTGTTTTTGTTTTTCGCCTCTCCGTTTTTTTAGTTCTTTTGAAGATCAATATACATCCAAATATTGTCTGCTGAAACGACAATATTCTTTGATAGATTTTTATTCCTTTTTTTTTGTGCTGATTTGATCTATGTTTTCAGGAATGAAGAGGGCAAAGCTATTTGTATTTCTCAAATTTTTGCCTTTACTGTTTTTGTGAACATTACTTGGTTTGCATAAATCTGCAAGTTTTTAGATATCTGAATAATTATAAGTGTATCTCTGCTCCAGCCCACTCAATATCTTTTTTAACTCCATCTTACTAATTTACTCCAAAAGAAAGGATAAACATTTTGTCCACTAATTCTATATTTCTTTTTTTTTTTTCTTGATTACACTTGTATTAGAATCATTTGTTCTAAAACGCTTGTTTTGAAACTAATGATACATTTCTCTGTTCAGTGTCCTCTTCACAAACATAGTCCTCTTGGATTTTTCGAGTTCATATATTTATAGATAAAATTTTAGATCTAAGCACCTCTGATTGGTCAGCCAATTACAAACCATGTCATATTCGCATTTCATTGGCCAGACTGCTGGAGTATTTTGGATAAGGGTTTGCTCCAATTCCCCAATTTGGAATTTATAGACTAGACAAGGTCACGTGGTTTATTCCTCAGGCCAATCACTAGCCAACTTGCATGGCTGATACACTACTTAAACCCCCACACTGGCCATAATTCTAATTGCACTCATTGAGGAGGGCTTACAATAACAGACGATTACAATACTCAGGACTTTTACCAAGGGATTACCATGATCCAATTCCACTGGACAAGTACTGTCTGGCTTAAGGCCTACAGGATTGCCTATATATTGTAACACAGCAACCTAGCATCCTAGAAATCAGGACAGTGCATTCTCGTATCAGTTTGAGAGGAGTGGTAACAACAACCATGAATCCTTTCGTTTTTTGGATGTTGACATTTCAAACCAACTGATGCCATTTTCCAGCATCGGAGAAAGGTTAAAAAGTGCAATGAGCTCCCTCGTCAATTCACACGTGAAATGTTAACAGTTGAGATAAATTATCGTTTAGCAGTTGCAGTGACCTTTGATCGAATTTGTAAACTCAGAAGAATTACGAATAGTTTTGGTTTTAACTATTTATTTTTTTTCAATTTTACTTTTATGTCCTCGTTAATAAGTTGTAAAATGCAAGCAGAAATCTCATTGTGTTACAGCTATAATCTGTAGAATACGCCGAACTGTAACTCTGCAGAGGAGTGAGGACCCTCCTGAATGTGGCTACCTGTTGGTCGTAGGTGGCTACCCGTGTTGCTTAAGGATGGAACGCCTGGTGGCTGAGCAGTCCATGACATGCAACACTCCACTTTGACCCTTAAGCTAGACGGGCAGTCGAAGAGGTCCCCACCAATTAATCAGCTGAACATGTTAAGCCCTAGCACCTATATGATTACCCTAACCCTATTGCCCTTATGGCAAACTTCTAACCCTTATTATCATATATGTGCTAGAAGGCAATAGATGCGGGTTTTAATGTCCTGGATATGAATGTTAAACAAAATCTGATGGTGAAGTTCCAGTTCTGGAGATCTGTGGAGTGCGGAGAATCCCTTCATCACCATTGCTGCCCTGCCCACTCTGACCTGGAGTGGTAGTACCTATTAAGATCCCATCAATGGGTTAAATAGTAAAAATGAGTTCTAAAAAGTGTTTGTAAAAAATTGAGTTTAAAATAATTGTGTATCCATGAAGAATGAAAGAAACAAAATGTCCTTGTATAAAATAACCCAACAAGGGTTAACATGTCGTGAAATCCAACCAGCCAACCAAACAGCTACACTCACCAAACACTATTCATTACTATAGTTATAATGAGCAAAACTCTAAGCTTGATTTATCACCACTTCTTGTTATCCTTGTTTCTGTTATTTATATCTTGGCAAAATTACATAATACAGAGTTAGCGTTTTTTATGTATCAGAATAAAAAACACTAATAAAACCCGGAAACAATAAAACAAAAAGTGGAATAAAACAAATTTATCTCTTTTTACAAATGTTTTAGCCGAATTGAAAGAGTTAACAATCATAGCCACATTTATAGGATTTTTATTTTTGTTTGACGCGCAATTTGATATTTCTAACCACACACCTCTCTTCCCCCACCCCTCTCTCTCTCTCTCTCTCTCTCCTCTCTCTCCTCTCTCTCTTCTCTCACAACACACATACACACACACACACAGACACATACTCACACACACATACACACACACACACTCACATACACACACACCACACACACACACACACACACATACACCAACGGATACTTAATGTCTGCATCATGATTATCATTGTGTCAAATGGCATCTCTCTCTCTCTCTCTCGTCTCTCTCTCTCTCTCTCTCTCTTCTCTTCTCGTCTCTCTCTCTCTCTTCACAGACCAAATATTATTGATATCATTTATTTTCCCCGGTTTCCAGTCTGATTTATTTTTTTTCCTTGTTCATTTATTCTTTTTCTTTTCTTTTTTTTTTCTTTTTTTTCTTTATACATTTGAATCTTTCCTTTGATAATTCTCAACCTCGATTCCTTTGAATTTTCTGTCCTTTTAACATATTCATCTATTTGTCTATTCATATCTATCTATCTATCTATCTATCTTTCTCTTTTATATATCTATCTCTATGTATCTTTTTCATTATATAATATTATATATAATAATTGTGTGTGTTGTGTGTGTGTGTGTGTGTGTGGTTGTGTGTGTGTGTATGTATATATTTGCAGCCACATACATACAGAAAAACCGAAATAAAAATACCCTACACAAACATAACAATCCAATCCGCCACACCTACATGCGATAGCGCTAACATCATATATTATATATACTGCACACAATGCAGAAATAGCGGATTGTGGGAGAACATCAACACCCTTTAGACTAAGACTAAATAACCACAAATCCGCTATAAATCTCAAATCCCCGCATAGTACAATAGCACTTCTCATTTTAACACACTATTACACAACCTTACACACCTCAAATGCATTTTAATAGAACGCGCATTTCCAACAACGCAATCTAAAACATCAGAAACTAAATGGATTCTAAAATACAAACAACACACGTGAAGGGATTGAACGCAACATCGGAATTCTCCGTTATTATAGATATTTCACAGACGCTGCCGCTATCGATAACAACAATGACAAAAAGCCGTTAAAAACAGGAATAACACTCATTGAAAAAGGGTATCTAACGAACCCGAAATTTATGACAAAAAATAATAATAATAAAAATATAAGTGAATCCAATACTCCATAATATCGAGTTCATTCATTTATATATTTTTAATGCTTTCGTAATAACGCCCACTTTAAAACATTAAAATATATATATATATATATATATATATATATATTATATATATATATTATATATTGTTATTTCTATGTATAAAGAGAAGTATAATATCGGTGATAAGAGCATATATATCTAAGGATAGCGTAAACACGGAGTCAACGGCGCCAGGTGTGATCCTCGCGCGGTCTCCTCTCTCTCTCTCTCTCTCTCTCTCTCTCTCTCTCCTCTCTCTCTCTCTCTCTCTCTCTCTCTCTCTCTCTGCATATATATTTAATTTATGAAAATGGATGACTTACCGGTGAAATTGGTCTTCAGTGGATTTAACCCTGAAGATCCTTTAGGTGAAACTCGTGTTTGTTATTTCTGTACATACCACAGTAATAAACATTTCTGTATATATATATATATATATATATATATATATATATATATATTGATCCGAGTGTTATTGTTAGCGTAGAAATCTTATTAAAAATATATGTAAAAGATTCAACATCAAAATAATTATGTATATATATGTATACCTCTTTTGTGTGTTTTTTTGTTATTTTTGTTTTATATATTTTTTATTTCAGATTTATTTTTCAAAGAAATACGGAATTATCAGATAGATTCAAAAGTTTTTGGTATAAGTTTTTTTATTTGTTTCTCCACCTCCTGAAATAAAATTGATTTTAGTAAAGCACAAAAAGCCGAATTCATTTTTCGTCGACTAAGAGACTTCTTTCATCTGATCTTCATTAGAGGAGTAGACATCAGAAAAAAAAATTGTTAATCCGAATTTAGACAAAAAAGAATCGAAATCCACGTCGCAACAAATAGAAAAAAGAAAGGCGAAATATTGGTTTGCTTATTAAAAAAAATGTTTAAAAAAAGATAAATAATAAAAGAGTAAAAAAAGAAACAACTTAGAATAATATATATATATATATATATATATATATATATAATATATATATATATATAAGGGATGGAGCACTCAATGATGGCCTTTACACATACAAAGCGATGTGGTGTATAAAAACAGTTAAAATCCCCTTCGCATTCTGTAAGTGATGACAGCCTAATGGTTAAGGTGTCGGACTGACAATTCCAGTTGTAGGTAGCTTACAAATGTCTAGCCACACTGACTCTTCATAAGTCGAAACACGTGTCTGTGTTTGACTATATATATATTATATATATATATATATATATATGAGGATAGGAGGATTGGTGTAAATCCGACAGAATGTGATAAGAATAGAGGGGAAAATGTGGACAAAAGAACAAACTCAGACAAGTAGATGTAGGAGATATATTTTGCTGTGCCTTGGGCACGGCTTCTTCAGTCTTTATTAAGTAATAAAGACTGAAAAAGTCGTGCTCAAGACACAGCGAAATATATCTCCTACATCTACTTGTTTGAGTTTGTTCTTGTGTCCACATTTTTCTCTCTATTATTTACCACCTCCCCATATATATATATATATATTATATAATATATATATATATATATATTAATATGTGGAAGGTACGTCAAAAGTACCCGAGATTGAAGCTGTGTTTACCAAGATAGGAAGGAACAATATAGCTTGTACTTACCAGATAGAAATGAACAATAAATGGAACGTTAATTTCTTCAGAATACAAGGTGTGCAAAAAAAGTAAAAAAATATCTCCGTTCTTTTTTAAACACGCTGTATGTATTTATACCTACATAACATACATACACATACATACATATATATATATATATATATATATATTATATATTATATATATATATATATATATATACAGTGACATACGAAAAGTTTTTTAGGCAGGCGAAATAAAGTCCCACCATTTTCAAAGTTTAATTACGAAATACAAACTCAACATAAATACACAATATTTGTGATTAGTATGGCATAGGTCCTCCATTTGCCAGTTTCAGTGCTTGTATTCGATTTTTGGTCGATTTAATCAAGATATTAACAATCTTCTGGTGAATATTTTGCCACTCATTTAGCAATGTTTCTTTAAGGGCCGCCACTGACGTGATTTTGGTCGCGTGCTCTCGAATTTTTCGGTCATGGTGCTCCCTACCATATAATCTGGATTGTGGCTTGACTTAACGGCTACTTCTAACCGGGAGCGAAAAATGACTGAATTTTCGTCAGTCCGACTCGACCGTCAGTAGCTGTTAGTAAGAGGCGAAAATTTAACTTATAAATGCATACATCAGTAGATGTATGTTTACGATCACCAGAGAACTCAAGTCTGAAAACAACCGACATGTAATGCCGTCTGCTAAGCGGTAAAAATGTAGATAAAGTTCCCTCTAGAGAGCTCTACCGGATTTTGGGAGCATATACCAGTCATCCATATATATATATTATATATATATATATAGAATTCATTTTTATTAATTTATGCCGCTGGATATATTTATTTCTCACAAGAGGCGACATCAGTTTTAAGCAATTTCCGGTCAAGTGAAAAAGAAGTTTTTTTTTTATCTCATTTCCTGTCGGTTGGATATGTAAAGTTATAATATGAACATTCATGTTTCAAACTAAAATTCTTGCAAACTTTTTTTTTAATTAATAGAAAAAATAAGGCGTAAAAATTTCCTCTGAAATCAATTTTTAATCGAAATGAATTCTGATTTAAAAATGTCCTTTTTTGATTGAAAAGTCGACTTATATATATTTACAAACCCCTCCACACGAGCAGTATGTGATACAAGGTTAATTTCTTAAGTGGGGTTCAGGGTTTAACAGGTTTAAATTCAGAATTTTCCTTCTCCTAGACTGGTTGCCATACAAAGGTTGAAGAGTCCATTCCGCCCTACTATTTACCCATAGCTGATGAGAGATTAGTTGGGTTCATACTTTTTCCAAGGGTATTAGCAATATGTGAATTATAAACAGCCTCGTCCAGGATTTGAAAGATCAATTTATACACACCCATTAGCTGTAGCAATAAATTCACGATTTTCTTTTTCACTAAAAATACAACGATTAATATCTGCGGCAAGATATTTACTTGAACTTTGTTCAACTAGAATAAAATAATTTCAATTCATTTTGTATCTAACAGCAGACATCAGTGTTAAACTGAAATTTCTCAAGATTTCAAAATATAATTACATTAATTATTTTTTTCTTACAACATATCGATTTTTCAAGTAGTCAAATTCTAATTCGTTTCTTGAAAAAGATCTCAAAATTCCGCCCTTTTTTTTCCTTTCTGCATTTCTGTGATAGAAAAAAGGGAATAGGGAATTATTGGAATTTTGAAAAGTCAGTGCTACTCCCTCTCACTGATATCGTAAATACAATGTTTGTCTCATCTGTGAGGCATTTTCTTTGGGTTTATTTTCTGCTTTCTCTTGACAGTCAGTATTATCAAATTTTGAATTTTGCCACTGGCGACTCTTTCAAATAATCAAAATGATCTTGGTTACTAATGGGGTAAATGGGGCAGCTCAGCCTTGGTTGGCAATCCATCTAGGACAAGAAAAAGTCTATTATGAAATCTTCACCTCATACCAAGGATAGGCTAAGGGAGTAAACCCCGAAATCAAATCTGGAGCTGGAGTCCCTAAGATAGTGTGATACTGAACTCAGCGCTATCCAGCAACTTCCGTGACTCTGTCGTTGCCAAACTGCATTGGTTTCTCTACCTTTCCTTTGGACAACAGCGGCAGTGTGGAGAGGGAGGACCTGCTACTTGGGAAACAGCTCACCCTCCATATAAAGCCACCCAGGCTACGTAGTTACTAATAAGAAAGTCCGTGGGATTTTATACATTAAAAATGTAATATAATTTATTTTTGAAGACACTTCAAAATAAATATTTGTTATTGTTATGGTAATTTACCACGCAGGCATGAAACTCTTCCGACTATAAATAGCAACAACATCTGCTCTTAAGCGAGAGTCAATATTTCAGCAGACAGTTGATAAAACTGCCTCGCGAGTAACTTTCTCATTTGTATATGTTTGTACTACTGTTCTTTGTTAATATAATTGTTTAACTCATTTCTTTTCTTGTGTCTTTATTCTGGCCCCTAACCAGGCCACAACAGTTATTTACTCGATTATTTTTTTTCAATTTGATATATACAGTGATAATATGAATAAAACCATTAAAATCCTCTTGTTTACTTTTTGTCGTAAATATATTATTCTGAAAAGCGTATCAATTGGTGAAAATATTTTGAGTTACTTTCATAGCAAATTCGTTACTTTTATCAATTTATATTTGGCTTCTAATAGGGTTTGTTTGGGGTGAACGTTTGTGTTAAAACATTTTAACTTTCATTGTTTTGACCAAATAAACATTCCCCGGGGTACCAGAATATATTCTGCTACCCTGAGGTGTTCAGATCTCTTATTATTCAGTCTTTATGAATTTTCACCTTGTTTTTGTTCAGAATCGAAAGTTTATTTTGAGGGAAGAAATCGCATTTTCTTTGTTATTGTAAAATTGATGATGGAATTGTTACGTTTATCAATGAGAGGAAAATAGGAAATGGAGAATAGAGAAAAGAAATAGAGAAAGAATAAAGAAAAGAAAAGAAAAAAAAAAAGACAAAAAGAAATAAAGAAGACAAAAATGAAAAGAGAAAAAAGAAAGAAAAGAAATAAAGAAATAAAGGAAAAAGAGAAAAACGAAAAAAGATAAAGGAAAAGAAAAAGAGAAATGAGAAAAAAAAAAGAAAGAAAGAAGAAAAGAAAAAAAGAAAAGAAGAGAAAAATAAATAAAGAATAGAAGAGAAGAGAAAAAAGGAAAGAGAAAAGGAACGAGAAAATGAAAAGAAAAAAGAAAGAAAAAGGAAAAGAAAAAAATGAAAAAGAAATAAAAAAAGAAGAAAAATGCGAAAAGAGAAAGAAAAGAAAAAAGAAAAAAGAAAAAGAAAGAAAAAAAAAGTAATAAATAAAAGAAAAATGAAAAAGAGAAAAAGAAAAAGAAAAAGAAAGAAAAAGAAAAAGGAAAAAGAGAAAAAAAAAGAAAAAAAGAAAAGAAGAAGAAGAAGAAAAGAAAAGGAAAGAAAATGAAAGAAAGAAAAAAGAAAAAGAAATAAAAGAAAGAAAAACAAAAAGAGAGAAAAAAAAATGAAAAAGAAAAAAGAAAAAAAAAAAAAAGAAAAATGAAAAAGAAAAAGAAAAGAAAAAAGAAATAAAAAAAAGAAAAAAACAAAAGAGAAAAATGAAAAAAATGAAAAAAGAAAAAAGAAAAAAAGAAAAAGAGAAAAATGAAAAAAAAACGAAAGAAGAAATGAAGAGGCAAAAGAAAAAAAGAGAAAAACTTGGTTGTCAATTTTCCAATGTTTTGTTTTAGTCGAGGCAAAATAAATTACGCATAAAACGTTCAATCACGAATCACACAACCTAAAACTTCTCGTCTAGGGTTCGATTTATTTATCGATATTTTGTGGTCGACAGGTGTCAATTAATCGAAAAACAATGAACTCTTGATTGTAAAATATGACAGTTAAGTTTACTTTTATGACAGTTGTAGACATTTCTGGGAATTTGTTCAAATCTCTCGGCATTAATTGCTGAATAGATGAAAAATATTTGCTGGCACATTTGTTTAGAAACAGATAAAGACAGACACACAGACAGACGTTTGAAATTATCCAATATCGTTATGTCCTTTGCCTACTTTTTCAGTTACCTGTGCTAATTCTAAAAAATAAACAATTCAAATGTTTACTTAACAATGAATGATAATTTTCATTGTATTTACCTCGTACCCCACTTGTACGGGTTAGGCACAAGGCCATATTAACGTGGGACCACCCACAAACCGAAGCTCATGGGTGGCAGGTGTAAAATTGCGTCGATCCCGTCGGCATTCCCTCTCAAGGGGGGCGCCTCAGGCGCTGGGCAATAAACCCAGCCCTGCCCCTTTAAATCGAGGGGGCAGGTGTTGCCTGGGGGGATGGCCCCCTGGGATCGACGCTATTATTATAACATAACCGTCCAGCGGCCGAAGCTCACCGGACCCCCGGTCGAACCGGGTGTGTTTAATTGCCAGACCGGATTGTATGTTACAAAATCATCCCTTGCAGAACTTTCTCTCCTACAAACCTGGAGTATAATTTTGATATTTCCGGACTGTTGTTCCTCATCGATAATGTGTATAAACGCAATGTTCTGGCCACAGTAATCTCGGCACTTTTTAAATGTTGTTTTCTTAAATTACCCTAAAATAAGTCATCTTCTGATGATTTCCTTAGAATTCAAATATGGTTTCAGGCTTAAATCATTACCACTTTACTCAATGGTGCTCCAAGCAGCATAAATGCTACCAGAGGAGAACAACAGTCCGAAATATCAAAATTATTCTTATCAAGCCTCATCTTATAAATACATATAAGTAAAAACACTGGAGTAGTTATTGTTTATTTAAAAGATTTGAGATTTTGTGACTGGATTATCTGGGGCCGGGTTAGCTCAGTCGGTAGAGCGTTCGGCTAGAAACCACAAGGTTCCTAGTTTGATACCGGTCCCCGCCAACTCAGCGTATGAGTAGCACAGGGATCTGTGCGGTAAAGTAAGGAGCTGAAGGAAGGTGTGGCGCTCCATCTCAGATGCTAAAAACAATCTCCTTGGTCTAGTGCTATTGAAAAGGGGATAGACTCCTTCGCTGACTGGCTGATACCGACTTTAGGCCACCCTGTCGACTTTACTTTACTTTTTACATGTTTAAAAATGAAAAAAACCCATGAAAAAAAACATAAAGCATATAAATATCTTAATTGTTAAATGTAAAGACATTAAAAGCAAAATACACTGAAATAATTAAATTGTGTTTGTGAGAGTCTAGAATCTAGTGCTAGAGTAAAGATTTGCCTAGATGTTAGGGAATCGATTTCCTTGTACGTTTGTATTTACACTTTTTTTCGCAGTTATTTTTAAGAGGGTTTTTTTTTCAGTACCCATTAATAGTCTTGGTAGATATTCTTTTCTGATAACGTCAAGCCCTAGCACCTATATGATTTTCCCAACCCTATTGCCCTTATGGCAAGCCCCAACCCCTTTTTATCATATGGGTGCTAGAAGGCGGTGGCTGCGTGTCTACATGTCCTGGGAATGACGTTAAACTCTAACTGATGGTGAGGTTCCAGTTTTGGAGGTTTGGGGAATGTGGAGCACCCCTTCATCACCATTGCTCCCTGGTCCACTCTGACCTGGAGTGGTAGTACCTGTTAGGGTCCCATCTATGGGTTAAATAGAAAAATGTATTTATAAAAAAAATGTATTATATCCATTAAGAATTGATTTATTTCAAAACTTTTTCGGCATTAAATGACCCACTGAGGTTGATATGCCGTAAAAACTAAACCAAACATTTCTGATAAACTGATATACATATACAGATATTATTTGTCTGTATTTTTAGATGAGGCTTCATGTGAATAATTAAAAATAACTGTTGATCAAATATCAATATGTCGGAATGATAGGGGTGCAAGAACAATGACGTCATTATTTGAATAAGATCTTTAAAAGCTCTTCGACGCCTTTGATCAACAGTCTATTAAAAATGATTTTCCAGACTAAGTCATTAATATGCTTGTTCACACGAACGCAGGAACGCCTGATGAAGGCCGGAGGATACAGCGCGTCGAAACGTTGTGCTTATACATACCGCAATAAAAATTAGGACAACAGTCCGAAACATCAAAATTATTCACAAATATAGATATATATATATATAAACTAAAGCAAATGTTAAATATGACTTGATTTTTTTTTATGTGAGTGAAATGTAAATGTTTAAGTTTAAGTTTGATATTTAATTTCAAAAAGTTTGGTTATGAAATAAAATTAATGTCGTCTTCTTCAAACGACAATAATTTTTCATGTTTCAATAAAACTGTTATATCCCAAGATGTCGGAATAACAAAAGATAACAAAAACAGTTAAATATGTTTAACATATAAGAATATTTGTTTTATTTTTCTCACCGACCAGGAATACGGTAGGATGAGTTGGATAAAGAGTTCAACTATATACCATGTGATGTGTTCATCAAGCAACCACGTTCTTGTGTTTTCTCTCCCTCATTTGCGACTGTGAATATCTGTGACCACTTCGTTAGGGAGAGTTATCTCCCCTAACAGAAACAAAAAAAGCTTACAAAAAACTTTTAGTCATTTTTATTTAACCAACTTAGGCATCACACATCCAACAAAGAATAAGGAGGAGGTTGGTCTATACAAGTTTCAAATTAGAGTCTCCTTCAATAAAAAGTAAAAAAGATACTTTCACTACCGGTAAATCTTTTATTTTAATGTCTATAGCCAGGAGGATTTGTGTTCTTTTCATTTGAGCAAGAAATTTTGGATGGTCTCAATGCAAAAGGAAACAAAAAAGCGATGTTAATAAAAAGCAGTTTCATTTCACTCATTAAATTCCTTTGATTTACAATGGTTAACGACAGGCCAATAGAATTGGCACGATTCCTGTTTTCTCTTTGCACAATTTGTAAAAAAATGAACTTTTGTGAAATTCGCAAATTTTGCCTTTAGCGACAATTTATGAAGACATTCAGTCAATGACACGAACAACAAATGTCGCCAGGAAAAATGGAGAAAAACTCTGTCGCCTCTTTTTCAGCATTTAATATTTAAAAGTTGGGAAGCAAAAAAAAAAGAATAACGCGATACTTTTCTGTAGATTTTTCGTATGTTGTCTCAGAAAAATATTTTATGTATAAAGAAATTTCCGTCCGTTTTCAAAATATATGTTCAAATGTTGCATCATTCGAACCCTGGTGTCTGAATAGTCAATGACATGCAACACTCCTTTTGGCCTTTACTTAGGCTAGACGAGCAATCAATCAACTGTTTCGGTCAAGTCCTAGCACTAATATTATTGTCGCAAACCTATTGCTCTTATGACAACCCCGGCTCTTTTTATTATATATGGACTAAAAGGCGGTGGCTGAGGGTCTTAATGTCCAGGTATGACGTTAAACTCTGATGATGAAATTCCGATTCTGAAGCTCTGGAGAAAATGGAGTACCCCTTCATCACCATTGCTCCCAGGTCCATTTTGACCCGGTGTTAATACCTGTTAAGGTCCCATTCATTGGTTAAATAGAAAAGAATGAGTTGGAAAAAATGTGTTTTTAAATGAGTTTTAAAAGTTCAGCGACCATCAAGAATGATTAAAACAAAACATCTACGGCATAAAGTAACCCAACAAGATTTGACATGCCATAAAATCCAACCAACCAACAAAACAACCAACCAACAACCTGGGCTAACCCGAACACTTGCATTGGATTAGTCGCCTTTCTGGAATTCACAACGTCGAACTTCTTGCATTAGATAGATTCGATGACCACTGAATTTCACTGAAAAAATCTCTGTTTATAGTGAAAGTCTAGACAAAAGCAATACATCATAGAATCTAGGGGGAAATCTTTTTTTTTTATCAGCTGACTTTTGACACAATTCATCTTTCAAATCATCTGCTTCAGCAATCTTTAAAAAGAAATTCTATTCAATTTTTTTTCCAATGTTTGACATTATCGTGATATTTTCTTTCTCTAAAATTATCGTGACATTTTCTTTCTCTAACTCTTGACCAATATTTTGACAGATGTTATTCTTCTAAGCATTTAACTGCTTTTAACACCTGTGCAATTTTTCAAAACTCATTTCCTTTCGGATTTAACACCTGTACAATTCTTCGAAAATCTTGATAAGAACATTTAACTTTAATTTTTTCATTTATCTTCCAAGTTCCAAATGGTCTGAATATTTTGAAAACAATTTATTTTTTTAGATTTTCCTAAGAATTCCAGTGTCTTTCTATTTTCTACTGGCACATTTTTCTACTTAATAACTGTTATATGGTTTAAGATAATTAATAATAACCATTTGTAAACAATTATATGTTCAAGTTAATATTAATACAAATAATTCATATTTATATGACATCAAGTATTGCTATCAAATACGAATAATTTGGAAACAGATCTATCTGACCCATTGATGTTACACATAACTTGTACTACAACACCTGATCAGGGTGGACCAGGGAGTAATATCAATGAAGTAGCATTCCACATTGCCAAGATCTCTAGAACTGGATCCCCATCCTCAGATGTAGTTTAGTATCATACCTAGGTTACCTCTTTGGAGTGGGGGTTGTATATATATACATATATACATATATATATATATATATATATATATTATATATATATATATATAAGATTTTTTTAAATGTTTGTTTTTTGGGGTTTTTTTAGAAGCATTGTTGAATATATATATATATTTTTTTTTTTGCTTGAAGGCAATTACAGTGCGTATATCGCATAAAATTCGATAATTATAGTAAATAAACATGATAAGTGAATATAAAGGGTAATTTTTTCTTGGTTAGACCGAGAATGTTTCCGTACATTCTCATATAAGGAGGCTTGCTGTCACTGGATCCCATGATGAATCATAAGATGTAAAGAGTCAATTAATAATAATAACAATAAAGTTAAATCTATTCTTCGCTAGAGGCAAACCTTCATAGAATATAAAAAATGCAAAACAACAAAAAATCCCTTTTTAGATTTTCATTAAAACTTCAAAGCAATTTGAACACGAATGCGAAAGAAAATAGTGGAAATAATCTTATAGACATTTACACATTTATGCATACGTATCAATTTAAATATATCCGTTTAGATCGCAAACGATACCAATCTATCTACCTATCAGAATATAAGGTATATCAGAATAAGAGGTATGTCCAAAAGTAACAGGTTTAATGTTGTGTGAGAATTATTTTTCTCCCCAACCCATCTTTCTATAACCTGGTAGCGAGTTGGTGAGGTGGTCGCCGACTGGGTTGTCCTATCTCCCTCTCTTGAAGCTGACACCCCCTCGTTGTTGTTTATACCAAGGCCTTAAAAGTCCGGCTGCCATCTGGGCGACGCGGGTGAACAGAACAAGCTGAAAGCGAATTGGTTATACGTGCAATTCCACATTACTTCTTTCCCCTCAACTAATTGACCCAGTACGAGTAACAGTGGGTCGCGTTTTTGAAGTGGTTAGCTGAAAAGCCCACTAAATTTCGCAACCACTTTATTTACCTGGTCTGGTGGCTACCCCACTAAAGCTCGACAGCTGTATTTACCAAGATAGAAATGAAGAATTAATGTAACGTTATTTTTTCAATATATATATATATATATATAATATAATATATATATATATATATATATATTATCATTTATATTTTTTTGCTTGAAGGCAGTTACCATGTGTATATCGAATAAAATTCGATAATTAATGAAAATAATCATGACAAGCGAACGCGGCAAACATTGCCCACTACGTAGAACATCGTACAGCAGTCGTATCAACTTTATTAAGTCTTAATAAAGACTTAATAAAGTTGAAACGGCTGCTGTACGATGTTGTCATGATTATTTTCATTAATTATCGAATTTTATACGATATAAGCATTGTAACTGCCTTCAAGCAAAAAATATATATAATAATATACTTTACTCAATAATGCTTCTAAAGCAAATAATACCTATATATATATATATATATATATATATATATATATATATATATATATTATTTTATTTTATTTTTTTGCTTGAAGGCAAAAAAATTATTGAATTTATTTGGTGGAAAATGTTAAGTAATCTTGATAAAAGATTTAGCCAAGCGCGTTAAACAGTGAGATGAATATTATGTATTTTTCATGTACGCTTCATCATGTTACATAATTGATAGGTTGCCTATGAATCGTGTAATGTAGTGTAGAAATTGAAAATAATGGCTATAGAAAAAAAACGTATAAGTTCTCCGTGTAAGTGATACATGTAAATGACTGACCGTCGTTCTGATTGGCCAGCAAGTGTGAGAATAGGAAAGATAGTTAGAAGTTAGTTTTTAGCTGGGTGACGGTATGAAACAGATCAAATGGAACCTACACAGGATTCATGAGCATTTGGCGATCTAAAAAGACAGAGGATAAATCCACATAAAAGCAACACGCATTTCCATCCGATAGACAATTCGCCACCTGTCTTAAACTCGGGGTTGTTACTAACAATAAAACTATATTCACTATTAAAAGCAAGTTGTAATCCAAGGCGGTCCGACTAGCCTGGGTCCCTTTTGAGACAATTCACCACCCGTCCATCTATCCTAAGTCTTTGTTAACACACAGCTGTTGCTGACAATAAAACTATAAGATAAGAATGTTTTTATATGTTAGAAGGCTCAAAGTAACCTTCCAATGAGGGTGCATATATGTACAGGAATTAATCCGACAAAGAAGTTATATATAATGACAAACATAGACTTTATTTTGTGAGCACGTGAAAAATACATACACATGACAAGATACAATATAGACATAGAAAAGAATAGAAACGAATACATAAATATAAACAAAGGATGTAGGACTAAGTCCAAAAGACGTGATGCAGAGTTACATGTAGAAATTAGTCCCTTGCTGATTCCTGTGCTACTGCTCAAATACTCTAGCCACCAATAGGCGAAAACCTGGCGAAGGGAAATAACCCTTTCAGACCTATGTCCATTCCAACAGGGTCGGACAATCACTACAAGACTATATTCACTATGACTTATGATCAGAGATCTAGTCTCCCAATGTATGTTTAAGTCGGTCGATGATCTAAAAAGCTGCCTCTACAAGCAAACCAGATTCTGGTCTAAGCCACAACGCTATAACTGATACGTCTTCCTCAAAGGTCATCGCCCACATAAAGCAAGCGTTTAGATTTTGCCTAATCGACATAAATACAAATAGAATTACATTTAGATGGCTGGTTGGTTGATTGATTTTAATGGCATATCAACCCGTTCGGGTTTATGTCATACCTAGCGGTTAGGAAGTAATATATGTTGTGTATCTATACACTTTTGTAGTAATTGGGGATTATGTTGTATGGTATTGATTAGGTTCATGTCTATATTCTATGATATAATTTTATTTCCTTCTATGTTGACATTTTCAAATAGATATTTCATATTATTTGCATTAAAATAACGGTTTTTGATGTGAGCAAAACCCTACATTCTATGAGTAAATGTTTCACAGTCAAAGGTGTTTGACATGTTTCAAAATGTTGTTGTTGTTCTTTTGAGTATATAGGAGTGAGTTTGTCTTGTCTGGACACAATGGCTTGTTCCGTTCTGGACTTCCGTTTCGAGTATTCATATATATATATATATATATATATATATATATATATATATATATATATATTTATTTATTTATAATTAATAATACAATTTAAAAGTCGGTCCTACCATTTTTCTGAATAACATTATTCGTCGTCAGAGGCGTTGACTTTTGAAAAATAAATAAATAAATAAAGCTCTTACATAAGTAATTGAGCCCTCTATAATCAATTCCAACAATAATAAAATAAATAATATATATAATAATATATATATATATATATATATATATAGTTTCCAATATTAAATGCTTGTATTGTACGTGTGATACTCTCCTACCTCATAATGATATATCCAGTGACGAAGCAAGATAACTGAATGATTATAAAGACCGTACGTTTGTTTAACTGGGAGTTTAACCTTTTCTGATTGAACATAATTTTATTGCCATGGAGTTATGGAAATCGTGTGGCAACACAAGTAGAGTGTTGATAATGGGAGTTTGCTTTCTTGGTAAAAAAAAAACGATTGTTTTTTGTTTTGTTTTATTTTGTTTCACATACTCTGTACACATAAAAATGTTTACCACATTATTTTTTATCAGTGGTATCATTAAAC
This sequence comes from Doryteuthis pealeii, assembly GCA_023376005.1. NCBI lineage: Eukaryota > Metazoa > Mollusca > Cephalopoda > Myopsida > Loliginidae > Doryteuthis > Doryteuthis pealeii. Next base: position 42,153,616 of record CM042147.1, on the reverse strand, counting down.
CTGTTAAACTCTGCATAAGAAATTGACTTTGTGTCACATCTTACTGGTGTGTGAAGGTTGGCAAATATGTACATTCTATTTGGCTAGTCAATTTCCTTCACTTTTGAATGGCTGAAATTAAATGCTGACCATATGACCTTTAGGCACCCCTTTTTGATCTCGATTAAGAAAGAACATGTTTTTCATTTACACCATCAATATTCGGTTGTTTTAACAGACGATTTTTAGATTTTTTTTAAATTATAAAACTAACCCCTAACCCTAACCCCTAACAAACAACTGATATTTTATTTGATAAATATTACCATGATTAGAAATCAAGCAAAACGTTCAAACCACATTACCCTTCACGTGAATCAATAAGAGGCGCGTTTTGCTGGCCAAAGTGTGTTGGAATATTTTTTATATAAGACGTGCTGGAATCCACCACTTAAACTTGTAGACTCTGTGTGGTCACGTGGATTAAACTACAGTCAGTCAACAGTTCGAATATGTGGTTAGTTAACTATTTAATCGCCGATATGCACAGTCGTTCATTAGCACATTATTCGACATTGTCGAACAGACTTGCAACCAAAGGATCATACCCAACACTAAGGGACACCAGGGAACAATCAAATGATCATACCCAACACTGAGAGACACCAAGGAATAACCAAAGGTTTCTTTAAGGATCGCGCTCTTCTTAACACAAGGAATCTCTGCTGGAAAGTAATCTAAGGATGGCTACAAAAATCGTAAATTTTAAAAACAAGCTACGGAGCCCAAACCGAAACTAAAAACAAATTTACTTAGAGACAAAAAACATTCAATATTATAACTATCTATGTTAGAACATTAAAAACTATAAATCAACAATGCGAGATAACTCTAACAACGTCTGCAAGAGATAAGAATGTAGACATTAAATATGTACAAGAGGATATTTATTACCATAACGAAGTTGAACTAAAATATAATCTGGTAATAGATGGACTTCTTCGACGGCATCTGCATGGAAAAAACTCCATGGAAGTGCCCTTGTGCTTTAAATTCACTAAATAGCAGAAAGAAAATCCAACCGAGAATAGTGTGTATTACATTTAAGGGCAACCCCTGAATGTTATCGCCTCATGTTACAGTCCCACATATGTCCGAGATAAATCGAACATTGCCACATTTTACAATGAGCTATATTCTAACACCTTTCTAAACACAACGTTCTGATCGTATCAGGAGGCATGAATGCTCAAACAAAGACGAAAATAATAAATTCTCCTTTCACAACTCCCAAAACCGAAATAGGGAACTACTAGCCGAGTTTTCTCTCAACAACAGGCTTGTATGCATAAGCAATGCTTACAATTGGGGATTTCATTTTTCACAAATTATTTACTCATTAATATTTTATAAAATTGAAACATTCAAAACGTGGTAAAAATGCTGTCAGAAAATTTGTTTAAAACATTAAAACTAATAAAAAAAATCTTCAAGTTACTGAAATTTTGAAAAAAATCTGTATCCCTATCAAACTAAAGTTATTGGTTTTTTTTTTCAAATTAACGCATCATAGAAATTAGAATATGCATATACATGCACACACACACACACACACACACACACACATATATATATATATATATATATATATATATATGCTAATTTCTTCTTGAGATTGCTTACATAATGAAGAAAAATATATATATATATATATATATATATTATATATATATGTATATATATATATGTATAATATATATATATATATATATATATATATATATATATATATATATATATATCGTAACGACTTTCCATATTTAAGTACATTCTTTAGTTATAACTTTTGATATCTATGTAAATAGTTTTCCTTATTGATATATATATATATATATATATATATATATATATATATATATATATATATATGTGTGTGTGTGTGTGTGTGTGTGTGTGTGTGTGTGTGTGTGTGTGTGCACATGCATACATATATAAGTACATAGACAAATAATGAAAATTTCACACTGAGAATTTTTTTTTTCCCCCGCTGTTCTTTCAAAATTTCAAAACGAGATTGTTGTGAGAAAAGTTATTTTCTTCTTTTCTTTTTTCCAATTAAAACTTCCTCATCTGCGAACAGCACGAATAAAAATATGAACGTGTATTTTGCCATTGCAAAAAGGATATGAAAAAAAAATGTGAAAATCACGAATGGGTTAGCGACATCGATTGCCTAGATGCAACAATGAACGTGTTTCAAAGATTTTCTCACTCATATACATATATTAAAAACGTGTTCGTTTGTTTGTTGTTGTTTTTTTGTTGTTGTCTTTTGGGTTTGGTTTTTTTAAATAAATCCAGTTCGACATTTTGTATTTTATTCAGCGCTAACATTTGCTAACCTTGTTACCTAATTTCTACAGCTTCAGAAATTGTGAGAAGAAGAAATTTTTAGAGAAGCAAAGATAATAACTAAAAGTAAATAATATGAAGAAATCGGATGAAAGATTCACATGACATGCTTTACGAGGTCAACGAATATCTTCAAGTTGTACTAATGTACAGTTGGTTATAAAAGAAATGTTTTCCTCTTCTATATTCTTATAAGTTTTACTTGTATCCCTTGGGTTAATGATACTGTCTCTCTTTCCCTTGCATTTCTATTTGATTTAGAATTATTTGTGACAAGATATGTCTTATAAGTTCTTGACACAATCCAATTAAGGTTCGGATTAAAGGAATATTGGAAAACGAATGGATGTGAAGGGATATTAAAATTGATTTAAAGATATTTGGGAATGACTTAGGATAACGATATGAAAGAAAAAGAATGAAGGTATTATGAATGGGAAAGAAGGACGTAGGATGATATGAATAAGAAAAGGAAAGGAAAGGATTATATATATATATATATATATATATATATATATATATATATATATATATATATATATATATATATATATATATAAGGATGGAGCACTCTATGGCGGCCTTTACACATACAAAGCGATGTGTGTGTATTAAAACAGTTCAAATCCCCTTCGCATTCTGTAAGTGATGACAGCCTAATGGTTAAGGTGTCGGACTGACACCCAACCGATCGGATTTCAATTCCGGCTATAGGTAGCTTACAAATGTCTAGTCACGCTGAAGAGACTTGATGAGTCGAAACACGTGTCTGTAGATGACTATATATATATATATATATATATTGTAAACAAGGTTTGTTTAGAATGGCTTTTTGCCGATAATTTTTTGGAGAATAAGTGCTTAATTGGAGTCGTACCTAATTTTGAAAATTAATTAATTAATAATGAATTAGGCGGGAATACCTATTAAATGTATGGCTAAACAAATCGAGAAAAATCAATCTCTGTATGTACATTTCGGCCTATTAGGCCTCATCAGCAGAGCTATAGATCGGA
>CM042147.1:42142709-42147709 GCA_023376005.1 Doryteuthis pealeii | reverse complement strand
TGGATGCGAAAGGAGGAAGATGATATAAACGAGAATAAGAGAAAGAAGATTATATGAAAATGAAAGAAGAAAGAAGAATAAGTCCGAAAAGAAGAAAAGTGAAAATGAAAGTTAAATATTCAATAATTGGGAAAGTGATTTGTGTTTGATGAATAAAGAAAATGAAACAAATCTTATAAATGACATAACAAGAAAACGAAATGTAATTAAATGAATTGAAAGGAAATAATTTTAGATTTTGACAATCGAAGAAATTATCTAATACAAGTTAGAAAATTAGGCATAATTAAGGTGGCCAAGGAAAATTTACCAAAAATGGGACGTGGTCGTTCAAAGTGAGTCTGAATGAGATTAACAGGGTAAAATATGAGGAGATTGCATGAAAATCACTGGCACATCTATATCAGTTCGTTTAACTCTTGCAAAAAGTTTGGTATATTAGGAGATCAATCTACGAGAGAGATAAAACAACGCTGACCACAAGTCTACAAAAACTTGTAAAAAAATATCGTGAACTTGTTGGCACTTGATGTCCAGATACGTTTTTGTGAAAATTATTATTATTGTTGCGAGGTTTTAAGGGGTCAAATAAGAACAAAACGACGGGTAACAAATGTAGGAAAATGTATTAACAGAAAGTAGACAAATACAATACATAGAAGTGGAAATTACGTCCGACAAATAGAGTTATTGGCTTACTTGCATTGGCTTACTCCAAGCCACAAGTATCCCTGTTACTTATAGTAACCCGTCGGCATATTCCATTAGTCTTATAGGGTATATCACCTATAACAATTATTAAGTCAAGTTTTGCAATTTTTTGGTAACGTGAGGCATAATTTGGCACATGCTTCTGCCCTGGTCGTGAAGGTGATGAATCACACTGGACTGTGGAATGCCTAGCTCTCCTGATACTCTCCAATTGCTAATCATGGCTGATCATCGAGTTTCTTGCAACCCGAGTGAAATTTCTTCAATACTTTGGTTACTGTACTAAAATCAACTGCGGCTTCACCTTTCGCACACCAAATGCTTTTAGTTTCTTTCGCAGCCTTCCGAATTAGACTCAGTTGCACGTTCATCTGTGCAGATTTCAATCACAGACAGAGGGTAGCAATTTACAACGTTTCAGTGCATCAACTAACACGATACTAACAACCACAGTGGTTACCAACCACGGCTTGAACTATTTCAGTCCCGTTATATACGCGTTGCAAACTAGTCCATACCAAAATATTGCAAGAGGGGAGAGTGTTCGTGTGTGTTTGTGTGTGTGTGTGCGTGCGCGTATATGTCTGTGTGTGTGAAAGAGAGGACAAGAAAAGGCGAGAAAGAATGAATTGAGAATATATAAATGCGCGAAATACGAAAAGCCATAATAGATTTTACGTGTTTTTAGGAAGCTAATTTAAAGACATCGTAATTCTACCTTCTTATCTGTGTGTTTAATATTGACAATGTCTAAAATTGGGAATTCTATTTATTTCCTTTTTTTAATCCTCAAATGTTACAATGTTGTCCGAAAAACAGTAATTATGGTCATTTTCTTCTTCATATAAAATAAGGATTTTTAATATGTTTGCGTTAATTTCGTATATATATCACAATACATGCATGTTTTGTGTATAAAGGTTATTTCGTGCCCTAATGTTAGAGAAACTCCTTTCATTCTACGTTCAGATTAAAATTGTTGTTGTTTTTTTTTAAGAGTTTGTGTACGTGAGTCTCTCTGTGTGTGTGTGTGTGTGTGTGTGTGCTCTCTCTCTCTCTCTCTCTCTCTCTCTCTCTCCTCTCTCTCTCTCTCTCCTCTCTCTCTCTCTCTCTCTCTGCCCGTGTGTGGGTGTGTTGTTCTGTTTTCCCACTCGGTCCATTTTTTAAATTTTTTGCATATATATATATATTGCTATTTTGTATTGGAGAAATGCCAATAAAGTACTTGATTACAGGTGTAAGAGCCATATTTATTTGTTATGGTCATTTTCTTCTTCAAATAAAATTGGAATTTTTAACATGTTTGTGTTAATTTCGTATATACATCCCAATATATGTATTTTTTGTGTATAATGGTTATTTCATACCTTAATGTTAGGAAATCCCCTTTCATTCTACCTTCAGATTTAGATTGAGGGACAGCGCTTCCTAGTTCTTCTCAACCACCAAGAGAAAAACAGAGTGCGAATCACGAGATATATATGCTTGGGTTCACAGTAAACGTGGTAGATCAGGTGTATCATATTACAGCTAGCACCCCGGTAGTCATAAAGTTGTCAATAAATAAGCTGAATCTAGTTTCCACAAGATGTAGGTGGCACTCGGTGTGATTGCCTTTACTTGATCACTCATCATCTCAACTAGTGTACCAGAACAGGTAAACGCCTAATCGGTGAGGTGTAGACTAGTCGCCGTCGGGGTAGCCTAAAGTCGGTATCAGCCAGACAGCAAGGGAGTATATCCCCTTTTCACAACCGCTAGACCAAGGAGATTTTTGGGGGCGTCTGAAGCCGAGCCCCACAACTACCATCAGCTCCTCCTTCAGATTTTGATTCATAGATGGAACTCTAATATGTAATACCACTGCAGATCAGAGTAGACATGGGCGTAGCAGCACTGAAATGGTACCTCTCGCTACCCAAATCTCCAGAATTGGAGCCTTGGCCATCAGATGCAGTTTAGGGCCATACTCAAGACACGGTGGTTGGGGATCTTATCCCTCTGCAGGAGATACAGTTAGTGTATTCTAAGCCACGCTAACATATCGTACACGTGTTGTGTTGTAGGGTTTAGTATGAAAGATGCATACACTTTTTTCATCTAATTCTGTTCTTTTGTTCCGTAATGTATTTGAGCAGATTTATCGACGAAAACACTTTCTTTCTGATTCGCTGTTTGAGGAATTCGCAAAAATATTCCATGAACATTATCTTTTTCATGTCATCTGCATTTGATACATGAGGGATGTTTGTTGAATTATTTTGTTGTATATAAGGCGTGCTGTAATCCACCGCTTAAACTTATAGACTAAGTGTGATTTAAACCCCGGCCAATAAACAGCCCGAATACGTGGTTAGTTAACTATTTAATCGCTGATATTGACGGCCGTTCATTTGCACTTTATTCGACATTGACGAAAGGACATGTAACACTAAGGGACACCAAGTAACAACCAAGGAATCATACCCAACACTGAGAACCACCAACGAGCAACCAAAGGTGTCTTTATTAAGGACCACTTCTCGCAGAAAAAACATTTCTGGTTCTTGAATAAAATACTAAGTCTATGCTCTCAGTTTAGATTTAATTCTAGTTTTCAAGTTTAGTTTGGTTTGGTTTATTTATTTAATGTCATAACAGCATTATTGGGTTATTTAATGTCAAATCCATCCTTGCAGACAAATAGTAGTAGTACTATAGAACCCATAGCTAGGGATATAAGGGTTTAATACCTTTCTCGAGGATATTAGTCCGAATAGCCCTGCTAGTTTTCAAGTATTTGCCAGAATCTTTAAGCCATAGTCCTTTTGAATACGAATTTATCTTTGTTGTTTTTATTAAAATGTTTCCATGAATACTTACGAGTATGTTTAATAACAAGCTCTTCAACTTTCCTGTGGGTCAAATAACACCCATCGTGTTAGATTCGGCACCGCGACAGCATATTGGTACATTTGGTGCCTTCCCACAGGACGGCATAGTATTACATTTGTTACCGCGACCACCGTAGTATTACATTTGGTTCTCGGGACCAGGGTAGTATTACAATACAATAACATTAATTTTCTCTGGCGTTAAATATAGTAAATTTGATTCTTTTTTAATATCCATATCAAATTTCCTTCTTGTCTCTTCTTGTTTCACACTCTTTAAACATTTTTTTCTGGAAAATCCTGGGAAATTCTGGAAAGCCCATCGACGAACCGAAGAGTAAAAGAAACTCATCGGACCAACTTCCATGAATACAAACACGAGAGGAACTCATAAGTGACATTCTCCTTTAAATAACTACTTAAGGAGACAGGTAGGCCGATCAGCAAAACCATATTTCGATCAGCTCTGTGAGGATACTGGGTGCCACGCAGAACATCTGCCAGGAGCGATGAATTATAGGGAAGTGTGTCGAGAGATTCATGGGAATCCCCACCGCTGTCAGCCCGACCTGATGATGATGATGATGATGATGATGATGATGATGATATACTGTGTGTTGTAACGTGTCTTCCGCATCTTTATCATGGCTATCTTCAATTTCTGTCATTGACTCGTACATGGCGGGGACCCCGGTTACCTTCTCACGTTGATAAATACTGACCACCCGGTGGAGATATTTCCCTCCTTGGATCATTCACTACATTTTAACATTAACAACATACAAGCTGGTCATTTTCAGAAATGTTATGACGTCTTCCGCCTGTCATCTCCACATTCAACGCATCAACATACAGTGAGAAACTGTGAGACCCGTTACTTATATCTCACTATTTGCACTTGTTACGAGACAGTAGTTGTCCTTCTTGCCACAGTTGTAATTAGTCTTCATATATATATATTTCTGTATTTGGTTATGCGTGTGTGTATGTATGTGTATATGTGTGTGTATGTGTGTGTTTATGCATACATACATAAACTATAAGAATCGTGTTTATTTTTCCATCTCCATAAAACTTGCTTTTGCTCATTTGAATGTAGAGAGACATTATTACTTATATATGAATTAAACATATTGGTATTTGATATAACTAAATATATAAGTGCTTATATGCAGCATATATCTATCAGCATATATATATATATATATATTATATATATATAATATATATATATATACATATATATATATATATATATATATATATATATATATATATACATATATATACATACATATATATACATATATACATATATATATATATATATTACATATAATATATATATATATATTATATATATATATATATACAATATACATATATACATATATATATACATATGTATATATATAT
>CM042147.1:42132709-42140209 GCA_023376005.1 Doryteuthis pealeii | reverse complement strand
TTGATGTTGAAAAAAAAAAGTTATATAATAGTTTCGAATGTGAGCACTTCCGCCACATTTTTCTCTGTCACCAGATTATGTATATCTTATTGTAACAGTTTTTTTAAAAAGAAGACATATTAACAATTTTGACACTAGACGAATTCGCTTATTCAAAACGGGATGAGTATTAGCCTGTTGACGGTTGGCCTTCAACAGATTTTTAGAAAAAGAATTTTTATTTTTGTAATTAATTTTGTAAATTTTTATTTTTCTAATTTTTGTTTTTCTTATATATAAAGTAAAGTAGACTTTTATGAGTATAAAGTGAATAAGTCTCCATGAACATTATATTCGTACATACACATACACATAATCACACCCGCGCGCAAACATATACATACAGATGTAGTTTATCGTTGTAGGAAATGGAATTGGCTTACAGAGTTCAAATCCTAGCCAAAGCTTTGTGTGTTTCACTTTGTATTAATACTCTTGGAGAAGAATATATCTCTTGTGCTTACAACTATGAATAAATAATAGGACAGAGTTCCTTAACCTAACATGTAAAAGATTATTTGGGACTTTGAGATACAGACGGATAACCTCATCTCGTCCAGGAGACCAGACCTTGTGTTAATTAACAAGAAGACGAAAATTTGCCGTATTGTGGATTTCGCCGTCCCGGCGGAACAATGAGTGAGAGTAAAAGAAAGCGAAAAGATAGACAAATACTTGGATCTTGCCAGAGAACTGAGAAAATTGTGTGACATGAAGTAAAAGATCGTATCAATTATAATTTGTGCCCTTGGAAGCGTCCCCAAGAGTCTGAAAAGAGTCTGAGAGAATTGAAATCAGAGGAAGAATCGAGACCATCCAAACTACAGCATTATTAAGTTCGGCTAGAATATCCAGGAGAGTCCTGAAGACCTCAGCCTCCAGTGAACTACTGGCTAAGGCGGAGGTGAAAACTCGAATTAAATCAAATAATAATAATAATAGTAATAATAATAATTTGTGTATTTTTGAGTTTTTCTCTGCTACTTATATGAACTTTTTGCAATTTTCGTGAAAAAACTTTTTTTGTTTTTGTGTTGTGTGTGTGTGTGTGTGTGTGTGTGTGTGTGTGTGTGTGTGTGTGTGTGTGTGTGTTTTCACTGCTACTGAAACTTTAGTAATGCTTCGAGAATTAAGGAAGAAGGTTTAGATAAATTATAAGTTTACGAGGGGAATTCACCTTTCAAATTTAAGGAAATCTCACTTGAAGATCAACCATTGGGATCTGAGATGATTGTTTTCTATTGAATTTATATTTGTCAATGGAGACATAAATTTAAAAAGGCAACATGTTTTCGGAAAATGTCTTCCTCTTTTCCTCAAAGAGGATTTTATTTCAACAAACGGGTTTCACTTAATCCTTCCTTGGCTGCCACATTACTATCAGTTTCATTACAATCTTTTGATTTCATCAAAACACACACACACACACACACACACACACACACACATTACCCAAATTTTAAACCTCTGACGTGTGATAATGTCTTAATACTTCTGAGTAAATAACTTTTATTAAAAACCTGGGAACAACTATCAAACATGGTGGATTATCGCTTTCGAATTCTCTGAGTTGTCCAGACTTTCTGGAAAGCATAAGGAAACATCCATTCAGAATAATACGCATCTATTTTGTAAAGACTTGACAAGTTATTATTTGGACAAAAATACTCATTCATATTATGAAAATATCGCACTTAAATGAGATATGAATATTTTTGATAATGTTCAACATTTAACAAATCTGAAAACTTTCCACTAAAGAATATTTACTTTGTTTTCTATGCAACTTTGTTTTTTTTGTGGGGACTTAAAATAGAAGATAATAAATTTAATGCTTAGGAGAGGATAAGAATTAAAAGTCTGCAAAATATACACATCTTTATTTCAATCTTAAGTTTACATTGTTTAGTTAATTGATGTAAGAGATTTACCGCCATTTCTTGACCCAAGAATCTGCAAATTTTCTCAAGATTTGTTTTGATTCATTTTTCCGCCTTTTCGATTCTTTTAACTGGGAACAAAACGTCGTGTCTTTGTTCAATATCGCCCCAGACTTTGAATTGTATGAAAGGATTCTTAGTCACAAAGAAAACCTAATTTTATTTGACTTTGAAATTCACTTAGCCGAAACAAAGAATCATCTTTCTATTAATAGAATTCGTTGGGTTTCAATCAGCTCTTGTCTCACTTTTAATTAAGAATTTGCAAAATGCCTCCTCCGTTATTTTTGTTGTTTTGTTTTTTTTTAATATTGAATGAAAAATGTAGTCGGTACGTTTTTACTTGGTTTGTTTAAAATTTCGAAAGTTATGGCTTCGTTTGTGAGTTGGCTTGATCCCTTGTTTGGGATTTGTTTAATCAAATTATTAAAGTAGTTTCTCGCTAAATAAAACTAAATTAAAACTTTTTTTTAAATAATTAGACAGTTTTAATTAAAAACTGAAAATGTATCAGAATAGCGTAAAAGAATTAAACCTAAATAAATTCCGTCTCTTACCATAGATAAATAGATAGAGAGACACATATATAGATATGAACTTGCTGATATCAATAGATAGATAGATAGATAGATAGATAGATAATGAAGAGACATAGGCAGATGTTTTGTCCATTTTTAGATTTATCACACACCTATCATCTGTGTATTGGCCTCACCTGTACAGAAATTAAGACAGAAATCCGAACTAGTTTTTCTAGTTTTACCAGAAGAGACTCTTCTTTCTGAATGAGGCTTAGAACCTTTTGAACAACCCTCATACATGTGTGCATATATATATATATATATATATATATATATATATATATAATATATATATATATATATATTATTAAATTTGGCAATAGAATAATACAAGGCTAATAAAAAATATTATTATCTTAGAAATTGCAAGTTTTCCCCATTAATTTTTTTCTGGTGTTTTTTCACTGAAGTTTAAGTGGCAGCAAGTCTCCTCCGGGATCTGGGGTTTTTCTGAGTATTTGAAAGCTGATTTGAAAAGTGCGGTGTCTGGATGGTCTCAATTCTTCTTCTGACCTTCAACTCAACCAGTTGCTTTTCCTGGCTTTGGGGATCGTCCCAAGGGCACTAACTACAATGGTACCGTTGCCTTAATGTTCCACAGCTTTTTTAGCTCTCTGACAAAATCCAGGTATTGTCTATCTTTTTTCTTTCTTGTATTTTCACTCTGTAGTCCACTGGAAGAGCAAAATCCCCTAGATGACAAGTTATTTTCATATTAATTAACACGTGTTGTGTTCTAGTCAAAATTTGATGGTTCGTTTGCATTGTCATGTCTTCGAAAATTGTATGCCACTCCTTTCCTAGGAATATAACATTTTCAACTGAGACAGATTTTAATCTCTTGTAGAATTCTCAATGGATCACATTTCTCGCCAGTCATGCCTAGTCTTCTATTCCTTTTTTGCCAGTTTGCATTATTATTATTATTATTATTATTATTATTATTATTATTATTATCAAAAAACATCCTCTGGGCGGTGTAAGAATAAAAGTTTGAAAGATATTGCCTGGTGGGAGTTAAAAATTCAATGCCAGAGAGTTGTATTATAAGTAAATAAAATCATCAAATTTATCAAATGAGTAAAAAAACATTCTGGAATGGAAACTTAGTTCTGATAACTTTATATATATATATATATATATATATATATATATATATATATATATATATATATTATATTATATTATATTAGGACCATCTAAGGTTGTACGCTCAAATTTTGAGTGTATTAATACAAGATTGTTCTTTATTCTCTGTATTGACGATTTTGGGTAATGCGACGTAAGCAGTGATGTATTTTTGGTTACAGACAAATAGAGACTGAATCTCTATTATTATTATTATTATTATTATTATTATTATTATTATCTCCATCAGTGTTTTTCACACAGGCCGAAGCTGGTTCACTCGAAGGTGAGTGAGAGCAAGTCTCCAAGATTCTTCAGAGTATTGTATCTGATTTTAAGAATGCTTCTGTTTGGATGATCTCGATTCTTCTTCGAATTTCCCTTGGAGACGGTTCCAAGGACCACAGTTATAATTGGTACGACCTCTACCTTCATGTTCCAGTTTGTTTGTTTTCAGCTCTAACCTTCACTGTGACCCGCCGGTGGGGAAAAATCTATAAGATAACAAGTTTTCTTCTTCTTCTTAATTGACACTAGATATGGTCTCCTAACTGGGTTTAGGTGATCTGTCTGTATCTCAAAGTCCCCAAGGATTTTATGCATCGCATTTTCTAGGATGGATCACATGCCATGTAGTAGCACGGGAAAATTGAATTTCTTGCACAATGCCTTGTCTTCTACACTTTTTGTGATAGTTTGCTGCATTCGATTATTATTATATTATTATTATTATTATTATTATTATTATTATTATTATTATTTTCACTCCTTTTGAGTTTTTCACTAGAGTCTGAGTGACAACAAGTCTCCTCGGGTCTCCAGGACTCTTCTGAGTATTCTAGCCGATTGCAGCAGTACAGTATTCTGGATGGTCTCAATTCTTCCTCTGATTTCTAGATCCCCCAGTCTTTTTTCTAAGTTTATTGGTACCGTTCCAAGTGCACCAACTACAATTGGTATCACTTTCACTCTCATATTCCCCAGCTTTTTCAATTCTCTGGCAAGGTCCTGGTATTTATCCATCTTTTCATTTTCCTTCAGCTTCACACTGTGATCTGCTGGGACCGCAAAGTCCACCAGTTGACACGTTCTCTTTTTTTCTTTTTTTTTTTTTTTTTTTTTGTTAATCAATACTAAGTCTGGTCTCCTGGCTAGGATAGGGTGATCCGTCTTTATTTCAAAGTCCCAGAGATTATTATTATTATTATTATTATTATTATTATTATTACACAGTAATACATTTTTGTATATAATAAATACATTGTTTGTTGCAGGAAGAAAAGTGTTCTGAAGAAAGAAAGAAAGAAAGAAAGAAAGAAAGAAAGAAAGAAACTCATTAATTAAAAATGATGAACGTGGATAAGTCTAAATGTAAAAGATGTTTGATTTATTTCTGAATTGTAAACTTTTCTCCAATCACAGACAGAACGGCCATTTCGGCGGTCCTAACATTTATGCGAATGAAACAGCACAAATTATAGCAAAAACGATGAATTTATTTTTCTTACTGTCCAATTGCTGGTGGCGTTTCTTTATTGATTTCGTGAAAATTGGAGAATAATCAAAATCTATTATTTCTAGGACAAGACATTCAAGACAATTTTTAAGCTAAATGGAAACATACACACATGAATGTTCATACACGTACATACACATATGCACATACATAAATACATACACACCCTCACACATTTACACATACGCATAGATAGATAGATAGATAGATAGATAGATATTCATATCATACATAAGAAATGTGCTGTCCATCATACAACTTTAAAAGATAAAAGTTGTATGATGGACAGCACATTTCTTTTTCCCACACTCATATGTATAATATGATATATCTATCTATATATCTATCTATCTATCTATCTATCTATCTATCTATCTATCAGCCACATTTTCACATACGCCTATTAATATAACTATTAACATATACACACGCGTTTCAACATATTTTTAAAATAATTCTAATGATTCATACATATACAAATGGAAAATATGTCGGCCGGTTATATATATATATATACATATATATATATATATATGTGTGTGTGTGTGTGTGTGTGTGTGTGTGTGTGTGTCAATTCTGTTCTTGCCTTCAGGATCCCATGAATAAACATCGCAAGAATTACAAAACTAACAATGTTTTGTTTGTAAATCAAATCTTTACAGAATACCTGTGTATATTTGAGTAGTTTAGTGTAATTAAGTTATTTATATGCCAATAGGAGGGGGGCGAACTTACCGCAAGTGGAATCCGTAAAGAGTAAATTAGATTGAAACCGGAATGAAAAATTGATTCCATTTTATATTTGTGGTAGGGGGGTGGACTTTTCATTGGCTCACACTGACTGTGGTTTTCCTATTTAAGAGTTCGAATTCCTGTGAAGTTTATTTGAAGCAAAATGTCAATACTAGCAGCACGTAGCTTACAGGGTGGCAGCTTGAAGATACCGGATTCAAGCTGGGGTTGCTATCGGAGCCGATATGATGCTCAAGAACCTAAAATCAGCAATGTGTGCATCTACAAGATTAATTGTACGACTATGCCAATACAAACCGAAGAAAATCTTATGTCTGTATATTTATTTCAGAATGAAAAAGCAGCTAAGAACACTGACATTTTTAGACTTTCGTATACTTATAATATGTATATATATATATATATATATATATATATATATATATATATTGTGAACAAAAATTATTAAGACAATCAGGAATATTTCTTGTATGTTGTTTATTCTCAACTAGTTTCGACCTTGGGTCATCTTCAGGAGAAAATTTCTTATTTGAAGAAATTGTTGATACATTATTAGAAAGGGAGCATTATAGAAGAATTATAAAAGTTCAAGTGTTATAGTGGGTTTAACAGGCTGTTAAAATCCGGGTAGGCGAGTGTGTTTCATAGTAGCATGTTCATTTGTTCCGTGAAGAACCTCTATGAGGTATGTTATTTTTTAGATGCTCTTATATATGTGAGGGAGGGGTTCATGGGAGTTGTGTGTATGACTGTATGTGTATATATATATATGTATGTGTGTTTACATATACTGTGTGAGTGTGAGCGTGTGTCTGTATCACGGTACTGTGTGCGTGACTTATAGAATTTTAATTGGGTCAAGAGTGGCTTGTTTGATGTGTGGTGGTCAGTGTTTGTTTATTTAGGTGACCTCGGCCACCCTCGTCGGTGTAGACAGGTTAATTATCCACTATTAAAGAGGACCTGTTTTTTGATTAAAGCCGTACGGATGAAAGCTTTTTAACATTTGTATCCATCTGTATTCGTGGTTCTCGATTACCATTTTGGTGTCTGTGTTTGTTTGAATTCTTTCAATGAGGGTAAACTTGGCGTCTCTATTAAAATCGTGATCATCCAGTCGGAAGTGTTGCTCTATTGGAATGAGCTTATTATAGTCGGTATTTTTTATACTGTGTCTGTAGTTGTTAAGTCTAAAGTAAAATTCCCATTCAGATTTCCCCACGTATTGTCTTTGGCATTTAGTACAATCTAGAAGGTAAATCACGTTTTTGCTTTTGCAGTTTGATTCATGGTAGATTTTTAAAAGTTTGTTTTGTTGTGGAGCTTGTAAATGTGTCTGTTGTTTTTATTTGTTTGCAGCATAAGTTGTTTTTGTACTACAGGGCCGGCAGAATTTTGTGGAGTTAATTATGGGTCTCATGTTGACTACTTTATTGTTTAGTATGTTGTTGCCTCCTATCATTTCTCTGAGGTTATGAGGTCGCCGATAGGTCACTATACCGGGTTCTTGGAAAATGTCTCTTAGTTCAGGGTTTATTTTCAG
>CM042147.1:42067709-42127709 GCA_023376005.1 Doryteuthis pealeii | reverse complement strand
TCAATAGTTTAGTTTGTAAAGCATTTCTCGGCTACAAATTCCTCCAGTATGTATGTAATACAAAAGCGAAATAGTTTTATAAATCTGTAGATAGGTATTTTAAAAGGCAACTCGAAAAGAAAGATTTAAAATTGAGAAAGAGGCTAAAATGGAAAGAAATCGATCGAGCCAAATTCCAGTGCGTAATTGAGAAAAAAAAACTAATAAAGGAGACATCATCTTCCGGCAAAAACTGATCTAATTTTTTTTTCAAATGGACTCAGACGGGGTTCGAAAAGTAATTAGTTTTTGCCTTATAAGAGAGAATGTTAAAATCCATTTACAGTTTCTACTACGATTGACACCCTTCATTTTGTCTCTATCTCTTTACTATGTCTCTCTTTTAAAATCTGTCACTGTCTCTATCTCTCTGTCTGTCTGTCTGTCTGTCTCTTCTGTCTCTCTCTCTCTCTCTCTCTCTCTCTCTCTCTCTCTGTGTGTGTGTGTGTCTCTCTCTCTTGATTACGCCCTTCTCTATACATTTCCTTTTCTTTTTATGCTATCTTTAATTGTTAATATCTCGTTCTCTCTTTCTCTCCTTCTCTTTCCATCTCCCTCTCTTTATCTCTCTCTCTCTCTCTCTCTCTCTCTCTCTCTCTCTCTCTCTCTCTCTCTCTCTCTCTCTTTATTACGCCATTCTCTCCTCTTTTTATGCCATCTTTAATTGTTAATTCCATCTCTCTCTCTCTCTCTCTCTCTCTCTCTCTCTCTCTCTCTCTCTCTCTCTCTCTCTCTCTCTCTCTCTCTCTCTCTCTCTCTCTCTCTCTCTCTCTCTCTCTCTCTCTCTCTCTCTCTCTCTCTCTCTCTCTCTCTCTCTCTCTCTCTCTCTCTGCTTTCCCATTTTCTCTTTTTTTGCAATTTACTCTGAAGCCTTTCATTTCTACCAACATTGTTTCTTTCTCTTTGTCTCTCTCTCTCCCTTCCCTTTCCCCTTTACTCCTTGTCTCCTTTTTCCATTAAAACTATTGACGTCTTGACGAATCTAGCACAGAAGGAAAAAGCAGATGATCAGTTCTCATTCGATGTTAATCTCTCATCCCACCAATTTCTCGTCAAAATCTCAGCCGCCATTACTCGCTTTGTCATCTTTTACATTACAACTCGCTAATTTCATTCTCAACACTCTAATAAAAATTTTAAACTAACTTCACTTTTTCACTTCTTTTTTGTTCCCGTTTGCTTTTTTACTATATTTCCACTTCGTTGGTTTGTAACTTTTTTAAAAGATGAGAAAAAAATCCGGACCATTTATTAAAATACGGACAGAAGATGTTTCTATTTTTGAAATCCTCTCAATATTCTTTAAGAAAAGAAAAATACAAATTATAACTTTTTCAGGGTTAAATCAAACTTAACGGACCTAAATTCCACCATCGTATGTCACCCTGCCGAAAGAAAAAATACAAAAATTAGGGAATTAACCGAATTTAATAAAGTTTTCAGTGTTGATATACTAATGAATAAAAGATATAATACACCAGTTATTTTATTTTAAAACTTTTACATTTTTTTTCAGATCAGTTAACTTTGAACCACGTATCTTTGAGGCGTCACACAGATTCTCAAAGATACGTGGTTCAAAGTTAACTGACCTGAAACAAATGTAAATTTTTTTAATAAAATAACTGGTGCATTATATATTTTATTCATTAATATATCAACACTGAAAATTTCATAAGATTCGGTTAATTCCTTGATTTTTGGTATTTTTTCTTTCGGCAGGGTGACATACGGTGGTGGAATTTAGGTCCGTTAAGTTCGATTTAACCCTTTTTTATGTTCCTGATTATTTTCCTTGCTTAAACTCATCAGTTGAGGAAGTTCATTTCTCTACTATTTTACTCAGTAGCTGCACCAAACAGGCTATAACTTGCTGATCTCACAAGCTATTAATAATAAATAAAATCTTTTTAAGCCCAAAAATTAAGATTGGGTGGGTAAATGACATTTTTAAGCGAAGATAGGAAAAAAGTTTTTTTTTTCTGTTTTTGTTGTTTTCTTTTCTGTTTTTTACAATTTATGTGAAGAATTGGGGATGGGGGGGTTCTACACAACATTTCATTTGAACGAGGATCAACGAAGAAGATGCAAAAAAAGTTTGACTTTTAAAAGAAAGCTCCCGATTACGACAAGAAGGTTCCTGATTACGAAAGAAAGTTCCCGAGTCCAAAAAGAAGGTTCCCGAGTCTGAAAAAAAGGCTCCCGAGTCTGAAAAAAAGGCTCCCGAGTCCGAGAAATGTTCCCGAGTCCGACAAGAAACACCTGAAGAAGGCTGGAGGGCATATCGGCCGAAACGTTTACAGATAGCAATGAAGATGAGTACAATAGTCCGAATAACGCAGATACTACTTATTAAAATAACGTCAACTGTTAACGGCATCAGCATTTTATTGGAAATTCAAGATCATAGGACAATAAAAAAAATATAAGCAGGTGAGTTAATCAGATTGATTGCTGCTGACCGTGGCCATCTACATCAAGAAGCATCAAAAGGCGAATTATCCTCTTGGCGATTCCGCAGAAATAAGTCTCAAAGAAATCCTTGATGAATCCATCAATAAAAAACGGACCCAACGGAATGTAAAACTTTTTGATTTGTTGCTTTTTTTTAATCTTCTTTTTGCTCACATTCTTTAGTTAGACGAAAGCGTGAGCGAATTTCTTTTTTCCTCCAGTGATAAACCTGGAGGATTCAATGAATCGAGGGACAACCTTGTGTCTCGGTACAGAAAGAAGACACGCTTTAATTGATGCTTACGTGAGAAAAAAACACTTCGAATACAGTAAGGTAAAAGTGACTTGGCTCAAGAAACATGGAAAATATGTAGTGTTCTATGACGGGAAGAAATTCAATTTAGATGATAACAAGAAATTAGATTCTACAGTCACGATCTTTGCAAGGGGGAACATGTTTTGAAACCTCTATTTCGTGGGGTTTTTGGTGCGAGGATCTTTTTTAAAGGTTAAGCTGAATTGATTGTGGGGAACACAATCAAAATTCTTGGTGTTGCGTAGAAGTATTAGAAAAGTTTTTAGAACCGCCATTACAGAGAAAATTCTGTATTCCAGAAAGGTACAACCGCCATTCACATTGCTAAGGTCAGCAAGGAACAGTGTGAATGCCACGGCATTATGCACAAGGCTGCACATCTCCTGATTGTACTGCCATTATTTGTGGGTCACCCTTTCAAGACGATGAGTAAGAAAAGGTGTTTGAAAGAGGAACAGGTTGCTAATAGAATAAGGTATTGCTAGCATGAAATAGCGATTGGGTTCTTACCATTTAAAGTTTTCAGACTAGGAAATAAATTCGTATGGGATTAGGTGTAATTATTATGAAGGATCAAACCAAAAGCTGCTGTTCAGAAAGTATTGAGACTGCCGATTTAAAAGTATTGGGAATCGGCATTGACTTTGTTTTGTTTTGTTTTGTTTTGTTTTGTTTTACGGCACATCAACCTCAGTGGGTCAAGATTTGTAATTCATGGGTACTCCTTTTTTTAACACGATTTTAAACACATTTTTAAAACTTTATTCTATTTAATCCATATATGGGACCCTAAGAGGTACCACCACTCCGTGTCAGAGTGGACCTGGAGTAATGGTCATGAATGGGGTACTCTACATTCCCCAGAGCTCCAAAATTGGAACGTCATCATGATAGTTTAACATCATACCCAGGACAATAAGACCCTCAGCCACAGACTTCTAGCATATATATGATAAAAAAGGTTGGGGTTTGTCATGAATATAGTAGGGTTGAAATCATATAGATACTATAGCTTGACGTGACCAACCGATTGATTGCAGGGAGCCTCTTCAACCGCCCGTCGAGCTTAATCAAACTTATTCTAGACACCATTACATATAGGTTGCTGTGAACTAACAATTTTTTTATTATTTTGAAAAATCTACCCTGTCTACAGCACCATTAGCGCTAACATTAGCATAAAAACCCAACCCGTCTTGAAAAAAAGAACCGTCTATCTTTTTTTTTGTTTTGTTTTTTTGTTTTTTGGGGTTTTTTTTTTGCTTTTTTTTTTGCTTTTTTTGTTTTGTTTTTGGAAAATAATGAAATGTTTGTTAAAAATAAAACCGCTAATTCCAACGGCAAAATTTTCTTCGAGTCTGATGTTTGAAATGCAGCAAAAACATTTTAATACAAAAATTTAAATAGAAAAACAGTTGTTAAAGTTTTTCCGCATTTTACAAAACTATTTTTTTTTTCTTCTCAAGATTATTCCTGATAATATTTATTTTAAATTATGAGAGAACGAAGGAAATTTTACTTGAACTGCAATTACTGATTGCAATTTAAAAGGAATTTGTTTTTATTTCAGGTTAAATGAAGACAATTTCCTTGTCTTTCATTACAAAAGCCGAGAAAATACAAACAAAAGAAATTCGTGAATTGAGATAGAAAAAAAAAACAGAACGGGAAATTCGAGTTGAAATGTAACAAATCAAACTGAATGAATCATTGTGAGAAATTAAAAAGTACACTGGTCAGCAAAATTAGGGACAATCAGTCTTTGCCGGATTAGCAAAAATCTACAAATATTCTAGAAAAAAATGAAAAGGCAATATAATCAAGGTTTCCTAAACAGAAAAATAAGTTATTTTTAATTAATGAATACAAGGTGTGTCAAAAAAGGAACGTGATTTTTTGTGCTTTTTGACACACCTTATATTCTGAAAAAATAAAATAGTAGGAAGCGCTTGGTGTAATGACTAAAGTCATGGAAAATGGACTCGTCGCCTTGTGTTCAAATCCTGGATGTAGTAATTGCATTTCACTTTGCGCTAATACCCTTGGAAAGGTATGAATCCTACTCTCCCTCCAGCTATGGGTAAATAGTAGGGCAGACTGGGCTCTTTAACCTTGGTTAGGTAACCGGTCTAGGAGAAGGAAAACTCTGAATTCAAACCTGTTGAACTCCGCTTAAGAAAGTGACCTTGTGTCACATCCTACTCGTGCGGAGGGGTTGGTAAATATATATATTCTGAAAAAAATTAACATTCCATTCATTGTTAATTTCTATCTCAGTAAATACTGCTCAATCTCGGTACGTTTATGACACACTTGTATATTTATTTTGTGCATAAGGATAGATTTTATAAGTATCGATATGTACTGACTGATAGAATGATTGTACATGTCTATATACTAAATCTGAGAATGTCTTCACTTTAAAGCCTTAGTGACCGTAATGCTTAAGGACAAAATCCTGGTGGATGAGAATTCCATGACCTGTAACACTCGGCTTTTGCCCTCTCTGATCAATCGACTAGTTATGTTAAGCCCTAGCATATATATGATTGTCATGACTGTATTACTCTTATGGCAACCCCAACCCTTTTTATCATATATATGCTAGTGGAGTGTTGCATGTCATGAGACCACTTAGTACTCAGGTTTCATGGGTCACCAACCATGGCCAGCACGTATCTCCAAAAGATATGGGGTCTTACCCCCCTGCTGGGGTCCAGTCAGTGCATCTATATGATTGTCCCAACTCATATTACAAACCCCAAACCCTCTTTATCATATATATGCTAGGAGTGTTGCATGTCAGATGCAAGAATAGATGACTTAGAATAGATGACTATCGACTCGCTACCAATGTATCTACTGTGTAGGCAAAGGAAAAAGGAATATTTACTGTGCATCCCACGTATGTGGGTTGGACATAAGGACCGATTTATGCGGGACCACCCACGAACCAAAGCTCATGGGATGGTAGGTGCAAATAATACGTTGATCCCGTCGGCATTACCCATCAAGGGAGGCGCCTCGGGCACTGGGAAATAAATCCAGCCCTGCTCCTTTAAATCAAGGGGCAGGTGCTGCCTGGGAGATGGCCCCCTGGGATCATGCCGTTAATTACTTAACCGGTCAAGAGCCGAAGCCACTGGACTCCTGACGATGTCAGAAAGTAAAAACTTAGGTAGAATGATAAAATGAAGGGTACACAGGTAGATATTTACGGGTCTTAATTTCAATTAGTCTTGGCACAGTGGTGGGAAACATATGAGGATCGGTGTAACGACTGATGATTTAACACATGTCATTGTTTTGGTTGTTTGCATTTAACTAACAACTCCACCCTGAGTATCATGTGACACCAGATCAGTTTAAATGGAGTATGGCTGGTTTGAATTCAAAGTTATCCTTCTCCTATACTGGTTGCTGTACCAAGACAAGAGTCTAGTTTGTCCTACTATTACATTTTCATTTTCCTTCATCTTCACCCTGTGACCTATCAGTTCTCTTCTTTTTCATACTCCATTTAAACGGATAGTAGGGAAGAAGCGGTGTATTTATGCCTTTACCAAGGCCATGAGCCCGAGGTGAAACGCAGTCTCGTACAGGATTTGAACTTGGGTCACCGTGTCCATTTCCTAAGAGGATAATCGTTAATCCACGTGTCTTCCCATAATACCCTTTGGTAAAGTATTAATCCAACTATCTTTCCCTACAAAGCTATAGGTGAATAATTAGGTAGATTGAAAATAATTTAGATATTTCAGCTGTTGTCCTGATCTTTTATAACGTTAGATTTATACACAATAAAGATGAGGACAATAGTCCGAAATATCAAAATTATTTATATCAAGTCTCATTCCATGAATACATATAAGTATAAAGACAGATTGTACTCATTAACCTTGGTATAACAAACGGTCTAGGAGAAGAACAATTCTGAATTCAGCAATGACTCCGCCAGAATATTATTGTCCAAGACACGCCAGGGCCTCTACGACCACACCAGGGTAGGACCAGTGAGGAAAGAGTAATTTATGACAGATACCCATTTTTTAATATATTGAAAAAATATGATATGCATTTAAGTTAGAAAAATTGAACCATATGATCTTTAGGCACCCCTTTTTGAGCTCGATTAAGAAAGGACATGTTTTTCATTTACACCGTCAATATCCGGTTGTTTTAACAGATGATTTTAAGATTTTATTATAAATTGTAAAACTAACCCCTAACCCTAACCACTAACCCTAATCCTAACCCCTAACAAACAACCGGATATTGATGGTATAAATGAAAAACATGTCATTTCTTAATCTAGATTTTTAAAAAAAGGTAATATGGTCTGAAAAAACGTTTCTTTATTTCATTATTGATTAGACTAACAAGCAAATATAAAAAGAATATGTGATTGTCTGACATTTTCAAGGTACTCATAAGAACTGAACTCACTATAAACTATCTTCGTAGAAAATGGAGTCGGTGACCCGAGTCTAAATCCTGATTGACGCAGTTTGGATTTCGCATCACTTCGGGAAAAGCATGAAGTCATATTCCCTCCGATCTATCGGAAAATAGTAGGTCAGACTGCGTTCATTAATCTTGATACAGTAACCATTCTAGGAGAAAGAAAACTTTGAATTAAAACTAGCTGTGCTCCGCTTAGAAATAGAGTTTTAATCGCATCCTTCCCGGGGTGGAAATGTTGGGTAATATATATATATATATATATATATATATATATATATATATATATATATATATATAAATGAAAGAATGCAGCCCAAATGCACACAGATGTGTATATAATATATATATATGCGTTTGTGTGTGGGTGTTTTTTATTTACCCAACATCTATCTATCTATCTATCTATCTATATATATATATATATATATATATATATATATATATATATATATTGTCTGTGGATGACTTATATATTTATATTTCTTTGGATTGTTGAAGAAGGCACATGCTTGGATTTCAACTGGACATCCGAAACAGAATAAGTCTTATTTTTATATTTTTGTTAAATTAATTTTAAAGACTGTAATATTCAAAAAATATAATTTTGTTTCGTGTTTAAAAATGTTTGCAAATCAGCTATACTTTCTCCATTCTTATATATATATATATATATATATATATATATATATATATATATATATATATATATATATATATATAACCAATTTTGATACTACTAAAAATTCAATATATCATATTTTTGTGGCTATTCCTGTTAACTATCTTAGGATGGATGCAATCATAATGAGTCTGACGATTGGGATAACTTTTCTCGAGCAAGAATAAAAATGTTCGCGTTTATAAAGACATCGCTCAGGAAAATAATGATTCAATCTCTTAGTGGAGGTTGAAATTCTTGGCAAGAACAATGATAAAAATCCATTCTGAGGTGACTCCGTACATTTGACTGGATTGCTCCTGGTAATATCAGTAGGTGTCTGTAAAGATCGTTCAAAGATGTTATACAAGTTGTGTCAAAAAATGTCGAGATTATTTGTATTTTTTAACACACCTAGTATTCTGGGAAAAAAATAACGTTCCATTCACTCTTCATTTCTATCTTGCTAAATACAGCTTTAAACTTGGTACGTTTTGAAACACCTTGTATTCTGATAAAATTAATGAATGGAGCGTTATTATTTTTCTTGTACAATACAAGATGTGTCAAAAGTACAAAAAAAAACTCTATGCTTTTTTGACACACCTTGTATTGTACAAGGAAATCAGACAATCTGCATACAGATACCATATAAGTATTATTCCATTGTTCGAATAAGCGAAAGTGCGTTAGATGAAGAAGATCATGCTGGACCAAAGTACTGTGAGGATAGGGAGTATATGAGTTGAAGGATTTTTTTTTTAATCCTGCTACTTGCCACCACTTCAAAAACCAAGAAAACTTGGAAAAAGCATATACAACAGCAACTAAGAAAATAAAATTAATCGATAGATAGATAGATAGATAGATTAGAATTGGGTAGATAGATCAGTACGATAAAAAGTTGTATAGTGGCGTACTCGTGATAATGAAACTTGTGTCAATTGAGATAGTCTGCTAGGCCAGTTTTACACTCAAAAATGAACAACAGGATTAATAAGTTAGCAAAAACCTCAATTCATAGACCTCAAAGATCATAAAAGCCTTTTTAAAGAATTTCAGAATATAGCGTTATCGCTTCCGCCTGCTCACCCACTCTCTCTCTCTATCTTTCCTCCTTCTCTCTTTCTTTCTTTCTTTCACCTGGATATGGGATCCGAGAAACTATATATATATATATATATATATATATATATATCTTATTATAGTGTGTTTTTTCTGTCTGTAACCGAAACTATATTCTTACTCAAGTCACAATTCTCTTAGTTATTGACATCACATTCTCCATGATTTTATTTTTATCTAAACCTCAATTATTAATAAAATTGTCTTACATTATTAATACTGTTAACTATGTCTACATACAGACAACATGCAATTATATTTATATATACAACAAAATAGTGGTTACAGTGTTAACGGGAAGGCTAATTTGCATATTAATATTAAAAATCGAATTTAATAAATATGTGCTTAGTATTATTGATTTCTGGTTTTATTTTAATGAATATAAGCAAAAATCTCTTCAATGAATCTTAAATGAAATCCATTAACAAGATAAAATAACTGTCATTTTATTCTTTACTTCCTATTTTAACTAAATACTTAAATTAGAATAAATAACAATGAAAGACGAGAGTGATGGAAGAGTAAGTTTCAGTTGTTCCATTTTTTATTATACTCCCTCTGTTTCAAATCTTTTTATCTGTATTCTTATTTAGTTTCATTAGCCTTTCTAATTTAATACAATATTTTATTACATTAAAACTTAAATACTTGCACCCGGAGGGTGCATATATTTGCTAGTATATATAATTGAAATATGCCTATATATATATATATATATATATATATATATATATATAGTTATCTGCATACATTCCTGTATTGACGTATCATGTCTCCTCAGTACCGCTAGAATTAGCAGCCTACCTCCTGCTGGGATCGAACCAGATTGATTTTTCATCAGTGTGACTCCTTAATTTTCGAGCCTTCAGCACACCTATCAGCGGTTGAGGAAATTTATACAGATAAATGAATGAAGATTTATATATATATATATATATATATATATATATATATATATATATATATATATATGAGTGTGTGTGTGTGTGTGTGTGTGTGTGTGTGAGTGTGTTAAATAACCCGTTTTATCCTGATATAAGAAGTGCAAATTATCTTTTTTGGTAAGATGTACAAATAAAACACTCACATTTTTTAATCTTTGTTTCTGAAACAAAATCTTTATGTGGCTCAAAATCTGTCTGCAAGATTCTATTCCCGCTAAACATTTTCTTCATTAAATATGGCCGACGTTTGAATGCTTTATGGCGTGATTTCGTGTCTTGACTTTCTCCATTCTCTTTCGTATTCAGTTTGAATAATGATAAGGCATAAATAATATTCCCTTCAAATATAAAACATACGACTTGCCGCACTGATATGATGTTCGGCCAAAAATGTGTGATCAATGCTCGTAAATATTGTCAGGTTATTACAAAACTGGACTTCCATTTCAACAATTAAACCCACTGGACGATGTTTCTTCTCAAGTGAAGAAATAGAGCTACGTAATTGATAACAATATTGATGATTGGGATCATTATGAGGGCGACTCACTTAAAAAAATATATAAACAATAAGGGGAAAAAATAAATATCACTATCAAACAAAGCAATAGGGAATTTAAACATTCATAATGATAATAATGATAATAAGAATGAAACGCATAAAATTCTCTGGGACTTTGAGAAAAAAAAACGGATCACCTTATCCCAGCCAGGAGACTAGACCTAGTATTGATTAACAAAAAAAAAGAGAACTGGTAGACTGTGCAGTTCCAGCAGATCACAGGGTGAATATGAAGGAAAATGAAAAGATAGACAAATACCTGGACCTTGCTAGAGAATTGAAAAAGCTGTGGAATATGAGGGTCAAAGTGATACCAATTGTAGTTAGTGCACTTGGAACGATCCCAAAATGCTTGGAAAAGAGAATGGAGGAACTGGGAATCAGAGGAGGAATTGAGACCACCCAGACAACTGCATTGCTGCAATCGGCTAGAATCCTCAGAAGAATCCGGG
The DNA here is from genome assembly GCA_023376005.1 of Doryteuthis pealeii. NCBI lineage: Eukaryota > Metazoa > Mollusca > Cephalopoda > Myopsida > Loliginidae > Doryteuthis > Doryteuthis pealeii. Next base: position 42,116,692 of record CM042147.1, on the reverse strand, counting down.
AGACCTGAGGAGATTTGTTGTCATTCAGACTCCAGGGAACACTGGTGTGAAAAATTCAATAATAATAATAATAATGTCACGCTAGTATCACAGATATCCAGGACAATCATTCGCCAAACATCCATATCATTTATTGCACTCGGAAAGTCCTCTGCGCAGCAACTAGTATCCGCGCAGAGCTGGTCAATGTAGGTATTTGCTGGCCCACACTGGTATGCCATGTGCTAGTTTCCATTAAAGAACGTCACTTATGAATTCTTTTCCGCTTCTCCAGCGTTTGCCAGCATGTCTAGTTTGTCTCACTTTGATGGTCTGTATGATAGGGGGCATGTGGCCGTACAGCTGTTTTCGTATAGGATGTTGTTTCCACTGTTTGTTGAATATCATGCGCATGAAGAGAGAAAATAAATATCTTTTGATAGGAGCACAAAATAATGCTATTCTCTAGGGCTTTAAAATAGAAACGGATAATCAAACCCATACTAGAATAATAGACCCCGTGTTAAAGAAACAAATAACTTGCAGCGGACCATAGAGAGAAAATAACATAAAGCGAAAATATAGAAATTACCTTGAATCTTCAAACAAATCGAAATATAGAAATTACCTTGACCTTCAAACAAAGCGAAAATATAGAAATTACCTTGACCTTTAAACAAAGCCGAAAAAGCTGTAAAACATTGTGAAGATTATACTAATTATAGTTGGTGACCTTGGAACCATCTACAAAATGTTCATCTAGAAAAAAAAAGGTTGGAGATCTGAGGAATAATGGAACTTATCCAGACCACAGCAATGTTAAAATCCGCTAGAACATTTAAAAGAACACCGAGACCCGAGAAGACTTGGTGTCACTAAGACTTCAGGGAAAAACCTTCCCTTGAAACTTGCGAATTTTTTTTAAATAACTTTATCAGTAGTAGTAGTAGTAGTAGTAGTAGTAGTAGTATCACGAGCAGTAGTAGTGTTTATGGCATTAGTATTAGTAGTTTTATTAGTGTCAGTCGTAGGTGTATTAGAGAATATCCACACATTGATTCGCGTTATAAGTCGTCAGGCGAATTATCATATATATATATATATATATATATATATATATATATATATATATATATATATATAAACTCCCTCAGTCATATATATGTGTGTGAGTGAGTGGAAGAGTGAGTGGGTGTGTGTGTGTATGTGTGTGTGTGTGTGTGTTTGAGAAAGAGACAAAGATTGAGACGAGCCATACTGAACTAGAATGAAAATAATTCTAAGTAGACAAGAACGTCACAAGTAGTTGAAAAAAGAAATCCAGTCTCTGCGGAGACATTTTGTCATAAGAGCCGCTAACAAAACAATTGTCGGAATTGAATGATAACAACAACAAAAAAAGAATAATTTTTAGTTGCAAGATATGAAAGAAAACGAACCAAAGAAGAAATAGAAATCGAAGAAGATATTAATAAAGAAGAAGAAGAAGAAGAAGAAGAAGAAGAAGAAGAAGAAGAAGAACAACAACAACAACAACAACAACAACAACAACGGGTTAAAGAAGAAGAAGAAGAAGAAGAAGAAGAAGAAGAAGAAGAAGAAGAAGAAGAAGAAATCTTTCAAACCATCCACAAAGTAAAGATTATGAGAAAATAAATTAAAATTAAAATCCAAAGAGTAAAATGTTATTTTTCTATTTTTTCCAACTATGAACAGTGAACATAAACATTTATAAATGATTTCTGTTTCTAGTGTGTGTTTGTGTTTTTTTTTACCGTTCTTCTTTCCCCAACTCCAGTGAAAATAAGGGGGGGGGGTCTTTTCATACTCTACCCCTACCTTATTCTTTAAAGTTCTTTTTCATATCTCTACAAACCCTAACGGTGCTCAATTATCTTCCCTTTTTATTGTTGTTATTCTCCGAAGTATTTACGCTGGTTTCAACAGGTTACTTAATGGTGCAATAATATTTGCGTTATTTATCAAAACTCGGAGTCAGACGAGCATCGAGTTGTAATTTATTACCCTTCCGCTCAACCCCGCCCCAACGTAAATGACCAGTCACAGACAGAAATTGACGCAGCTGAGAAATTCCAGCTCTTTCATTGGACCATATTACCTTTAGGCACCCTTTTTTGACCTCGATTAAGAAAGGACATGTCTTTCATTTACACCGTCAATAGCCGGTTGTTTGTTTGGGGTTAGGGTTAGGGGTTAGGGTTAGGGTTAGGGGTTAGGGTTATAGTTAGGGTTAGGGGTTAGGGTTAGGGGTTAGTTTTATAAAAAATTTTAATCTAAAAATTGTCTGTTAAAACAACCGGATATTGATGGTGTCAATGAAAAATATGTCCTTTCTTAATCGAGATGAAAAAGGAGTGCCTAACGGTCAAATGGTCCCTTTCATTGCTAGCCAGTGTTTCAGATCAGTCGGTCTCTAGATTTTAACACCAACCATTTTCAAAGATGATAAAAATTCAACTATTTCGACCACTAACTATTTCTGGTTGGATTCATAATTACATATATCCACGTACACACAGACACGCGGTGTAATTGAAGAACACGCGAACACAGAGTTCAATTTAATTTTATATAATTATATCAGAAAATATAGATTATATTTATTATCAAATTATTTTAACTAAAAAATAATCCGAGCTATGTGATAAATTGATAATTTTATTTGATTCACTAAAATATATATGATTCTATACACATATGCACTCATGCGCATATATAAACAAACACACACACACAAATATATATATATATATATATATATATATATATTTGTGTGTGTGTGTTTGTGTATGTGTGTGTGTGTGGAGTATTTAATGCGCGTGTGTATTCAAATTTGTAAATTGAAAAACTGAATTGTAATTTAATATTAAGAGGGAATATTTTCAATAACCAATTAACAGAAATCACTTTTCTCATGAAATTTTATTTAATTAACTTCACTGACAAATGCGTCACGTGTACATTTGCATATACACAAATATACTTTCAAAGATATAATATAGATAAGATAATAGTCTTTGTTTTTGTTTTGTTTTTTAAATGTTTTAATATAGATATTTAAAGTAAAAAATTGCAAACAACAAATAAAGATCTTAAAAGATAAAAGAATATTTTGTTCTACTTCCTCTCGTGAATGATTTCACAGAAATCTAATTTAGAATTTGATAAATATTTTTGGATATTAATGGGTAAAGTACACATTTGTAATGCTGTGACACACGCTCAAAAATACACACACACACACATACAAAGTGTGTCAAAAAAGTATCGAGATTTTTGCACTTTTTGACACACCTTGTATTCTGAAAAAATAAAAATGTTCTGTTCATTCATCATTCTATCTTGGTAAATATAGCTTTAAACATAGTACTTTTTGACACACCTTGTATTCTGAAAAAAAATTAATGAATGGAACGTTATTTTTTTTCAGAATACAAGGTGTATCAAAAAGTACAAAAAATATCCATACTTTTTGACACACCTTGTATTCTGAAAAAAATTAATGAATTGAACATTATTTTTTCAGAATACAATTACTTTTTGACACACTTGTATTCTGAAAAAAAATAATGAATGGAACTATTTTTCAGAATACAAGGTGTATCAAAAAGTACAAAAAATATCCATAATTTTTGACACACCTTGTATTCTGAAAAAAATTAATGAATGAAACGTTATTTTTTTTCAGAATACAAGGTGTGTCAAAAAGTACAAAAAATTTCGATACTTTTCGACACACCTTGTATATACACACACAATTTGTAACTAGAAAATAGATTCAAACTTGCATAATATTCCCTAAAAGCTCAGTTCTCTCCACCATTTGATCAGTTTAATATTAATAGATTTTCTCTGATATAAGTAACTGTTGAAATGCAGTAACTGGGGAAATATCCATTTTTGTTGTGACCTGATTAGGGGCAGAATAAAGACACAAGAGAGGAAATAAGTTGAACAAATATATTAACAAAGAACGGTAAGTACAAACATATACCAATGAGTCGGTCACACGCGCGAGGCTGTCTTATCGGCTGTCTGCTGAAATATTAACTAAAGACACAAGAGAGGAAATAAGTTAAACAAATATATTAACAAAGAACAGTAGTACAAACATATACCAATGAGTCGGTCACACGCGAGGCTGTCTTATCGGATGTCTGCTGAAATATTAACTAAAGACACAAGAGAGGAAATAAGTTAAACAAATATATTAACAAAGAACAGTAGTACACACATAAACCAATGAGTCGGTCACACGCGAGGCTGTCTTATCGGATGTCTGCTGAAATATTAACTAAAGTCACAAGAGAGAAAATAAGTTAAACAAATATATTAACAAAGAACAGTAGTTCAAACATATACCAACGAGTCGGTCACACGCGAGGCTGTCTTATCGTCTGTCTGTTGAAATATTAACTCTCGCTTAAGTGCAGAACCTGCTGCTATTTATAGTTGGAAGAGTTCATATGTGCGTGGTAAATTACCAGAACAATTTTATTGTTAGCGAATTATATTCTCTAAATGATTCCAACTGTAACAATGGATTTCACTTATCATTATGTAACAAATATTTATACTTTATTTATAAATACTTAATTAATTAATAAATATACTTTTTTTAATAAATAATTAATTGATTAATTAATGTACTTCATTTATAAATACTTAATTAATTAATTATTATACTTTATTTATAAATACTTAATTAATTAATATACTTTTTAAATAAATACTTACTTAATTAATATACTTTATTTATAAATGCTTAATTAATTAATATACTTTATTTATAAATACTTAATTAATTAACTAATATACTTTATTTATAAATACTTAATTAATTAATATACTTCATTTATAAATACTTAATTAATATACTTTATTTATAAATACTTAATTAATTAATTAATATACTTCATTTATAAATACTTAATTAATTAACTAATATACTTTATTTATAAATAATTAATTAATATACTTCATTTATAAATACTTAATTAATTAATTAATATACTTCATTTATAAATACTTAATTAATTAATATACTTTATTTATAAATACTTAATTAATTAGTTGATTAGATTTCTTTATTGAATTTACCGGTACATGAACCCGTCTGTGCATAAACCTTATGGAAAATCATTAATTTTGCATTCATATTTACATTCTAAGGGCCGGTTTAGCTAAGTCGGTAGAGCGTCCGACAAGGAACCACAAGGTTCCAGGTTCGATACTGGCCCTCGCCAACTCAGCGTATGAGTAGAACAGGGATTTGTGCGGTAAAGTGAGGAGCTGATGGTAGATGTGGTGGCTCACCTCAGACGCCACAACAATCTCCTTGGTTACGCGCTAGTGAAAAGGGGATAGACTCCCTCGCTGTCTGGCTAACACCGACTTTAGGCCACCCCGACGACTACTATTTACATTCTCTGTACAGTTGTTTTAAGAGGTTTTGATTATTGTTTTTTTTTTGTTTTTTGTTGTTTTTTTTTTGTTATTTGGGGATTCCTGCTGAATGTGAATAACTTTTGAATAGATCTAAAATAACCCATGGATTTGATACTACTACTCCGGGCCAGAGTGAACCCGTGTGTAATGGCAATGAAGAGGTACTCCACACTCCCCGGAGCCCCAGAAATGGATCTTCACTATCAGATGCATTTTAGTGTCATACTCAGAACACCCCTTTTGAGGGAGTGGATCCTGCCCGTCTGCGGGTGATTCTAATTCCAACTGATAGGGCTAATACGTTTCGAATCATTGCATTTTGCAGATTCCTTTTTCAGAGAGGTTGACTGAGACAGGATACGAACCACGAGAGAATTAAGAATATCAACATAAAGTTGGGATGATGATGATGATGATGATGATGATGATGATGATGGAAAGGTGTTTGAAAATGTTCAGTTTTATTGATCACGAATACATGACAGGAAAATGCAAAGAGAAAAAAAAGGAAAGAAAAATAAAGACTAAACAATATTTTCGAGTATTTGTCTCTTTGGCACGTAGAAAAGAACAAACATATACTTTTCTTTTGTTACAATGGCCTACGGTGTATCAGCGTAAACTAGATTACGATCTCTCTCTCTCTCTCTCTCTCTCTCTCTCTCTTCTCTCTCTCTCTCTCTCTCTCTCTCTCTCTCTCTCTCTCTCTTACTCGCACACACACACAAACACACTCTCTTTCTCTCTCACACACACATGCAAACACACACACACACTCTCTCTCTGTTCTCTCTCTCTCTCTCTCTCTCTCTCTCTCACTGTCTCTCTCACCCACACACACTGTGTCGCTCTCTCTCTCTCTCTCTCTCTCTCTCTCTCTCTCTCTCTCTCACACACACACACACACACACACACACACACACTCTCTCTCTCTCTCTCTCTCTCTCTCTCTCCCTCTCTCTCTCTCTCTCTCTCTCTCACCAACGCACACACTCTCATACACATATACACACACTACTCTCTCACACACATACCTACAAACACGCACGCACCGTCTCTGTCTGTCTGTCTCTCTCTCTCTCTCTGTAAATACTTTTCGAAAACTCCATCAACGGTAATTTTGACTCATTAAATGTATCATGTTTGATTAAAAATAACAGAAACAAAAAACAAAAAAACAACCAAAATACTAAGACTCAATTATAATTAAAACGTGAAAACTAAAATTTCCTTCTTCTTCGGATTTTACTGAGTTATTTTCCAGTTGGAACATTTGATGAATACTTTATAAATAAAATGTATTTATTTCCCATGGGAAAAGACACAAACGATCAAAAAAATGAATAAAATTCTCCAAGAAGAATATCCTCGAGCAAATCTCGTTCCCTGCATTTTTTTTTACTTCTGCTTAAAAGGTGCAGTATCTTCCCATCTTTTGAATTAGGAAAAAGGCGTGTATAAAATCTTATTATATTAGAGATTCAGTATCTGTCTGTAACCGAAACTACGTCACTGCTTACGTCACAATACCCTCAGAAATTACGTGAGTTTATCAATGAGTATTTAATTTATAGTAAAAATCATTGATATTAATACATGGAATAAATCTTATTTATCAACGAGGTCTCAATGAAAATTTGTGTCAGATTTGCCTCAAAACAACCCAGGTTATTAGTACGTTCAAAATCCTGCAATGTGTCTCATATATCATTAAAAACAAGCTCAGTCTGTAGAGCGTTCGGCTAGAAACCACAAGGTTCCTAGTTCGATACTGGCCTCGCCAACTCAGCGTATGAGTAGCACAAGGATCTGTGCGGTAAAGTAAGGAGCTGATGGTAGGTGTGAAGCTCCACCTAGGATGCTAAAAATAATCTCCTTGGCTAGCTAGTGAAAAGAGGATAGACTCCATCACTGTATGGCTTATACCGATATTAGACCGCCCCGACGAATTACATGATATATATGCTGTGATTAATTTGCATACTGGTTTTAACAAAACCGGGCTTTTATAAAAATAATTACTATGTGTTATTGATCTCTTAAATTATTGTTTTATTTTACAACTTATTAAAATGAATCCTATAAAGGAGTTTATATAGAAACCAATTAAAACATAACTAAAATAAATGTAATTTTTTTATATACCTTCTTATTTGATTTCGTTAGTCTTTCTAATTTAATATATTTCATTACATTAAAACTTAAATGCTTATGCCCGGAGGGTGTATATTTCTGCTAGTCGGTGTAACAGATTAACAAGGTTTTGAGATAAATTATTATATTGAATCATGGTGATACTTCAAAGCTAAATTATGAGGAATTTATTTTCCTTCTCGAAATGGAACAAATTATCGACTGACGTTTCATTGAAATTATCTTTAAGAATTGTTTCCCAATGATTATTAGATTTTAAAGCAGTTTATCAGTTTTGCATAATAAAACTCTCATCATCAGACGAAAGGAAATTTCAAGTTCATTAACAATCAATTATTTACGTTAAAAGACTAAGGATAAGGATAACCTAAAACCGAACAATTTTTAGAGGTTTTTTTCTGATGCAGGCCTCATTGGGGTCGGGTTAAACGGGCCAGATTTTTAAACTGGACGAATTGCAATACTTCAAGTTTTTGTCTGAAATTAAAAGAGAATAATTGGATTAAATATTCATTCATAGATTTGATTTTGATTTTATGTTTACTCCCAATTGCAAAACAGTCTTTGTGCATATTCTTATAGAATTTTCGGAATTTTTTGACAAAATCTTTTATTCATATAAATACATAGTGTTTATTATTCAGCCTGTAATATACCTTCCCTAGCTTATAGTTTTTGACCAACTTTCAACTAATTTTTGTAAACCATAAAAAAAGAACGATTCCAGTTTTGATTCATGGAATTTTACAATTCTTTAAATTGTCGGAACCACTGACATGACAAGGAACGTTACAAGAAGTGAAACAATTGATAGTCTCAATAATCTGCATCCAGAAGTTCTTATCATTGCAATTCGATGATCACTTGCAACTTAGTAGAGTTCGTTACATAATTTATTAACAGTTATAAATTATGAAAGTGTTGTATATTGTACAAACGGAAATAGGAATTTCCGGTTAAATTAAAGAAATAATGCCAAAGGACTTTTTTCCCGGTAAAAGCGAACAAAGAAGTTAAAAAGAAAAGAAGTTTCCGGTCATAGAAGCAGGGAGAGGATAAAGATTTATATAACAAATTTCCGTTATCAGATCAAAAGATAAAGATGCGGAGGCGTACCTATCAATATAAAGGCGAGAAGATTGAACCGACACACAGAGACGCTAGCCGGCAGACGAAAGGACACTTCACGTCTCCCGTCGGAAAACACCCCTCGGGCACTCATTGTAAGTTCTGCGCCTTCACCACCCACACACCGAAGAAAATAAAGAAGGGTCCTCTCTTTGTACATACGTATCTGTTGTTTATTGAAGTCCAGTAGTCGGTAGTAGCTGACTACTACATATATCGCTTTGGGTACAGTGAAAACCCCAGTACTAACATACACGAATTTAGCGTCGTGAATTTGAAGCCGCTATATAACAAAAGTACCTGTGGTTAAAATTTTTAATAGTATCTGTTATACTTAAAAATGACGGGGTCCGTGAAAAGTTACTGGGGCCGATGAGTGACAATGGTGACATTGCAACTGACCTTCCGGTATACAGACGTGAGAATAAGTTTTAGTTTAGTTAGTTAGATGCAAGCCGGTGCCATATCAGAGAGGACATCTCTTAGGGTTCGCAACTCACCCGCGGCAGAATCAAATGGGCAGGGTTGCGAATAAAACTTGATCAAGAAACAACCATGTCTTGTTGTGCGAATTGATAATTAAACACAATAACCAGACCAGCCTAAAGAAGAATCAAAGAAGAAGACCAACCCTTGATAAGCCCAACCAGGGAACCTGGCGTCCAGACGAGTAGACGAAGTAATCAGAATGTAAAGTAAGACTATCAACTATTATCATCTAATATATCTAACTGTCTGCCTCTCTCCTCCATTATATACCCAAGTATGTTATATAACAGGGAATTGCCAACAACCTTTCCAAGTTTCAGCAATCTGTAATAAAGAATTTTCTCTAAATATCAACAAACATGGCAACAACACTGGAATAACAACATCCACAATAAACTCTTCCTAATCAAACCCACTTTGGGAGGCTGGAGACCAACTTTAAAAAAGTCTAGAAAGGAACAAGTATCCCGATTACGCATTGGTCATACAAGACTAACGCACTCCACTATACTCAAACAAGAACAACCACAATGTAGAACATATCAAACACCTTTGACAGTTAAACACTTATTTATGGAATGCGGGTTTCTTGCTCACATCAGAAACCGTTATTCTAAAGCAAACAATATGAAACATCTGTTTGAAAATGTCAACATGGAGGATATTCTCTCATTTTTGGGGGAAATAAAATTATACCATAAAATATAGACATGAAACAAATCAATACCATACAACATAATCCCCAATAATGCTAACACATTTTTAAAACCAATTACCAAAAAGTATAAATATAAATACACGATATGTATAACTTCCTAACCGTAAGGCATGACATAACCCCTGACGGTTTGATATGCCGTTAAAATTAATAAACAAAGAAACAAACAAGAAGTTTTTTCTATGTAGATTTTCTGTTCATAATCTTATAATAAATCCATATCTTGCCTTTTTTTCAAAATCGGCTCTATTTTAATAAGATATTTATGTGTCGAGAAGAAAAGTCGCATAAACAATAATATCAGGTAATATCTCCGTAACTACCACTATATCACTTGTGCTCTCTACTGAGACAGCGTTGTCCCCGCTGGTTGGGTCATGTCCGCCCGTTAGATGATGGACGAATCCCAAAGGACATCCACTATGCGGAGTTTTCATCTGGCAATACAGATTGTTAGCCCTCCCCCCTCCAGCTGCGATTTAAGAATGTATGTAAGTATGATCTCAAGTGCTTTAACATCGCCCATTCCAGCTGGGAAAATTTGGCTCAGGACCGCCCTCTATGAAGACAAACTCTCCGTAACGGGCTATTCCTGTCTGAAGTCACACTGGCGCAACACCATGAAGTCAAGATGTCCAGCAGAAAGCGACGGCAAAAGAACACCGGCACAGCAACATCTTTAGGGTCAGCTTTCACATCTGTGATCGGGGTTGTTTTTTAAACATTCCCTTTCCCAGTCACAGAAGGTGCTGTAACTTCAGGGTCACGAGAAATATATAGTCTTCCAAGACTGTAATGCCGATGATCTCCGCCGTTACCACAAAAAAACTTCTTCCGTGATAAAGATGGCCGATAAAATAAATTAAATAGATTGGTTGATTCTATGATGTTGCGAGTAAGGAGATAAAAGTTAGAAACTAATAATTGTTTTCAAAAAGTTCATCATAAGTTCATCATAAGTTCACAAGTTCATCATAAGTTCATCATAAGTTCATCATAAGTTCATCATAAGTTCACATAAGTTCATCATAAGTTCATCATAAGTTCATCATAAGTTCATAAGTTCATCACTCAAGTTCATCATAATGAAATTCAATGTTTTTGGGTGCATTGATTTGCTCTAGTAATCTAGTAATTCAAAATCCTCATTTTAATGAACGAATACCAAGCATTATTATAATTTACAAATACTCAACTATCTTAGCAACAAGTCAATTTCTTTAAACACTACATTAATATACCAAGAAGACTAGATGTCCCAGATAATTTCGTAAAAATATTATTTTAGCGCCCTGTTTGTTTTCTTATTATTATATTTTGTCATTTTTTTTATATGGGAAACTTTTCTTAATAAAATTAACATTTATAGGTTTTTCTTCCATCAGACATTTCTTTTTGACCGGAAAGGAGATTTATACGAACAAGACGAGTTTCTACAAATTCAGTCTCATTATTCCACCAATTTTCAACTGATTTCATATCTCCTAAACATAAATCCTATTGATAACGTTCCTTAAAGTAAAATTAAATAAAAGAAATGTGTCTGCGTCAAAGTATCCATTATTATTTGTACAAAAATAAAGCTTTGTCTAGCATGGAACATATGTAGTACAAGGACAATATTTTTCTGCAACAGCGAGGACTTTACACATTTGAAATGGCTTAAAATCCAGCAAGACTTAGTCTATACAAAATATGTGCAAAGCAACACGTGTTTAATATTTGAAATAACATGCTAAAATATTCCATCTCATTGATAAGCATGTAAACAGTTGACAAGTAAATTTTCAATTCAGATTATGTAAGAATATTTCATATTAGTAGCTATGAAGGTTTGTTTTAGATTTCTTTCTTTTTGCCATGTAAATAGACAAGAAGAAGGTCCCAGAATCGCAAACAATCCAGAAGAAAGAAAATATCATAAAGTTTCATAGGAATATTGTGTATATATAATATATATTATATATATATATATATATATATATATATATATATATATATATATATATATATATATATATATATATATATATTGACACAATAGATTGTATATTTATATATATGTGAGACCATTTAAGAATCTATATGTGAGGTATTTTGTATATGTGTATATTTAAAAGGTTTATTTTACATTTTCGATATGTCTGTGTGTAAATCGTTTTCTCCTATATGAATAAAGCTAGGATAAGAAATTATTATTATTATTATTATTATTATTATTATTATTATTATTATTATTATTATTATTTGGTTCGTCATTCCGAAATAAAAGAAGAGAAAGAAAAACCTTTTTCGCTGTAAATGACGAATATATTGCGATTCATATTCATAAGCCCCAAAATAGTTTCAATCATGAGAAATGGCTTCCAGGCAGAAGGAATTCATTTGTTTTAATACTGAAAAAAATCCAAAATTCCTTTCAGCCAAAAGTCTTTCGAGAAAGAAAACAATCGTTGGAAATGGCAAGGAATTTTTTTCTGGTTTCTGGAAGAAGTATTCACAGCAGAACAAAAAGGAAAATGAAACATACTTTCTTTCCTTAGAAAAAAATGCTTTCAGATATTCTTTAAGTAAAAAGGTGAAATACTTAAAGAATTATTCCTTACAATTTGAATTCGAAATATAATTATGAAAACTTTGAACAAAATACAAAACAAAAAAGTAAAAAGAAGCCATGATCATTGGAATTTTCTTCAAATAATCTCTTTTCTTGCAGGAATTTTTTTACCAACTCGTGAGGTGATTTTCAATAACCGAAAAAAAGTTGATGCTATTCAAAACATCATGTGACATAGATTATGTTTTTATTGAATATTTTTATCTAGTAATCCATTCGAATGAGGAGAAAAAAAACTATTCCGTATATTTTTCCCCAGTTCTGAGGGAAAAAAAACATGTCTGATTAAAATTCTCAAATTAATAATTTTAAAGATAGAAATATGCAAATCAGCATTTACAAGTTTTTATAAACAAATTCCGAAAAAAAAGTTAATTTTGAATAAAGATTTTAAGATTCTCCATTGTTTGTTGTAGGTTTTTTTTAATCGTCAGATGAGATTATTCCCCTCGGAATGGCTAAGTATGAAGAGGTTTTACTTGGTGGATTGTTGAATAATGCTTAATATGTTGTTTGATAGATAGATAGATAGATAAACATAGATAAATAGATAGATAGATAGATAGATAGATAGATAGATAGATAGATAGAGAGATAGTAATAATCTGAGATAAAATGAAAGAATCGATAATATTCAGAAAAAAATTATTATTACTGAATAATACTTAATATGTTGTTTGACAGACAGACAGACAGACAGACAGACAGATAGATAGATAGATAGATAGATAGATAGATATTAATAATCTGAGATAAAATGAAATAATCGTTAATATTCAGAAAAAATTATTATTACTGAATAATGCTTAATATGTTGTTTGATAGACAGACAGATAGATAGATAGATAGATAGATATGCATAATGAGATAGATAGATAGATAGATAGATAGATAGATAGATATTAATAGTCTGAGATAAAATAAAAGTATCGTTAAGATTCAGCAAAATAAATAACGATAGAAAATGTTATCTTACAACATTACAGTCTTCTATAATTAAGAATATGTCTGTAAGACACATTTTTTTCTTATTTTTTCCTGGGGATTTTGTTTGTTGCTTTGTTTTGTTTTATTTTTAGAAACCTTTGTTTGTCTTTGTTTTAGGCGGCCCTATGAACAGTCACTGCACGTTTTATGTGAGTGTTCAATTTAAAAATTGCATGAAATATTCTTATCCTCAGGTTCTTATTATTCTCTATGTCGTTCATTAATAGATTCGTCACGTTGCCGAATGTTTTAAGAAAACTTAACAGTTGCATTTTACTATGTCTCTGAATGTTTGAGATGAGGCTTGAAGATTTGTATTATCTGCGTTATTCGGACTATTGTCTCCATCTTCATTGTTATTTGTACAACGTTTCGGCCGATATGCCCTCCGGTATTTCTTGTCGGACTCGGGAACCTTCTCGCACTCGGGAACCTTCTCGGACTCGGGAACCTTCTCGGACTCGGGAACCTTCTCGGACTCGGGAACCTTCTTTTCGAATTCGGGAACTTTCCATGATGGCTCCCGATTATTCCGATAGTCCGAATAATCCAAATAATATGATAATAATTTTCTAGAGATTGTGTCGTTCCAAATTCTCTCACCAAATTATGGGCTCGGCTTAATTCAAGATAAATTAACACCGATGGCAGATGTTTGGGACTAAATAAAACTTTATATTATTTGAATTTTTTGGACTGTTGTCCTCCTTTTTATTGTTATATACGCAATGTTTCGGTCGATGTGCCTTCCGACCTTCTTCGGGTGTTTCTTGTCGAACTCGGGAATCTTCTTGTAGAACTCGGGAGCTTCATGTCGTAATCGTAATCGGAAGCCTTCACCGGACTTCGAACCCTTTATTCAATCCACCGGTGTAGACTGTTCATTTTTTTTTCGCTAACAATGACCGGGTACAAGTGTTAAGTTATGTTAAGTATAATGAATTATTATCGCCCGTGGCCAGAATCGAACCTGCAGTCTACAGATGATTGTCACTTAGAACTGTATTAACTCAACCCCTATATCCGTTGCGTTCAGTTGGGCACATGGCGCAACGGGTATAGGGGTTTCAGAATAAATTTAGCTTAAGAAATCATTGGACTCTTTGGGTAACAGTTTTCTGGTAGTTTGATTCTAGGATTTAGTTTTGTTTTGTTTTGTTTTTTTTTTGTTTGTTTTGTTTTTTGTTTTTGTTTTTTTATTTTCTCGGAAGTTTAATATCAACAAACTTGATTCCGGTTTTGAATACAAATGGAAAACATTAACTTATCCCAGACATTAATTTCTATCATAAAAACAATACAACTTATTTGACTGAATCTCCACTCCCCAATTACCGATCATTTCCTCTACGTAGGGAAATGGTTTTGTCCACCTTGAATATTACCACGGGTTCAATTTGTATCCACGTGATCAGTGGCTACAGTCAAAACGTTCTGACCTCATCTACCAAATCATAAGCACTTAAATTAATAGTGGTGGAGGGAGGTGACTTCATCCTTTCAGTTTAATCCAACTGAAACTAGAATTAGAATTCTCAATCAGATATGCAGTATAAATGCGATTATGTGTCAACTTAAATCACGAAAAGTGAAGCTCAACTTGTAAACGTGATGGTACTTTATCGAAATGGTTTGGGTTCGATCCTAGAAATAGTTAGTCAAAATTTATTGATTTTAATATAACATTTAATTTTGAATGCATTGTGGATATATATATATATATATATATATATATATATATATATATATATATATATATATATAATCCAAAAGTCCAGAGAAGAAATGTTCCTTACGACACAAGAGTTTTATTTAAAAAAACCTGTCGCAGTTTGAGAGCTCAATGTGTGCTCTTAATTTTAGAGTCACAGAGCAAATTTATAAGTAAAGAAATAACAATAGACTTATAGATTTAGCATTATAGAAATAGACTGAATGCTAAATCTAATAATAGACTATAATGCTAAATCTTAAGTCTGTTATTCTTTACTATATATATATATATATATATATATATATATATCCTTCATATGTGTATGCAAATATAAACTAATTGTGACTATATATATATATATATATATATATATATATATATATATATATATATATTGTTTATATTTCTTGAAGGCAATTACATTGCGTATATCGTACAAAATTCGATAATCATTGAAAATAATAATGACAAGTAAACTCGGCAAATAACGTGCCCGACGAGGAACACGGTACAGCTGTTTCAAGTTGAAACAGCTGTACGGTGTTCCACGTCACGAATTTTGTACGATATACGCATTGTAATTGCTTTCAAGAAATATAAACAATAATATATTTTGCTTAACAATGCTCCAAAAAGCAAATTTTCAAATTATATATATATATATATATATATATATATATATATATATATCTTTCGTATGATAATTGTGTAAGGATACAATAAATGATTATCTCCTTTTGGATAATTTGCATGTGCAGTAGTGTCTGTAGAGTTTCACTGCTTCTCGACTCTGTTTGTCACTGTTTTTTAAACATTATAGACGTTGTTTCTGTCCCTGTCAGGGAATAGTAATGCTAAATGAATATACTAAATACACTTGACATAGATTTTGGCGTCACCCTTTAATTTGTTTTCTTATAAAATTGTATCCTTTTTATAAAAAGGTACTATTATAGTACCGCCATCGTTTAGTTATAAAGTCAAATAATACTATTTACTGTCACACACCGAAACATTTTGCTTATGTGTACTATTGTTAATTGTTAATGTTTATTAAACAGAATATTTAATACGACAGTTGGATTTTAAAATGACACTATATATATATATATATATATATATATATATATATATATATATATATAGGGACAATTATTTTATATTTGCATACACATTGTTGTCAGCCTTCCATCTACAAGAGACGATGGTGTAGTGTCAAAGTGTTTTTTTTTTAACTACATAGCCTGGCGGGTTCATATGGAGGATGAGCTGTTGCCCATGCAGCAAATTCCCCCTTTCCACACTGCCGCTATGATCCAAAGGAAATGTAAGGAACCAATGCAGTTTGGCAACGGTAGTGCCACAGGAGTTGCACTGGATTTCAGTATCACACCACCTTTAGGGGCTCTGGCTCCTGGTTTGTTTTCGGGGTTTACTCCCCTAGCCTTTCCTTGAAATACAGCATAGGTTTTGTTTCGAAATTTTTCTTGACTTAGATGGGTTGCCGACCAAGGCAAAGGATCCCCTTCTAACCCATTTGGGGATTTATGCGAGTAGTAAGTACCCCAATCCTACTACTATCGGTGTTCCTGAAAATGAAATGAGATTAGAGATACGGTATATTTTGCATTTGTGTATCAGATAAGCAACAGTACCTTCAGATCAGTTCTTTTTTTGGGGGGATGGGTAAGTCCACTAGAGGCGTCAAGATGGTTCTAATGTTTGCTGTGTTTATACATGTATATGTGAAACACGATCATTTATGTACACGTGCGGTTATACCTGGGCTGTTGAATTATCTAAGTTACGGCTTAGATTAAGTCAACATGCCATTTACTGCTACCAAAGAAAATCCTGCGTGAAGTGTCGTCGAGCTCCAATCTTTTGTATTTATCTATTAGTTTAGTCTGGGACAAGAGTCAAGAGGTGGAGATGTTAGCCAGCAGGTGGAGACCTGGAAATGAAATAAGATAAAGCGGAATTAACTAAATGACAAGGAAAGAATTAATAAAATAATCAATAAGAATTAATAAAAATAAAATAAAAATCCTATTTCCTTGATAGAAATGTGACGGGTTTTGCAACTCGACATTGCAATCTCTGAAGACTATATAATTATTGTGCGCCTGAAGTTACAACGACTCCTGTGACTGTGATGTCCAATGTTCGAAAAACAGCCTCGATCACCGATGTCGCATGCGAAGGCTGTCCCTGTAGATGTTGATGTGCCGGTGCTTTGTTGGCATCGCTTTCTTCTGGATCTCTTGGCTTCATGGTGTTCCGCCATGGTGACTTCAGACTATTTATAGTTGAACTATAAAATGACACAGGTTTTTCACAAGAGTGAAAGTAGATTTTTATTTCAAATGAATAAACCACACTGTCGGTGGGGTTTAGAATACGCTGACTGTATCCCCTACAAAAAGAATTGGTGTCCTAAGTATGATACTAAACCTCATCTTATAGTAAGGTTAATTGAAACTTGTTCAATATCGTTTTGAATCTGGCTATTGAGAAGATACCTTCTCTACTCACTGATTTTGGGGCTAGATGGGCAGTCGGAGAGGCCCCCTCCGATCAATCGGCTGGTCACGCCAAGTCTTAGCACCTATATGATTGCCCCAATCCTGTTGTCCTTATGGCAAGCCCCAACCCCTTTTTATCATATATGTGCTAAAGGCTGTGGCTGAGCGTCATCATGTCCTGGGAATGACGTTAAACTCTATCTGATGTTGAGGTTCCAGTTCTGGAGGTTTGGGGATGTGGAGAACCACTTCATCAACATTGCTCTCTAGTCCCCTCTGGCCCGGAGTGGTAGTACCTGTTAGGGCCCCATCTATGGGTTAAATAGAAAAACATGAATTTATGAAAAAATTGAGTATCCATTAAGAATGAATTTATTTCAAAACTTTGTCGGCATTAAATGACCCGTTGAAATGTTGATAAGCCGTAAAACAAAACAAACCAAACCATCACTGATTTTGCCTTAATAAGACCTGACAATCCACATGATGAAAAAGATTAAAGGTGAATTGACAATCACTTCTCTTTGTAATTACTTTCCGGGAACAATCGCAAGTTCTGAGATGTCATCATTTGACAACGGCAATTTAAACAGTTTTTGTTTTTTGTTTGTTTTTTTTTTTTCAGCGAAAGAAATTCCAAAGTTAATCTATAGAAATTATTTCCAAAACCAAAAACAAAAAAAGAACGAGAGACAATTTTCTTCAAAACTTATTTAATGAAAATATAAATGGAATTTAGTTTTACTTATAAGTCGAGAACTAATTCTCTGGAAACAAGAAAATTCTCATCGCATTTTGCAGTTTTAAGTATTTAATAAACAAGCAATTTGCAAAATACTCTAATAAGACACGCTTTCCCATTTAACTTGAATGTGTTTGGAAATTGGGCGAAGATTGTGTGACTTTTTTTTTAATTTACTCTGATCACACAAATTCGTTTTGATTATTTCTTCATTTAAATACCTATCGAAGTAGCGCATTTGTCAATTATTTATCATCGATTTAATCTGTTTCCATTTGCAATTTTAAGACTAAGTCTCTCAAAATCATCTTATTACCATAAAGTAAGATAAACATTTACATTAAACACTTTCATACAAAAAAAAGTATACATTGACGGAAATAAAATTGCAATACATTGAATATGTTTTAATGCATAGATGAAATAGCTGAATTAGAATACATGATTACATGTACAGATTAATGGAAGCGCGTGGTATAATGGTTAAAGTCATTGGAAATGGACTCGTTGCCCCGAGTTCAAATCCTGGACGTGGTAATTGCATTTCACCTAGCGCTAATACCCTTGAGAATGTATGAATCCTACTCTCCCTCCAGCTATGGGTAAATAGTAGGACAGACTGAGATCTTTAACCTTGGTTAGGCAACCGGTCTTGGAGAAGGAAAACTCTTAATTCAAACCTGTTGAACTCCGCTTAATAAATTGACCTTGTGTCAAATCCTGTTCGTGTGGAGGGGTTAGTAAATATATATATATATATATATATATATATATATATATATATATATATATATATATACAGATTAATGTGTGGAAATGATTAAACCTTTAATATGCGGGGGAAGCAGATAGATAGATAGATAGATAGAGGAAAATGAGGAAATCAATCCGATAGTATGTGGAGAAATATAGACAAACCTTCTCTACACATTTCCCAAACTCAACTCATTCAAAACATCCATCATCTTTTTAACAACAAAAATCTTTTTTCCCTTACTTGTTTCATATTGTCCTGATGAAGGTTTTTATATAAACCAAAATATTCGAACATCGACACTTCGACCAATAATAAACTCCCATGTATTGTAACATCCCGTGTTTATCTACCTTTCTCCACATAGATAGATAGATAAATAGATAGATAGATAGATGTTATCTGAAGTGAAGTGCCTATTGCTCTCAACAGTTATAAAATATTATTTGGAGTGAAGTGTACATCTCACAGTCACACACTTTAAATATTAGAAGCTGTTACACAGACTTATGGAAGTTAATGTGATGTTCTGTCATTTGGTTTGACACCTGGAAAGTATGTAAACGTGCCGAAGATTTTCTTTGTAATTTTGTTAGATAATTGACATGAAGGGAAAGTGTAATTAGTAAAAGTAATGTTGGCGGAATGGCCTATTGCCAGTATCAGCCGGACAGTGAGGGAGTCTATCCCCTTTTATCTAGCGTTAGACAAGGAGAATTTTTTTGCTGAGATGGAGCGCCACACCTACCGTCAGCTCCTCATTTTATCACACAGATGAGATTATCCATTCTGTGCTACTCATGCGCTGAGTTGGGGAGGACCGGTATCGAAGCCTGGCGATTCCTAAGCGGGTGCTCTACCGACTGAAACCGATGAAATTTAATGATTAAAGCAGAGCATATCAGAGAAATTAGAAGGGTCTGGAAAACTGAAGAGAATGGGGACCATGAGGACTGTCGATAGGAGTCAGGAGAACTGTGCAGAAGGATCAGAAGAAACAGGATAATAGTGGAGATATGTCGGGAGAACTGTGGGGTAATTCCATGTCAAATTATACAGAAAAAAGTAAAATTGTCACCCACCCCATTCAATTTTTCGGAATTTTTTTCCAGGTGTGAATTATGTTAATTTGAGCTTCCAATTCCAAAACTTAGCGGAGTAATGTAGATTTTAAGCTCTCCAAATTTGGTGGGGTTCGTGAAATGTGGCGACTTTTTGTAATCTATTTTTGTCTATAAAGTTCTGGAGCTTTTTTACAACTAAAAATTAGTTTATAAAAGCATTTATGCCCAAGAATCCAGAAATCAAAAAATTTTAAAGTCACCCAATTTTAAGTTATTGATGATTTCTGAATTTTTCATAGCAATATTAATATCCTGATGTGGCACTGCATCTATGACAAAAAATTATATTATCATTTAACATAATCTACACTTGGACACAATTTCGGAAAAATTGAAGAGGGTGAGTGACATGGCCTAAATGATTTGACATGGAATTACCCTTTGGGGAACTTACAGAAATACCAGGAGAACTATAGGGAATCGACAGTAATAAAAACAATTAGTGGGAAAATTTTAGGATACAAAAAAGAGTGAAAGCAAATTACCGTGAGAATTATATAGTACAGTATACACTCACCCAATCGCGGTTCACCTTTCGCGCCCCAGCATACTCGCGGATTTTGCTCTCAAAGTTTGTTTGGGTTTTTTTTTCATAATTTCGGCAATTTCGTGAATTTCTTAGGCCATTTTTTAGCAGAAAAATGCTCACATTCACCTTAACTGGTAAATAATTTAAAATAACAATATCAGTAAATATAAGATTAAAAAAATAGAAAAGAGAGATGATACAGTATAGCTGGTAAATAATTTTAAAATAACAATATCAGTAAATATAAGATTAAAAAAATAGAAAAGAGAGATGATACAGTATAACTGGTAAATAATTTTAAAATAACAATGTCAGTAAATATAAAATAAAAAATTAGAAAAGAGAGATGATACAGTATAACTTGAAAAATAATTTTAAAATAACAATGTCAGTTACGAGCTTTCGTTTCTACTTCCTGCTGATTGGCTGTAGACGAATAATTTTTAAATAACAAAGTCAGTAAAAATAAAATAAAAGATGAAAGCACCGTGCGTTACATAAAGAAAAATGAAGAAGGTAATTAGATCTAGTGTAGTATCGAGTTTTTGTGGAAGTGCTAAGATGGTGAATGTTGTACGAAACAAGGCAATCGTCAGGATGAAATCTGTCTTAGCATTCTGGATACAAGACTTAAGGAAGAAAAATATCCATTTGGACATAAAGATAATTCGTTAGTGGAGGCAATTATAACTATGTACATATTATATTATATTATTACTGTTTTTAATTTATCATTACTACATATTACTACTGTTACATAATTATTAGATTCCTAAGATTTGTGTACGGTAGTGTAGAAATCAAAATGGCTGCTGTGAGTTTCAGGATGAGTGACAAGGCTTGACCTCAGTCCTGATTCTCCTTCCGGTGGATACCGTGAGAATCGATGGAGAAGACCCTCTTCGCTTCAGATTAGAAAGAAATTTATTTAGTCAGATCGGCCAAAGACCACGACGGTGGTAAGTCGTGTTATGCACGCTCCGACTCAATCTGGCAGGTAGTCTGGTGGGGATTTCAGAATAAAATATGATCTAAGTAAATCGAGGTCTTGTGTTATTATCTAAAAACTACCAATGACACATGGCTTCTGATAAAGAGAAATCCCCAATGGAAGACCAGACACGAAGTCCCCAAGACGAAGTCCAGACGCTAGAAGAGACGCTGGAAGAAGAAAGTAGAAGTAAGAAAGTAAGGAAAGAGGTATGCAACACTACATAGTAAAGTCGCCGGGGTGGCCTATAGTTGGTATCAGCCAATCAGCGAGGGAGTATATCCGCTTTTCACTAGCGCTAGACCAAGGAGATTGTTTTGCGTCTAAGCGCCACATCTACCATCAGCACCTTACTTTACCGCACAGATCCCTGTGCTACTCATACACTGAGTTAGTGAGGGCCGGTATCGAACTAGGAACCTTGTGGTTTCTAGCCGAACGCTCTACCGACTGAGCTAACCCGGCACTACATTATTACTGTATTAATGAGTAAGACTGTCTTTAGAATGTTTTTAGGGAGCATATTTTAGCGTATATAATATCATACATAGGCGTTTTAAAACTGCATCAATAATTCGCGGATTTTCGGGATTCGCGAAAGAGGAAGGATCGTAACCCCCGCGAATAACGGTGGGATACTGTATCTCTGTTTTATTGTTTTGTCCGATATGGAATTCCTCATGCCACCGTCATATGTAACATGTGCACAGGTTCCAAAATCAAATGTCTGTAATACGTACTCAATCTCTATGCACATACTCTACACAGACTTAAATTTCATCGTCCTTCAAAATATCACAGTTCTATTTTGCGTAAGTAGATAGATAAATAGTGTTCTAATAGAACTATTACTATATCTATCTATCTATCTATCTATCTATATATATATATATATATATATATATATATATATATAGTGAGCACGGCATTATATTGGGTGGGCTTCGAGGATTAGTATGCCTTATCTGTCTTATTGTGTATCTCTCTGAAATAAAACCCTCTATCTTAAATCTACGAACGTGTTGAATGGTCCTTCCACTCGACTACAACCATGTTTGATTGTATCCCTTTTGAATAAACAACAGACAGATAGATAGATAGATAGATAGATAGATAGATAGATAGACACTTTTATGGATATCTTTGCTGAAAACTGTCCGTGCTAATTTACACGTCAAGGCCCTCCCCCCCCCGATTATGTTACACATCCGGTTGGAATTCAAATTTTCTATCTCCTAGGCTAGTTGCCACACCAACCCATAGCTGTGGGAAGAATAATTGGATTCATATCTTCCTGATGGTAATAGTTCTATATAAAAATGAAAACAATCTCGTTCGGGATTTTCACTCGGGTCACCGGATCCATTCCCTGTGAAAATAACCGTTACACGACGAGCGCGTCCAAAAACTTAATTCCGTTAATTGTATGAATCATGTTTGAAATTAAGAGCTTATTTCTTGGTCGTGAGCTAAAGTTACCTCTATGAACGAACACTTTCCCATCGGGCTATATGTGCAGGTGATTAGTATCGTAATTCTCTTGATATAAACACTGCGCAAGACGAGCGAAGATGCCGACTCACCAAAGCCATTTTATCCACCAAATCCGAGTTTAATTAACACTATTTATTGATCTGAACGACGAATTTATTAAAAATCTCCTTTGAGGAAAGAAACGTGCTTCTTTGAAATGATATTCCCGCTTCGTAAGCCAATAAGTAATTACCGCGTGGCGACACATACACGATATTGTTACAAAAATAATACGGCGTTATTACGCGCGAACAGCGGTTATAGCGAGGATGACGACGAACGCAGGGAAAGATGATTCATAGAATGCGATTACGTTTCCCGGAAGAATTCTCATGTCTCTCGGGTATTTTCGATCAGTTGGCAAAATATGCAGAACGTAGATAGACTAAATCATTGCGAGGAATAAAATTGACCTCTTGACATTACTTTTTCCATTATACATTCGCCCTCTTCAATTTTATATGTGATGTGTACTTATTTGGGTTTGTGCATGTGTTTGTGCTTATGGACATTTCCTGTGGGAAATGAATAATTTTATCTCTCTCTCTCTCTCTCTCTCTCTCTCTCTCTCTCTCTCTCTCTCTCTCTCTCTCTCTCTCTCTCTCTCTCTCTCACACACACACACACACACGCACACACACATACTCTCTCTCTTTCTCTCTCACATGCACACACACACACACTCTCTCTCTCTCTCTCTCTCTCTCTCTCTCTCTCTCTCTCACACACACACACACACACACACAGACACACACGCGCGCGCACACACACATACACACTCTCTCTCTCTCTCTCTCTCTCTCACACCACACACACACTCTCTCTCTCTCACACACACACACACACACACTCAGTGTGTGTCTCTCTCTCTCTTTGTGTGTGTGTGTGTGTGTGTGTGTGTGTGTTTTGCATGTTTACATGTAGACATCTATGCATATGCGCATCTATATATCTATTTGTATGTGTAATATATTGTATGATTAGCGGTGAGTGTGTGTGCGTGTGTGTCTCTCTCCTCCCTCTCCTCTCTCTCACACACACAAACTCTCTCTCTCTCTCTCTCTCTCTCTCTCTCTCTCTCTCTCTCTCTCTCTCTCTCTCACACACACACACACACACACACACACACACACACACACATTGGTTGTTCAACGAATCCTGACAAACCTTTGGCTTATCCTCCCGCCTTTCATTCTGTTCAGTCACGACATCCATAACACAGAATTTTATTTCATGATTAGAATATCCAAAACGAATTTATTCTCTCTGCTATTTTCTTAATGGGTGCTGCCGATATGGCGAGGAGAGACATTGGGAATTTGAAATCATTTATTTGAGAATGGCGAATGGATTGCATGAAAAATGAACAGACAACAACAACGACGATGTGTGAAAGGATCACCGTCAATTGAAAATTAATGGGAAGGTTATAAAAATAAATTTTGTTGATAAAAACAGAAACGTTAGGAAAATGCGGAAATTGTTGAAAATTGAATCAGAAAGAAACGTCGTGGTTAGACTCCCAACCCAAATCACATTGTTGTAAACAAACAATAATATTTTTCAATCGGAGCATTTTCAATTTTGTAACGAAAATGGGAAATCTTTTTTTGTTCATTTCTCATAGAAATGGAAAAAGATTTTCTTCATTCAAGTCATGATTTTAAGATTATTTGTGAACGAATGAAGTTTGTCATAGAAGCCATTTCAAAATGGCCGTTCGATTCACTGGGAGATAGATTCAGATATTCTATGTCTTTGTGCAACTTGTACGATTAAAACGCGATTGCTAAATGACAAGGTGGAAATTCAAATTTAATTCGAAACTATCTCGTTGCTTTGAATTTCTGTAAATTAATTTCAAGGAAAATGTTCGGTAAAAACAACGAAACGATGAAAATAGCATTTTTTTTTAAATCTAAAAAATGATATAAAAAGTGTGACAAAACGAAATTACTTCATTTCCTCATGAAATATAATAAATATTTTTTTAAACAAAATATATTAACAAATATATTTTCATTGCTGTGGGTTTTGTTTTGCATACCAACTTGACATCTTGACTTATTTAAATCTTTTAAAATTGTTTTTAATTATCTTTTAATATAAATAAACTTTGAAATGTCCTCATATAATCATCTTTGCTAATAAGATAACTTGTCATGTTTACTATGTCTGATATTGCTATATAGTATACACACATTTTTCAGGCTACTTTATTATTGGTAGTTTGAATTTTTGAATGTCAACCTTTAAATTAAAAACAAAAATAACATAGGCCAAAATTAAAAGATAATAAAATACCCATTAAACTTGAATATTTCCAACAATTGCAGCACCGACTCCCTATTTTAAACTTTCATTTCTTTCTAAAAACAAAACTTGATGTGTGCCAAGATTTTATGACTTAAAATAAATTGCATTCTCTAGCACAACTGTGTTATTTTTTCATTCTAATTTTCATATTTATGAAAAACACAGTGGTCAGTCCTACTTTATATACAAAGCATACAGATGTGTTCTTAAAGAACAAAAAGTTTGTTTATCTGTTCTTATTTCATCTATTAATAATGGAGATTCGCTTCCGGTTTTTGTCTGTAACAAAAATTACATCACTGTTTACGTCACATTACCCAAAATTGTCATAACAGAATAAATACACTCAAAATTTGAACATGCAACATTAGACAGTCCTCATTGTTTTTTAAAACAAGTTTTAATAAATACATGACTGGTATTATATATCTATATATAGTTTGTTTTATTTTAATACATATTTAAAGTTTATATTTCAAATTGTTTTATTTTTTAATCCTTTAATGAATTTGATGATTTTACTTAGGGTACACACTCGTTGACATTGAATTTTTTACACCCACCCCTCAGGCAATGTGTTTCAAAAATCTATTTTTACATCGCCCGAGGGTGTTTCTTTTATTTTGTACTAGTAAGAGAAATGGAGTTTCTTTAGAGTTTGCTTCGTTTTTTATTATATTTTTTTTGTTCTTGTTATCGTTTGTTTGTTTTTTGTTTTTTGTAATGTTTTGTTTTGATTTGGTTTTATTTGGGTTGGGTATTTTGATTTTTTCGTATGAAATAAAAGACACCATATTGTTCTAAGATTATTGTGACCTAATCAATCTCAATACGTGATTTGTTTTTATTGGAAGATCAATACACTAATATTTTCATGTAATTTATTAATTCCTAAAATAAAACTTCCCACTTCAAGAATTTCTCACGTAATGATCACCATCACTCTCAGCATTCTGGATGATGGATGTGTCGGACATTTGCGGAGGTATAATTGACAAGTGATGTCACAATTTATCAACAATTGTAAATTGTGAATGTACCTGTAGTTAGAATTTGAATTAGGACCGTTAACTTAAAATCATGGGGTCTATGTAAAATTACCGAAACTTGTGGCGGTTAATAACCTTGACCTCTTCAAAAAGACGCGCGATTGGAGAAGGAGAGTAGACGCGATTGTCAGCTCCCAGGGTCTATATCTCCACGCGGCGGAATCATGGGCTAAGAAATAAAACATGATCAAGAAACACCAAGTCTTGTTATTAAGACAAAGACCAGTCAAGCCCTGTAGAAAAATCCACGAATTAACAAAGAAAATCAACTCCCAGCAGACAGAAGTCAACCAGAGAACATAGCGGCCAGACAAGTTAGAACCACTTGAAGAACAACCAGAAGCAGCGATTTAAAAAGTAAGAGTTACTCTCTATAATCTCTCTCCTGTAATCTATCTATCTGTATCTCTTTATTATATATCCGAGAATGCTCTCTACCGATTATATACACCTGAGTAAAGGGGCATAGAACAGACAGGTAAAAAGATATAATTGCCGGAGCAATTTTGGAAGCATGTTGGCATTAATTCATTGGCTTTGGGCAATTACGTGGGATTCCATTCGAGGGATACGAATTCTAGTCTGTTAGGATCCAGACTCGAATAAAAGCGGTTGACAACAGGCTTTCAAATTGGAAAGCTGATTAGTTTGTAACTTAAGTGAAACCACCCACCACCGCCAAACCACTGGGTGGACAACGGCTCACAAATTAAATGGCGTATCCTTACTCCCAAAGATTGTGCAAAGTTACTGAACGTCTTCCTGTTGACACCTGTCAGAAGAAGAAAATGTAACACTGTGAAATAAACGTGAGTGTTGTTTTTTTCTTAACTACTTGTCTATTTCTCTTTGTCACAATTTATGAACAGTCATAAATTGTAGACGTAACTATATTTTAAATAAAGTTCGTTACATTTAAAAGCAGAGGTGGGTAATTTTCCATAACCGTTGAGGATTATGACTGACATTTTACATGAGTGATATCCGATACAGATACGTGAGAATAGTTTCTAGTTTAGAGCAGATTCGACTCGGCTTTCAAATAGTGCAGACGCAATTTTCGGCTTTGACGGGTCGGTCTCCCCGCGGCGGAATCATGGGCTTAGAAATAAAACTTTATAAAGAAACAAACAGGTTGTTGTGTTTGTTAATTAGATTATTAAACAAGCATTAACCACACCAGCTCAAAGAAGAATCAACAGAACAACAAGGAAGAAGACCAGCCCGAAAAGAAGTCAGCCCAGATAAAAATGGCGGCCGACGGGTTAGATGACCTTGACGAAGAATCAGCAAGCAGAGTAATAAAGTAAGAACAATCATCTCTATCATCTCTAAACCATATATCTATCTCTCTATTATACATACTAGCAAATATATGCACCCTCCGGGTGCAAGCATTTAAGTTTTAATGTAATAAAATATTGTATCAAATTAGAAATGCTAATGAAACTAAATAAGAATGCAATTTAACTATTTAGTTAAAATAGGAAGTAAAGAATAAAATTAATTATTTTTTCTTGTTAATGGATTTCTTTTAAGATTTATCCACGAGATTTTAGATAATATTCATTAAGATAAAAACAAACAATTAGAAATCAATAATACTAAGCATATTTATTAAAATCATATTTTAATATCAATATGCAAATTAGCCTTCACATTCACACTGTAAACTGCTATTTGTTGTATATATAATACATTGTATGTTATTAGTATGTAGATAAGGCCAACGGTATTAGTAATGTAAAACAATTTTATTAATAATTGAGGTTTAAATAAAAATAAAATCCTGTAGAATGTGACATAATAACTAAGGGAATTGTTACTTGAATAGTAATATAGTTTCGGTTACAGACAGAAAAACACACAATCTCCATTATAATAAGATTTATATTTCTAAAAAAAAGCAAAAGATCTAACCAAACATAACTGAATACCATCATAAAACCTCTACTCTAAAGACTGAAACCCATATGAAAAACATTCTACACAACTCTTTCTGGCATGAAATGACCCACACAGGTAGATATGCCGTTAAAGAAAACACAAACTCAAACTCAAACAAATTATGTGTCCTCTTTGTTTTAAGTCTCTCTCTGGTAAAAGCGAAAACCTCAGTTACCAGAACGAAACAATTCTTTTGTGAATAAATGTAGACAGAGGGAGTAAACGTCAAGTGACATTGATGGTTGTAGAGAAAATCCTAATGATTTCTGTAAGAAGGATAAAATGTTTTTTTTTATAAATTTAAGTCTTTTGTAATCCAGGATTTTAAAATGATTTTAGTCGGGTTTAAAATTCGACAAAAATAAGTGAGGATTACGTAAATAAAATCTTTAAGCATTAGTTTTATGGGAAGTGGTTTTAAAACGCGATTTTGATAGATATATAAGAAGAGACTTTAGATAGATAGATAGATAGATAGATAGATAGATAGATAGTATTGGACTTTGAGAAAATGAGAGAGAATGTCGATAATCGGAATTAGTTCACGGAATATAATTTATAAGAATTATATATATATATATATATATATATATATATATATATATATACAAGGTGTGTAAAAAAATATCAAGATTTTTGTACTTTTTGAAACACCTTGTATTCTGGAAAAATTAACGTTCCATTGATTATTTTTTAAGAATACGGTTTGAAGCTGTATTTACCAAGAGAGAAATGAAGAATGAATGGAACTTTTTTCAGAATACAAGGTGTGTCAAAATATAGAAAAATAATTGATACTTTTTGACACACCTTCTGTGTGTGTGTGTGTGTGTGTGTGTGTGTGTGTGTGTGTGTGTGTGTGTTTCTTTTTTCTTTTTTTTTTCTTGAAGTACAAACGTTGACCATTTTCCTTGCAAAATCTATGACAATTATGCTGCAGTATGGACAAGGCGAGAAAAATCATTTTCATCATTCATGCACAAGCAGATTCGTGTGGTCCTTTCTTGTCTGCCCGCACCCTCAAGAGCCTTCACTGCCACCTCTATCTTCTACTATATATATATATATATATATATATATATATATATATATATATATATATATATATATATGCAGCAAACCAACAACCTGTCAGAGCCCGGGAATCCAACATTCAGTTTCACAAGGAAGGTGAATGCCCCGTGAAGAAACAAAAAACTCCAAACATGAAACTGCTGAATGGAGCTGGTGACTGGAAGGTTTCAGTGGATCTCAAGACATCCCTAAAATTTCCAGTTCACATACTTCAAACTGATAAGCGCCCAGATATTGTAGCGTGGTATGACACAAAAAAGAATGTCCTCCTCGTCGAATTAACCGTACCGTGGGAAGAAAACCAGGAGGAAGCACATGAGCGGAAAAAGAACCGGTACGAGTCACTGCGTGCCGACTACGTGGAAAAGGGTTTGACATGTCATGTTATTCCTATTGAGGATGGGTGTCGTGGATTTCTAGGACACTCAGTCATTTCGTTTCTTTCAAAAATAGGAATCACTGGCCGCTGTCTGAAAATAGCCTCACATCGTCTTCAAACCACAGTGCAAAATGCATCTAGCTGGATCTGGTCGACGTTTAAAAGCCTTCAGCACAAATGATACGCGCGTGGAATCATCATTTCCCGTGTTGTTACGTAACATCTGCAATCGCGTAATCAAGTCACCGGTCGAAAACAAACGCATTTTTAAAAAAACAACTGATAACAAAACATCTCCGATGAACGAATCATATAATCTCTTCTCTGCTTTTTTTAATACCCTGTCCGGTGGCGAAAGCTTCTTGGTAGCGCTAGGAAGTGGCAGTCCTGCCTTAGCTACCGAAACTGTGTTATCACTCCTAGTTGGCAGCTGATGAGAGCAGGGTATCGCACGTGCTATCACACGTTGTATGACGAAAAAAATATATATATATAAATCAGACCTACAACAGGTCAATGATGCCCGCAAGACGGCCATCGTTGACAAAGAACTCTCCCGGCTAAACATTGACGTGGTGTGTCTTCAGGAGACCCGCCTGGCTGGAAATGGCCAAATCAAGGAAGCAAACTTCACCTTCTTCTGGCAGGGAAAACTCTCAAATGAAACCCGACGACACGGAGTCGGCTTCGCTGTAAATATAGCCCTTGCGTTGAACCCCCATCAACTGGTAGCGATAGAATCATCACCCTTCGGATGGAAACGCCTGCAGTTGTGGCAGGGGGCCGAATCCTGCTGCCATACATATGGTCTACCATTGCTACCCTTGTTATCCAGGGCTTGACTACAGTGTTTAGCAACTCCATGTAGGCATCTGAGGGTCCTCTAAGACTTTTTCCTGCAAATTTTCGAATAATTCTGCTGTACGAACGCAGTCAGATCGTCTGTTGCTTTCTTCTAGCTACAGCCTCGTAGTCTCCATTGCAATTCTCCAGTTCTTGCCTGATTGTTTTTACAGTGTTCAGGAACAATAATGTTCTTATTTTGATGGGCGGCGCAGATCATCATGATACAAGTTATTCTCTTCCATGATTCAGGTGGTTCCAGTTATCCATTCTATCTGTCATCACGTATATGAATGAAGAAGGGTCCAAGCTTTTAAATGATACGTAGTGTGTGTCAATACCTCCAACCTACGTAGAAAAATAACCAAATATAAATATGTCAAATTTATCCCGAACATATGTATATATAGTATCCAATTGCCGCTTTAAACTTTCGTTCCAGTGACATCAGTAAATAATTCAAAAGAGCTCAATTATTAAAAACAGCAGTGATAATAATCATAATAATAATGATAATAATATTAGTAGAGGAAAAGGTTTGGGTCTCCTATGATTTCAATCCAAATGATGTAATTCCTTAGTTAAACACTTAACAATGTTAACTAGGAAATTACTTCGACTTAGTTAAGCGTAGGGTTGGGTCCCGATGAAATCATTTGGATTGAAACCATGGTAGATCCCTAACTCTTTTCCTCTTCTAATATCATTATTATTATCATTATATATATATAAGTGTGTGTGTGTGTGTGCGTGCGTGTGTGTATCCGTTGGTTTCTGTATTGGTAACATAATTTTGAAAGGAAAATGATAAGTGGAAAGTGTTCTAGCCTTAGGCATGCCACCAATTATTTGACCAGTGTCGCTTAACTTTGATGGTCGTTTAGAAAGCAGCAGACAATTCTTCAGTTGTCCACCACATGTGGACAAAGTCTTCCATTAAGTTTGATGATAAAGGAATTACAGCGATTTTATGACCGGAAGTCCTCATTTGCGTATTAAGAAGGTTCTTTTTCAAGTTTGCTTTTCCAGGCAGAGTAAGAGACTGTAGGTCATAAGCTTTGAGATTTATACGCCTCTATTTAGTAAACAAATCTCTTTTGGCCTAAGTAGAACAAAGGAAGAAATTATTTGGTCGTCTTTTCTTAACCAAAATTTGCTTAATTAGAAACAGCGGATGAAAGGACTGGTTGACCGTATCTCTTTACCTGGAGGATGCTACTTTAGTTCTATCATCAATGGTCATATGCTCTGCATCAGTAATAGAGGTGAACAAGCGACATCACATAGATAATTTAAAAAGGATTAACTGAAATGAGATACCATCTGACATTTGATAACAATAAACCTGCTTTTAATTGAATTAAATGTTTGCTTGGAAACTTGCAGAAGACTTTGAACTAATAAGTGTAGGATAAACAAAGAGAATATTTATTCTTCCCCAAGTCTGGTATGTGTGCTTATATTTACAGTCCATTAGATACTAATGATTATGACAATAGTGTAGAAATCATATTAGTGCAGCTGATGGCCTTGAGAGTGAGTGACAGCATTTGACCTCACTCTGAATGATCGTGAGAATCGGAAAGCAATAGAAAGCCCTTCCGGTTTAAGGAGTAAGCAACTCAGTTAGTTAGAGTTAGAACTTAGAAGCGAAGCTAGCAAGATGTGAGTCTCACTGCGTGATTGTCTGGTCTGGGGTTCTACGAATAAAGTAACATCATCGTAAATCGAAGTCTTGTGGTAAAAGCTAACAATGACACAAGGCTTCTGATAATCCTCAATAGAAAACCAGACGAGACCTTAGAAGATATACCAGACCAAGATAGATGATAGAAGATGTATAACATATAGATATTTAGTGCCGGTAAAGAGGTGTGTATATGTCTATATGCTTTGTGATTGTTTAAGATTCCATGGATGGATGTATTTGTGTGTGTTCTGGTAGTTGGTTTGTTTGTATATATATACAATTATGTGTACTGCTATATTTACGCGTCTGTATATGTGTATTATTGGTCGGAATTATGTGTAGGTGTGTATTTAGGCGAGTTGGAGTGGATTTGTGTATGTATGTAATTATGTCGTTCTTTTGTTTTTGTTTGTGTTTGTGTCTCTGTGCGTGTGTGTTTATGTTGTTCTCCTATTTTTGTTTTTGTGTGTTTTAAGATAATTTTGAGTGCGTGTGTGTCTGTGTGTGTGTGTGTGTGTCTGTCTGTGTGTGTGTGTGTGTGTGTGTGTGTGTGTGTGTGTGTGTGTGTGTGTGTGTGTGTGTCTGTGTCTGTGTCTGTGTCTGTGGTTATATTTAGTGAGGCTTGATATTGGTCGATGAAATATTGGCATTACTTTAAGATTTCCATTGCTGTACTCATATAAGTGTTTATGTTGATTGTATGAAATGCAACCATTTTATTCAATGAGGCCATGCAACTGATATAGATTTCTTTGCAATTTGTGCATTCTATTACATAGACTACACTTTTTTAGGATGCTTTTTTTTCTGTGATTATATTACATAACCCACATAATTTGTTTTGCAGTTTGAGAAAACCACCCACCCACCGTGTTGTGTGTTCTCAGAACTTAGATGGGGTTAGTAAATGTTTAAGATTTGTTTCCTTTGGCTTTTAATTATTCTTGTTGCATTTAGTATGTTCTAAATTTTATCATTGTTTTTTAATAGTTTCGGGTCTTGTGTGTGTGTGTGTGTGTGTGTGTGTGTGTGTGTGTGTGTGTGCGCGCGCGCACTGAAACGTATACATGGGGTTGTTTGCTAAGTCTTTTAGGAATTCGCAGTTGTTCTAATGGTATTTTTCGGCTAATTTGAGTCTCTTCCTAATTAGTATTGTGGGTTATGCTCTTTGAAAAAGAGTTCTTCTATGGGGTTCTTTTTGGCGGAGATTTTTGTTTGTAACTATTGTGTATATTTTATGTACAAGTGCGTAAAGGATGGATTTAATGCAGCTTTTGTGATAGTGGCTCTTAAAATATTGGGTGACTATGAGTTTGTGGTAAATGTCAGTGATAATTTGATCATTTAGGTTTTAACGTCGTTGACTTATAAATGTGTTATATTACTTCCGAGTTCAAATCCTGGACGTGGTAATTGCATTTCACTTAACGCTAATACCCTTGGGAAAGGTGTGAATACTACTCTCCCTCCATCTATGGGTAAATAGCAGGGCAGACTGGATTCTTTAACCATGGCTAGGTAACCAGTCTAGGAGAAGGAAAACTCTAAATTCAAACCTGTTGATCTCCGCTTAAGAAATTGACCTTGTGTCGTATCCTGCTCGTGCGGAGGAGTTGGTAGATATATATATTTCTTCCGCGTGGTGTAATGCTTAGAGTCGTAGGAAATGGGCTTGTCGACCTGTGTTCAAATCCTAGACGAGGCTGGTTACATTTCACCTGGCGCTAATACCCCTGGGAAAAGTATGTATCCAACAACTCTCCTTCCAGATATGGGTAAATAGTAGGGCAGACTGTGATCTTTAACCTTGGCTAGGTAACCAGTATAGGAGCATGAAAACTCTATTAAACTCCGCTTAAGAAATCGACCTCGTGTCACATCCTGCTCGTGCGAAGGGGTTGGTAAATGTATATATTTCTTTTTATTGGTACCAAACATAAATCATTCTATGGACACAAGATTCGCTCATTTCCACCCTAATTCATGACTTTATTTCCCCAAAGAAAAGTCTTTCCCCTCATGCATTTGACAAATAAAATTTTCACATAAAAATACCCGCATTTTCCCAAGGATTCATGTGCTTACTTACCACTGCTTATTTATTCTCAGATTAATTAATTGCTGTGTATACGTTTAATTTATATACAAAATACGCTAAAAACCTCATAAGCTGTAAAGTTAATATGATCTCATTGTATCTGCTGTTAATGATTTTTTTTTAAATAATGAGATCCAAGTCCTGTAACACCGATGGAAGAAATGTATTGAAAACAAAGGGGAATATGTTGAAAAATAAAAGTCATTGGGTCACATTTCAATAAAATATCTTGGAATCTAGTTGACTCTGGTTATATATATATATATATATATATATATATATATATATATAATATATATATATATATAATTCTGTATGTGTGTGGGGTGGGGGTGATGAAAATGTCCCTGTATCTTGTTAGAAAGATTAATTTGTTCCATTATAATCATTCAATATATGCATGGATCATGGAAACACCTGGTGTAATGGTAAGAATAATGGGAAATTGATTTGACGACCCGAGTTCAAATCCAGGACAAGGCTGTTTGTAATTCACATTGCGTCCAATATCCTTGGAAAGATATGAATCCAACTATTCTCCCTCCAGCTATGGGTAAATAGTAGGGCAGAATGGGCTCTCAAACCTTGGCTAGGTAACCAGTCTAGGAGAAAGAAACTCTGAATTCAAACCCGTTAAACACCACTTATGACTTGTGTCCATCCTGCTGGTAAATATATACATATATGCATGCATGGGAAGCGCGTGGTGTAATGGTTAAAGTCATGGAAATGGACTCGTCGCTCAGAGTTCAAATCCTGGACATGGTAATTGCATTTCACTTTCCTTGGGAAAGGTATGAATCCTACTCTCCCTACAGCTATGGGCAAATAGTAGGGCAGACTGGGCTCTTTAACCTTGGTTAAGCAACCGGTCTAGGAGAAGGAAAACTCTGAAATCAAACCCGTTAAACTCTGCTTAAGAAATTGACCTTGTGTCACATCCTGCTCGTGCACAGGGATTGGTAAATACATACATATATGCATGCATGGATCGCTGTTCCAATTAGTTTACACCAGACATCTAAAACCGCCGTTACTGATTCTTTATGATTTAAAACGCATTTAGATAATTTTATATCTAATGTACAAATGACTGTCCCTGTTATTAAATTTGTTTTGCACTTTCCTGCTTCTCTGATGGATTGTTGACTACTCTACCTATGAATTATGTAACACTAGACTGTAACATCGTAGTAAGTCAATTTGAACTCTAGTCGTTCTCTTTAACCTCTTTCGGACAAATACCGCTGAAAAATGTATGAACCCCCTTATCCCTCAACTATGAATTAAATAATGCCACTACTGTTCTTCCTCGAGGAAAGCTTTAGGAATAGATAACCCACGAAGGTCGGTATGCCATTAAACAAAGAAATCAAACCAAAACAATTACGATCAAGTCACGTTGAAAGCATTCGTTCCTGCTAGATCATCGAAGTTAAGCATCGATGTGTCTGTTCAATACTTAGATGGGTGACCATTTAAGCAACAACAGATACTATAAGCAACTTGGCATCAAAATGATTGGCATCAATATGATTCGGCATTAAATAAAATCGGTTGATATGCTGTAATATAAAATGGTGATATAATGATTGCAATTGTCCTGTCATTCTAGTGAGTTGTCATGTAATTCCTATTCTGTAACGTTGTCGTATTACTTTTGAAATAGAATCTGATTTCATATAATATATCTATAATACTTACTTATGACACGAACTCCTTATCAACACAAGACATAATGATCTTATGTCATAGCAACAGCATCTTATAAATCTATTGTTAAGAAACCGATACATTTCAGTATAAAAGTGTAAAGAGTTTTTTAACATACGCATCGAGAACCTTTCTTCCTTATCATGAAGCATTCCCTTAGACCCTTAAAGCTGACCGGATGTTTAATTGAGCGTCATCCTTTTCACTCTTTTCTGCATTTGCAGTGACAAACCAATTCGTTTGTCCAATTCATTTCAAAGTCTATTCATTGTATTGGCCATTCAGCGAATCGAGACCGAAAAGCCTCGGTAATGTTGCCTTCGTTGAATTAGAGTCAGTGATGAAGAAAAGCAAAGGTCCTCTGAGCAAAGCAAACGCCGGTGAAGTGGTCGAGGTGCTCTGTGCTTTCTGTCAAGTGGTTTACAAACGATCCAGATCAGAGAATCGAACGCGGCGGTGAGAGGAAAGCGAATCAGCGTCACCGGAAATTATAACTGTCCGTCATTGAGGCGCCATTCTGCTCGCTGGTCATTGTATTCGCTTGGCGCCAATTGTCGGCGTTGCTTTGCAAAGATGCCGCCATTGTCGCACGGTTAGCTTTAACAGCTGATCTGCCCAACCGCCATACTTAATCTCTTTTCTCCTAAAACCTCCTTTAATGCAAGCATTATGTTATAAGCATCGACATCTTATTTGGCAGCGCTTC
Organism: Doryteuthis pealeii; assembly: GCA_023376005.1. NCBI lineage: Eukaryota > Metazoa > Mollusca > Cephalopoda > Myopsida > Loliginidae > Doryteuthis > Doryteuthis pealeii. Next base: position 42,079,424 of record CM042147.1, on the reverse strand, counting down.
AAATCGACCGGATGGAGGCATAAACGTTCTACAAGACGATTCTATTATTTGTCATTGTTTGATAATGACCAGTTATTTGGGGACGTTCCACGGACAGCGATTGCTGTGTCCGATATCAGTGTTGAAAGACAATTGGAATTGTGGGATGATACTCGAGCTGACCCCTTCAGAGATAATCGTAAAGAGAAGCCCTGATCAAAAGCAGGGAATAGAACCATATCGTTTAGTATTTATATAAAATCGACTATGCAGCTCGTTCGCGCTTTACATGTTTACACAATGCCGCCAAGTCATATTAAAGTCAATTTGATTCTTCTTGTCATCTCCGACAATCACACTTGATTGTCTGTCATTGTAATCTTTCCATTATCGATTATATCGGTTTCATAACACCTTCAAATTTACTAGCACCAAACAAATTTCAGATTTATAAAACATCTCACGCATTATTACATGTTATATTTACTCTACTGAAACCATGCGAAAATACGGGCTCTCGGGAAGTTACGAAAATTGAATAGATATGTTTCCTTCCCAACATAGGTAAGGAATTAAAAAATTTTAGGGGTGAGTTTAAGCTTCGACAGTTGTTGCCACTGAAATCTTTCCTTATGAAGAGTCTACAAAATTCCTCATTTTGGAACTGAACTTCAGGGAACAAGTTCCAAATTATATTTTTTGTTATTTTGATCTTTTTAAAAAGGGTTAAGTGACAATAAGTTTCCTCAAACCCTTTGCCGTATTTTTTAGAGTTCCCAATGATTTGATGTGAACCATATAAACATATATAAAAGGCAGTTGGAGGCGCGTGGTCTAATGGTTAGAGTCCTAGGAATTGGACTCGTCGACCCGAGTTCAATTCCTGGACGAATCTGTTTGCATTTCACATAACGCTAATACCTGTGGGAAAGTTATGAATCCAATTCTCCCTCCAGCTATGAGTAAATAGCAGGGCAGACTGGGCTCTAACTATGGCTAGGTAACCAGTCTAGGAAAAGGAAAACTCTGAATTCAAACCTGTTAAACTCCGCTTAAGAAATTAACCTTGTGTCGCATCCTGTTCGTGCAGAGGGTTGGTATATATATATATATATATATATATATATATATATATATATATATATAGGCAGTTGGTGTGTATGTATGTATGTGTGTTCGGATGAAACTACGAAAATAAAACAATTAACGACAAAGGAAATATATATACACATTGAATATCACTGGTTCTTGCTTTTTGTGCAAAAATACGAAGATTTGATTTATATATACATTTTATATTATATTATAAGATATTAAAAATAGAAATATACATAGAAATAGCATTGAAATTCTACTTAAAATGTCCATTATTTGTAAATATCAAATCAAAAGTAAACAAAACCAACATACCAGGTTTCCCTCCACCCTCTACCCGGGCGACGCTGGGTAGCCATTTCTAGTACATATATAAAGAGAGAGGAGAGAGAATGAAAAACGCAAAAAAAACTTATACTGGCAAGAGGCAACCAGAACCTATTCTAGTAGTGACCACCCCAAGCGGAGTTTAACAGGTTTTACTTCAGAGTTTTCCTTCTCCTTGACTGGTTGCCTAACCAAGGTTAAATACCCCAGTCTGCCCTACTATTTACCCATACACCTAGTAAAGATTGAAATCCCTTAAAAAGATATAATCTTCAAGAAGGACTTGCTAACACTGGAAGCGTTCCAACTGCCCTTGATAAGCAATGACTAGACTGAGAAAGATAGATCGATAAATAAACTGATAGATATGAAGGCTCTGATAAGAATTAAGACTGAATTATAGATATATGAACACATACCCATATACGCATGCACATACATACATTCAGAGCTGGAGGCCGTAATGTAATGGTTAGAGTCGTAGGAAATGGACTCGTCAATCCGACTTCAATTCCTGGACGAAGTTACATTTTACATAGCGCATTTCTCTTAAAGTGGAACAATCTCTGGATTTTTTTCTTCATTTTTTTCCTGGTCATAATTCTTTCAATTTCACTCGCACAAAACTTCGTGTGATTTACTAACAGAGTACAGTGTTTATTAATGACAGATCGAGTAGTATGTGTGCTTTGTCCTATCTTAGACTTCTTAAATAAAAAAAAGAGTCACAAAAAATTACTGGAAAAGCTATTCAGTAAAAGGGACGCGCGGTGCTGTACTGGTTAGAGTCGTACAAAATGGACTCGTTGACCCGAGATCAATTCCTGGACGAAGCAACAGTTCACATAGTGCTAATACCCTTGAGAAAGGTATGAATCCAACTATTCTCCCTCTAGCTATGGGTAAATAGTAGGGCAGACTGGGGTATTTAACCTTGGTTAGGCAATCAGTCAAGGAGAAGGAAAACTCTGAATTAAAACCTGTTAAACTCCGCTTGGGGTGGTCACTACTAGAATAGGCTCAGTCCTACTTAGTGATCTATTTCACTAATTTAATCTAACTTATTTTAACTAATTTAATACATACATACAAACATACATGCACACATATAAGAACTTTCTTTTGGTGTACATTACAAACTATAAAACACACAAAGAAATCTTTCATGGATAAATAGCGACTAACACTGTAGAAAAAATCACTTAGGCGAATTTGATTCGCTACTTGAGCTGACATAACAAACAGACATGTCTGTTGGTCCCTCGTGCAAAAGAGCAGAAGAGATTGTAAAGCAACGAGGTTTACAAGTGGTTTTGGAGAGAAAGCGAAAGGAAAAAAAATGAAGCTTTCGGGCTTGTCGGCTCTACTTGACTAAAAGCAGCTGGAAAAGAAGACATTTAAACTGCAGACCTTTTCAAGAAAACAAAGTTGGCGCCGTTCAGACCAACCAATCGTTTGTCAACAGGTTTTTACACAGATTTAGACTGCAATTGACCATATTGTATCATTTTATAAACCTATTTTGACGAGAATTAAACTAGCATTAACACACACACACACACACACACACACAACACATATATATATATATATATATATATATATATATATATATATATATATATAAAAGTTAGGGTAGCGTCGACGTGGAGTCAAAGGCACAGTTTCTCGCCTATGCGATCTTCAGACTATTTATTCATAAATATGGTACCCATATTATCTATCTATCTACCTATTTCTCTCTCTCACTCTCTTTCTCACTCTCTTTCTCTCTCTCTCTCTCTCTCTCTCTATATATATATATATATATATATATATATATAGAGAGAGAGAGAGAGAGAGAGAGATGCATGAAAATCCGTTTTATAAATGTATTTTCCCATGTCCATATATATAGATATATGAGTAACCATTTACGTATCCATATAGATTTCAACATTTATATCTGGGGAGAACATACATTTGTGTATATATATTATATATATATATATATATATATATATATATATATATATATATATATATATTAGTGTGTGTGTGTGTGTGTGTGTGTGTGTGTGTGTTGAATATTGACATATTACCAGTGCTATGTATATCTTGAATAACAGACTCTTTTTAGTCTTTGAATACCAATATTTGTCTCTGTGCCAATATGAATGCATGTGCAAAGCTATAAACAAATGATATATAGATAAAGAGATAGATAGAGAGATAGATAGATAGATAGAGAGAGAGAGAGAGAGAGAGAGAGAGAGAGAGAGAGAGAGAGATGGCCATTTAGTCGGTTCTTTTTAGATTTTAGTAACGCCGAAATTACTTCACTGTAATAAATGTCTACAATACTCCAACCCCAAGAAAAAATCATGGAATTTGTACATTACGGAATGTTTACTTGGATGTTTTTATTGCGCAGTAAATAAACAAATAAGACGCAAAACATTGTTCTTTAATAGATGAACAGTCTAGCTTCGTAAAATATTCCTTAAAAAAACTAAGTAAAATTATTTAGTTTAATGGTATAACTTTTTCCATGCAGATGAAAATATAGAATAACCCAATATGGCGATTACAGAAATTTCATTGACAAATTTCAAGCATCGATTTCACTAATCTAAACCAGTATTCATTATTAAAACGGTTCCAATATTCCTGAATGGCAATTAAGAGATCTTTGGTGAATGGTGCATTCTCATGGGCCCTTTTTTTTTTCTATTAATTTCCACAATAAATTTTTAATTGAATTTTAATCTTGCTAATGTTTTGATAAAAGTCATTTAAAAATTGTATGATAAATTTACAATATATTTTGTTTTTGTTTTTTTTCATCTACCCTGGCTTCGCCGGGTAGCTGCTTCTAGTTTAAAAAGTGTATTATGAATTTACAATAATTCTGTTCGTTAGAAAAATAAAATAATAAAATTATCATTGGTGTAATGATTTCATCTGATTGTTTTTTTTTTTTTTTCTTTTCGTTCATTTTAGTCAATTGGACAAAAAATGAAGGGGAAATATAAAATATCTTTATTAATATTCCTTAAAAGTAAAAAAATTTTTTTAAAGAAACAGGCATATTACTGGATTATGAATAAAAACGTTATTAAAAGAGTCTGGCGAGATTCATTCTTATTTCTTGTAGCAAAATTGAAGGGCAGAAATGTGGATGAGCGGATTCCCAGTCCCCACAAACAAAGCGCGTCCGAATATGTTTGGCCTGTGCGAGGGGGAGGAGTGTGGAGAGTGGCCACGGATATTTGAACTCGCTACCTCCTCATCGCTGAAATGTTGTTGGCAGAGACCCGGATGAGACGAGTCGGAATTTGCATAAAGGGTAACCGAGCGATGATAAAAAATGGACAGTGGCTGATACTGCGACAGAGCAAAAAAGCAAGTGTCTGGACCAGAATTGAAATTCGACGACTACTGTGTTTGGGGCGTCAGAAAGTGAGAGTAACGTGCTCAGTTGTTAGAGACTGTGCTGACGACGAAATGAATTACATTTCGTTTGCTAGATTTCTTTTGGAAACGAGCTATTAATTTGAGAAACATAATAAAATTATCATAAACATAATAAATTATCATATCTTGTAAAGAATTCATCTGAGTGTTTATTTTTTTCTTTTCGTTCATTTTAGTCAATTGGACGAAAATGAAAAATATCTTTATTAATATTCCTTAAAAGTAATTAAAATTTTTTAAAAAAACAGGCATATTACTGGATTATAAATAAAAACGTTATTAAAAGAGTCTGATGTGATTCATTCTTATTCCTTTTGGAAACGAGCTATTAATTTGAGAAACGTAAACAGCGTAAATGTTTCTTTTCGTTCTTTTTGGTTTCATCGATGAATCTATCTTTTAATCTGTACTTTAATCAATATCAAAATCGTTCATTGAGGCAAACAAGACAAGATATTTCTCGAAATTCTTCCTCTGATATCGATTTTCTATTGTCTGAACAATTTGGGAATTCATTTATCGATACACAATCGAATAATATAGACTGATAATATCTAAAACTTGCTGCACTTTTCACATTTCTTTCCAAATTTGAATCACCCATTTATGCTTTTCCCTGACCCGATCCTGTGGATAGACTAATTCGGCCGCCGTTCATTTTGAAAGCTGATTGCTTATTGAGATTGGGTTCGATGGTCGGTGCGTCACGGTTGGTTGGAAGTTCTTTCACTCTAACAGCAATCGCACATCAGACATCGGAATTTATGGAAATGAACAATTTCCATAAATTCTTATGTCCGTTGCCAAAATTACAGAAGATTTCTCTCTGTTAAATTTCAGAAATATTGTAATCCAGTCAAGTAAGTTCTTAAATTTATTTCCAAAATCAACCATTTTATTGGGAAAATTTTAAACAGAAACATTCAATGTAGAAGAAGACACCGAATGAAAAAAAAATAAGAGATACCTTCTGCAGGTGATGAAAAGTCTAAATCTTTTATTCATTCATTTGTGATGGATATTTTGCGCTTTAGAAGGAACGTTGTTTATAACAAGCGGGAAACTAGTTACAACCTTCTTTAATGTGAAACATTTATGAAGATGACAATGAAATGCAAAGAAAATTCATTCCTGCCTTGATTTAAACCTGGGGCCATTGCTAATTGATATTTCTTCAAAGCAACTAATTCAACCATTTTCTCTGGATATACTGAAATTTTATCCTGGAATTCATACTTCTACGAAATAGATATTACTTTAACTGCTAACTGATTACGTATAGATGTTACATAATTCGTGGGTAGCCTACAAATTATGTCTGTAAGTGTAGTTAGATTTTGAATTAAAATTCAGTGAAATTCAAAAGCGGGTTATATTATTGAAAGGTAATGACCTTGAATTGACCCCTAGGCTTCTGCCAATAGGAGCGTGAGAGCGGAAGTTAAGTTTAGTTTGTTATAATTTGGCCGTTAGCCAAACGGACTAGACGTAACGTTCACCTGTCCCAGGATGCCAACTCCTCACCGCACGGTTGAAAACCCTTTTGGGGTTTGGTTTTGACCCACCCAGAAGAAGGAAGAATTAACCGAGAGGAAGATGGCTGCCGACGAAACAGGACCAGTGAGAACCCATCTCCTCTCCTCTCTCCTCTCTCCTCTCATCTCCTCTCCTCTCTCCTATCCTCTCTCTCTCTCCTCTCCTCTCCTCTCTTCTCCTCTCCTCTCCTCTCACCTCTCCTCTCCTATCTCCTCTCCTCTCCTCTCGTCTCTGCTCTGCTCTCTCTCTCCTCTCTCCTCTCTCCTCTCCTCTCTCTCCTCTCTCTCTCGTCTCTGCTCTCCTCTCCTCCTCTCCCTCTCTCTCTCTCTCGCCTCTGCTCTGCTCTCTCCTCTCCTCTCTCCTCTCGCCCTTATATACCCGATGTAAAGTGTTATATAATATAGAGTAGATGTGCGAAAAAAGTTCAAAGTTTCTTTTATAACTAGAGACTTAACACCGTTGAAAACGCGTTTTTCTTTGTTTGTTCTGATTGGATTTGTTTTGGTTTTTGTTGTTTTTTGTCTTTGTTTTGTTTTGTTTTTGCTTTTGCTTTTTGTTCTGTTTTTTTTGTTTTTTGTTTTTTGCTGAAAACTTTGCACACACTAAATAAAATACTCTGATGATGATGATGATGATGATTGTGATGATGATGATGATGATGATGATGATGATGATGATGATGTCAATTGTCATATAATAGTTAATATTTCCATTGTCATTGTCATTCATTTTGAGTCATTTGCGAGAGCTGATCATATTCTCTGATACAAAGATGCTGCTTCGTTTCATTCGCAATTTGGCACCTTTATAATTATCTCGACTGATCCAAACATTTTTTTTTCCAGATTTTTTTCCTTGATGAATTGGCCTCCCCCTCAAATCGATAAATCTCTAAGATAAGAACCAATCATTTATGCTATTGCAATGATTGGCCGTTTCCTCCTCTAAATTCTTGTTAGCAATCTCTCTTCAATTTCTTTTCAATATCCCTTCTCTCTTCGCTTGAATAACAAAAAGTCCTATCGATTATTTTGTACTCTAATACTTTTCTTTTGTTTTTGTTATTTCATGAACAAGAATATTAAAGCATTAAAGCAGTTGCTATTATCTGTGTGATCTACGGTTGTCTTATCAAAGTAAGCGTTAAGAATATAAAGGAATATTCATGGAACATGCACTCGTGTATAATGATCAAATATATTAATTGTAGACTAGTGGCACCTGTGGATAAACCACAGTATGATTATTTAATTATTACAATGTTTGATATATTTATTTAAGAGCTATTGATAATACTTCAATATGTAAAAAGTATAAAAATCTTGGGTTATTTCTTATAACTCCAACCTAAAAAAGGGAAATCACTCTGAATTAATTTTATGAATTATCTATTTATTTATTGATCTACTAGGAAAAAAGAAGACGGGGTTAGGGTTAGGGTTAGGGTTAGAATTTAGGATTATGGTTTGGGTTAGGGTTAGTTTAATGGAAAAAAATAATGGGTAGATTAATTAGCAGATAAAATGTATTCAGAGTGGTTCCCCCTTTTTTAGGTTGGAGTTATAGGAAATAACCCAATCTGTATTTAACTCTCTCTCTCTCTCTCTCTCTCTCTCTCTCTCTCTCTCTCTCTCTCTCTCTCTCTCTCTCTCTCTTCTCTCTCTCTCTCTTGCTTTCTTCCTTCTTTTTATCTTTTCATCATTGTTCGATTGAAATATATTAGCGTTATCACTTCCGCGCGGTCACCCGCTCTCTATATATTTCCCCATCTCTCTTTCTTTCTTTCTTATTATATTCTTTCTGTGTAGCATGTCCTTTTTCTTCCTTTTCTTTATAATAAAAACGTTATGATCCATTATTTAGCTGAAGTGGCGACAATGATAAGAAATAATAATTCGGTGGATAAGCAACACCAGATAATCAGGATTTACATATTTTTGCATTTCATCTTGAACCATTTGGACGGCCTCATTTTTAACTAGAGGGTGCTGGAAGAAGATAATGGTCGTATTTGTTAAGAACACCAGTATTATTATATACATTTTCATACGTATCATACGTAAAGTTCTAAACATAGAGTTAGGACCAGTGCAAACAGAGACACTACACTGTTATTAAGTTGCAAACTGAATTGGAAATGTCTTATTCTGTTCAATTGACAACAGTAATCCTTTTCGTTCAGCAAACTTCTCTACCAACTGAGCTCGTTCCTCGATCCTGTCTTGTTCACCCGAAACACAGTAGTCGCCGAATTTTCACCACTCTCCCAGATAATTGTTTTGTTGCTGACTCCCAGTGTCAGCGACTGTGCATTTTTATCATGGATCGGCTACCCTTTACGCAAATTCCGTCTCGTCCCGTCCGGGTCTCTCGTGCACGGCACAAGTGATTCTTTGCCGCTTACGTTGGGGGGATCGGCCATGCCAATACAGGGTGATCTGCTAGTGTCTCAAAGTCGCAGATAATTCCCTGGGATTCATTCTCCATGACAAATATTATTTTGTGCATATATCATTTATTAGTATGGTCAAACCTCTTGCACAGTTCTCAGTGGATCGCCTTCCTATTCAGTTATGCCAACTCTTGTATTCCTTTCGTACCAGTTTGTTGCTTTTGCTTATTTTATGATTAACTGTTTCATATCTGTCCCTAAATAAATCATACTAGCTATTCTGTTGCGTATTATTTATTTTCGCTTTGAAATAATGTCCTTGCTTTTAACAGGTCACAATCATCATCATCATCATGTCGCGCTATTAGCACGGATATCCATGACAATCTCTTGCCAACCTTTCCTATCATTCATTTTCCCAGGGAGGTCCTCTGTGCAGCAACCTGCGTCTTTGCTTAGTTGGTCAATGTAGGTCCTTGCTGGGCGGCCCACACTAGCATGTCCGTGTGTTGGCTTCCACAGGAGAACGTCACTTATGAGCTCATCCTTGCTTCTCCAGCAGTGCCCGGCATGTCTTGTCCGTCTCACTCGAATGGTTTGTGAGATGGGGGCAAGTGGCCATATAGCTGTTTCGTCGTGGGGTGCTGCTTCCACGATTTGTTCAGGACTGCACGCAGCATTCTTGTGCAGCTCCCATCCAGCTTATTCTCAAGGCGCCTCGTTAGGGTCCATGTGGTGCATCCGTACAGCAACACTGATACAACCACGCCTGGAAGAATTGTCGCTTTAGCTTGTCAGTGAGATCGGATTTCCATATTACTGATAATTTGTTTGTGGCCGACCACGCTTTCCTATTCGTGTATTTACATCGCTTTCTGTGGATAGGATATTACCACCTAGGTATGTGAATTGTTCTACTGGCTTAAGGGCTTACCGTTGAGTGTGGTTATGTCTCCTTTCCTTTTGAAACATATGTACTCTGTTTTATCGGAGTTTACATGAAGGCCAATATTATTTGCAGCCTTCTCTAGGCTATGCAGTAGTGACTCGGCCTGTGGTGGTGTATCTGCAAGGAGTGCAAGGTCATCAGCGTAGTCCGCATCTGTGATTTTCTGTGCGGGATATCGCCTGCTTCTTGCCTTTTTTAGTGTGAAGCCTTCTTCTTTTATGGTATCTAATGATGTTCGGAGTACATAGTCTAAGCATATGATAAATATATATGGTGCTAGTGTATCTCCTTGTAGGACTCCAGTTCCGATGTCGAAGAAATCTGTGTCGCCATCGGGTGAGCGTACCATTGCTTGTGTATCTTTGTAGAGCATCATTATAGCAGCAACAGTTTCTTCTGGTAGCCCGTATGCTAGTAGTATTTGTTCCATTTTTCCTCTGTGTATGGAATCAAATGCTTTGGAAAAATCTACGAATAGTAGCGTTGCCTCTAGATTCTTTGCTCGAATCCCTTCTATGATTCGTCGTATAGTCAGGATCTGAGAGGTTGTGGAACGGTTTCTACGGAATCCGTTTTGGTTTTTCCTAAGAATTTTCTCTATTTCGGGTCGGATGCGATTAAGAAGAAGGGCATTATAGATCTTGGCTGCGATAGCCGTAAGAGTTATGCCTCTGTAGTTTTTAGCTATTCCTAGGTCTCCCTTTTTGGGGAACGGGAGGATGCATCCTTTTGTCCATTTATCTATTCTATTTTGTCTATATACTGCATTGCATAGCCTAAGCAGTATGTCGCTGAACTTGCCCATTTTCCATACCTCCGGGGGTATTTCGTCAAGACCCGCCGCCCTTCTACTTTTTAGTTTATTTAAGACTACGTGGAGTTCTTCTGTTGTAAAATCCCCCAGTTTTATGTCTAGTTGTCTATCTATGATCTTTTGAGTGTTATTTACCATGATTTTAGGTGTGTTCCCCAGAAGTTTCTGGAAGTGGTCTTTCCATTTTTGGAGTCTTTCTTTTTGGCTGTTTGCCTTTAGTTTTGATCTAGAGGTACTTTTCCTACCACTAATTTCATTTACTGTTTGCCATGCTAATCGCGACTGTCTGTCTTCTACCGATGATCTAATATTATTTATTTGTGCTTGTATATATTCTGTTTGTTCTTTTTTGTATGTTTTGGTTAATTCTATTTGGGCTTTCCTAAGGTTGTGTAAATTGGTGTTAGTTGGGTTTGTTTTATTGAGTTGGGCTGCTTTTTTTATATAGTTTCTTTTTTCCCTAACTGCTTCTGTCTCCCAGGGAACAGAGTGCAATGAACTGTGAAGCGTATTCTTCCTTTGAAGGAGTATCCTCCGATCACAGAATAGTCACAGCAAAATTACGACTTAGCCTACGTAGAAACAAAAAACAAACCAGCAAATCTGAACGATACGACTGGTCGACACTTGCCAACAGCGATATTTGCAATCGCTACGCTGTTACAGTAAGAAATAAATTCGATATCCTCCAGGAGACATCCGAAAGCTCCACACCAAACGAGGAATACGAAAACTTTGTTAGTGCTCACTTAGAAGCGGCAGCCGAGTGCATACCAACCAAATTAAAAGCCGAAAACCAACAGGTCACAATAACTACCCAATTCAGGGAAGATAGAACTGAACGGTTTTTGTTTCAACCAATATATCAATTATAAGTTGTGCACTTTATGCATTTGTGCAGTTGTGGTTGTAACATGATGATCTTTGCAGAAGAAACTGCAATTTGTATTTGGCATGGGAAATATTGACTTGGCATTTTAGAAATGGCACTTGCTGTGGATTTCATTCTTTCATTGTAAAATCTTCAATTCGGATTTTGACATTTGAACTCAACTTTGGATCAAATCTAATCTTCTTTATGTAGACAATCGGTTAAAAATTGTTATAAAAAGACATCAGAAATACTTTATGAATATTTACGTATCCGAATAGAATAGAATGACCAGA
>CM042147.1:42060209-42062709 GCA_023376005.1 Doryteuthis pealeii | reverse complement strand
TGGACATGCAGTGTCTTACCAAATTCTTACCGTGTTTGACCACCAGTATGGAAACTAAGTAGGGTTTGTATATGGTCTGATTCCCTTAGTCCCCTTATCCATTTCCTGTGAGTCGCAGTGAATTTAAGGGTTCAGCAGCAATTGATAAAATGGGATTTGTAAAAATCAACTAAATCATTCTAAGACTAGATTTTGGTGGTAGTTAAATTGATAAACAAAAAATGTTGTATACTCTCTTTTTACTATTCTTCTTCTGCTTATCTTTGGTATATAACGTTCTTCTTCTAGCGTCTGGACTTCGTCTTGGGGACTTCGTGTTTGGTCTTCCATTAGGGATTTTTCTTTATCAGAAGCCCTGTGTCATTGGTAGTTTTTAGATAATAACCCAAGACTTCGATTTGCTTTAGATCATATTTTATTCCGAAACCCCACCAGACTAACTGCGCAGACTGAGTACGGCAGTGCGCTTAACACGACTTACCACTTTCGTGGTTTGGCCGATACTGACTAAATAGGGTTTATATATGGGCACTGATCCTTTAACCATTTATGCTAAGAATTTAAGGGTCTGAGCAACTGGTAAAATGGGATTTATGAAAGACAACTAAATTATTCTAAGACTAGATATTATTTTCAACAAGAATTGCACACTATCCCACAAAATAATTTCCAAAATTCATCCCGAACTGAAAAGAAAAATTGCTTTTAACAGTGAATCAACAAACGAGAAGACTATTTTAGACGAGACAGATGTCATTAGGATGTAGATAAAGCAATAAACTTCAATTTATTTTTAGACACATCTCGTAAATATTTTAGAATCTTGGTTGACATTGTATGTGAAACTTTCTGTCAATTTTAATATACAAAATGTGAGCCTTCAATTTGTTTTTTTTATGTCCTTTTTCGCTTCTTTCTTACCAATCTAAACCAATACAAAGTTACTTCCCTTTCTATATATTGACTCCCGACAATGAACTAGTAACAAAAAATACTATTCAATTGTCCCAAACAAAATAATCTTTTCTGCTTGGCTTCTACTCACCAGCCAAACAAAAAGGAAAAAAAAACTTTGTCCATTTATTCTTTCCGGTAGAAGTTTATTTATTTACTTCTGTCTGCCATTTGTCTTCGTTTTTGCTTTTTTGTTTGTTTGTTTTTTTGGGGTTTTTTGGGTTTTTTTTTGTTTTTTTGTTTGTTTGTTTGTTTTGTTTTGTTTGGTTTTGGGAGGTGGAGGGGGTCTTTTGGTTTTGGTTTTTACTTCACTTTTTGTTTTTTGATTTTTTGTTCTTGTTTTTTTTATATATTTTTTTTTTATTGTTATCTTTTTTCGATACTGTCTGTGAAAACTTATTAACAATATGAAAGTAAAGAATGATGCAAGACGTTTGTCAGGAATTTCGACGCCAATATTTGGCGTTATGGATCGTTTTTTGGTTATAAAGGTCGAATTCTTCACGTCAATATGCTCACTAGAATCAGCTACAAGGAGAAGATTCATTTGCTTATGAGAAAGATTAATTTTCATTTGTTGTTTTTTTTCTTATTTTTAGAAACATATCAGCAGTTTACCTCCACTCATGTCACTTTCCAGTCCTGACTGACAGATTTTAATAAGTTAGTCTTCAACTGACACGACTTGGAACAGAGGTTAGCAAGCTAGTCTATCATATCCTTACTTATTACAGTAAACTCTCTTCTTACTGTCCCGAACTTTTGGTCATAACTTGATAAATACAAAAAATCACTGTAAAGCAATAGAAAGAAAACTTATTCGGATGATCAAAACTGCAGAATTTTTTTATGAAATTATGAAACACAACACACTTTTCACCGTTTTACGGAACATCTACTCGTGGTCCCGACGTCATCTATGCTAGACTGGTTACGCCCCTTTGTCATACAAATTACCATTCTCCATTTTTCGCAAGTCATCCAGACAGTCTTCATAATTCGAGTTGTTAAAACCGAAATGTTATAACGTCGACTCTTCCAACAAGAATAAATTCATCTTTTTGAATATTTCGTTTTTCTATTTTCTACATACCATCAGATTTATTTCCTTATTGATCTCCCATAGAATTTAAAGTACTAACGTTTTACCAGTTTGGGTTAACACATAATTTGCCTTGTTTAATCAAGAAAACTTAGGTAGGCAAATAATGTATTATTTAATTGGAATTAGGATGTTTTTTGTTGCTTTTAGTTCTAAATCAATCACAAAATATTTATTTGATATGGATTGAAGCAACTGTATTTCTATTTATCAGTGGAAGTAGAATTTACTACAATGCGTACTGCACTTTATTTGTCTGCCATCAGATTCACCATTCATAATCCTGACTTTTAACTCGCATCGTACAACAAGCACTAGCATCATTCGAAAATTTTCAATTAGGTCACTAACAAAATAGATATGGACAGACTGATATATAGATAGATATGAACAGAATTAGATATATAGTTGGTCGTTTTGTTTTACGGCATATCGACCCTCTTC
>CM042147.1:42027709-42055209 GCA_023376005.1 Doryteuthis pealeii | reverse complement strand
ACCAATGGCCTTACAGTGTGAATATCTGGGAGGAGTACAAAAGCCCCCCTGAGGTCATTTCTGATTGATGGCCAACCAAAATCATAGCCCTAGGTTGCACATCTTGGGGAAGGCAACAAAAACTCTACCCCAGTTTTCTATCATTGGTGAGCCACTCGATAATACTTTTATTATTGTGTAAATGGTCTTGTGCCAGACTTACTTGTGATTTTCCACAGTATTCTTCCATTAGTTAGCACTGGCGTGACCTGACGATCCAAAATAAGTTATTGTTTTATTTATCAAATCAAAATTTAAGATTAACCTTTTCAACTTTCTTTGCTGAGTAATTTTTGTCCTTCGTTGACGCTAACTTTTGATTTGAACTTTGAATGAACCCAGTATAAGGACTGTGTGTCACCAGGTGCTATTTTTAATATTATTATTATTATTTTTTTTTTTTCTTTTTCTTTTACACTTCCTTACAAAGGATTATAACTTCATCTTTTAGTAAAAAAAGTAAAGTCATCGGGGCGGCATAAAGTCGGTATCAGCCAGTCAGTGAGGGAGTCTTTCCCCTTTTCAATAGCGCTAGACCAAGGAGACATGGTGTTACCGACTCAGCTAACCTGCTTCAGTCAATTTATAACATTATTATAGTGTTATAGGTCGTACAGAATTTGTTTTGTTTTTTGTTTTTGTTTTTTTTTTTTTCAACATTTGTTCAATTTGAAATTAACTGAGTGATTAAAGAATCGGATCCGAATAAAATCCAAGCATAACAAGAAAAAGGACAAAGGAAACGTTTTAAATATTGTGCAAATAACTAAGTAAAGTAAAGTTGGCTAAGTGACCTATTGTTGGTATCAGCCGGACAACAACGGAGTCTATACCCCTTTCGCTAGCGCTAGACAAAGGAGACTGTTTTTGCTGAACAGGAGTAAAGTTGGCTGAGTTGGCTATTTTGGTATCAGCCGGACAGCGACGGAGTCTATCTCCTTTTCACAAGCGCTAGACTGTTTTTGCTGAACTGGAGTTCCACACCAACCATCAGCACCTCACATTACCGCACATATCAGAATACTCAATCTGTGCTACTCCTACGCTGATTTGGCGGGAACCAACCATTCTTGACCCAGGAACCTTGCAATTCCTAGGCTGATGCTTTACCGACAGAGCTAAACCGGTCCTGTATTTATTGCGTATTTACCATGTCAGAATAAGTTCACAAGACGATCGTCTACATCAGAGTCTGCAGTTGAAGTTCCTCTGAAAAATCCGATTCGATTTCTCTTCTTTATTGACAGGAAGAAAATTTAATGCACGGATATTTACAAAATGTCTGTGGAATTGGTATGCCTGCAGCACAAAAAGCAATCTTCAAACACAACTTCCTTTCAAATGTTCATCATTATTAATATCACTGGCATCATCACACCAATGCTTTTTATGTGTCCTCAATGAGGATAAAGTGACAACAGGTAGTCTTAAATAGTTTGCTAGTTTAAATAGGGTTGGGTTCAAAGTTCCAGGATGGCTCCCGATTACGACAAGAAGGTTCCCGAGTTCGAGAAGGTTCCCGAGTCCGACAAGAAACACCCGATAAAGGCCGGAGAACACATTGTACGAAACTTTGTACAGATAGCTATAAAGATGAGAACAATAGTCCACAATGATGCTAATTATCAAGCCTCATGTCAAAAATTCAAAGAAATAGTTTGCTCTCTCTTCTTTTGATTTTAACCAATTTCAACAGTGCCGTGGTCTAAATTTTCTAAGGTTTTACTTGGATTTTTAGACTTACAAATTTTGTTGAAGTTTTACGCACATCTCGATGTAATCCAAAGATTATGGGAACTACCTTCAATTTTTCATCAACTTCTATCACTACTCGATCCTTTTTAATATATCCATTTCTTCCAATGTCTTTGTAAGCGCCTTCGAAATTTTTTCACTTGCAATTGCAACTACCGTCTTCCTGATCAATAATTTTGTTCAGTTGTCTCATGTGGTCTAATTTTTGTCCAACTTTTCACCTTTTATCAATTTAAATCTCATAGAGAATTTATTCTTTAAGGTAGACTCTAGTTTGTACGTATACTATTTCTTTCGTTTCATATATCATTCATTTACATTGAAGACGTGGCAACGAGGCGCAGGCAGGTGCAGATGCAGGCGCCTTCACAGCATAAACAACAGTGTTGTCAATAGCCTCTGAACAGTTTCCAGCGTCCCCAGCGCTTTGGATTACCTTCGTTTATAAATATATATGTAAGCGAAAGCGGAATATCCACTTAGTTTCAGGGTGTTTATGGGTTTTTTGTGGGTTTTTTTTTTTTTTTTTTTTTTTTGTTATTTTTGTAGATGGAAAGTTGGGATCTATGAGGATGAATTTAAGTCCAAATAATACAAATCATCTAGCCTAAAAAATTCAGGCAAATAAATATATATATGCTAACAGATCTATTTGACAAACTACTCGCTTACAAGTCATATATATATATATATATATATATATATATATATATATATGTATTGTCCGCAAATTCTTTGCTTTGTGATTCTACATTCTTCTTTTGTCCAATTTAGGAAGTGTCCTGAATATTTGACAATAGAATGTACTCACGTATTCATTTATCCTTATCGGGTTTCTACTGTTTCTAACATTTTCCTTATTCTTCTGATTTTTATCTATCTTCTATTCGAATTGAATCTATTTCCAGTAATTTTCAGACTCTTGTAAGATTCATTCTAATTGACATTCCAGATTATTTCTTGGGTTTATAAGATAATATAATTCATTTTTCTTTATTTCATTGTAAATTACAAGCAATGCACACTTCTCGATTCTGAAGTCAGAGTCAATGTCTTGTTTGTTCTTGATGTTATATACCCCTTTATTCGTGTTAATAAACGGCGAGTGGGAGAGAGAGAGAGAGACAGAGAGAGAGAGAGAGAGAGAGAGAGAGAGATGGACGAGGGGATGATAGATTAGGGGTTCTTACTTGTTCACTCTTTCGCTTCTACTACTGCTAACTTCTCATCTTCTCTTGCTGGGCTTTTTTCTCTTTTACTTCTGGGTTGACTCTATTTATTTCTTGTTGGGCTGGTCCTCTCTTGTTTTAATTAATCAATAAAGCAAGACTTGTTTTTCTTTAAGTTTTTTATTTAAAATAACTCAGCCCACAAAACTGCAACGATGAGATGCGATCCCTGAAAGCCGACGACAGCGTCAGCTCTCGGGTAGTAACTCGTTGCAACTAAAACTAAACTGTCTCACGCGAACTTCCGGATGATTTAAGTCGGGGTCATCACTAATCAATCATAACCCTAACGGTTATGGAAATTTTCCACTTAACTCCTTCCGATTTTGAATCTAACGAACTCTGATTCTAAATATCTAAATACAATACGTACATAATTCATTATCTATCCATGAATTATGTAACATTGACAAATATATTCAAGTCAATCCTCTAAATGAAGTGATTGATTTTTTCTCTTGATTTTACGAATAGAAATCAGCAGTGAATATTTGAGAGAAAGAAATCCGTTCAGAACCAATTGCTTATCATTAACCTCATCTTTATTCTTATGTACACAACGTTTCGGCCGATGTACCCTCCGGCCTTCTTCAGGTGTTTCTTGTCATGTTGTATACCCTTTTTTTTCCTTACTTCTATTTTTCTTTTGTTCATCTTTGGTATCTTACGTTCTTCTTCCAGCGTCTGGACCTAGTCTTGGGGACTTCGTGGCTGGTCTTCTAGGTCAGTCTTGTTGCCAAGACATTCATCAACCACAAAACCATATTATTTATTTAAACCTTTATTACTTAACTAAAAATATTTCTCTAACTAATCACAGTGCGTGTGTGCAGTGAGTCTCAGCTAAAGCAGTAACATCTGATCTGCCTGACGTCCGAGCTGAAACTGAAAGCCAACCAGGTCCCACGTGACTTCACGTATTTCGCGGGCTTTCTGTAATATTCCATGGAAAGTCCCGCCCGTGATATGAAAAGGGGCCATTCCTTCAGAAATACATGGGGTTGACAATAATCCATGCATAAACTATGTAACAGTCACACTCGGGAACCTCCGCGAATTCGGGAACCTTCTTGTCGAACTCGGTAGCCTACATGTCGTAATCGGGAGCCTTCACGAAACTTCTAACCCAACCACCAACCGAAGCGTTGTGTATATAACAATAAAGATGATGACAATAGTCCAAATAATAGAAATAATACAAATTATCAAGCTTCATCTCAAGAATTCAGACAGATATACAAATCATACAAACAGACTATATATATATATATATATATATATATATATATATATATATATATATATATATATCAGTCTGTTTATATCTATCTAAATATCTATATCTACCTATCTCACTCTGTTCATATTTATCTATCTCAGCCTGTTTGTATCTATCTATCTATCTATCTATCTATCTCAGTCCATTTAAATCTATCAATCTATCTATCTATCTAAGTCTGTTCATATCTATCTATCTATCTATCTATCAATCTCAGTCAGTTTATATCTATCTATCTATCTATCTATCTATCTATCTATCTCTACACCTATCTATCTATCTATCTCATTCTGTCCGTATATATCTATGTACCTATCTCTGTTCATATTATATCTCTCTGAGTCTGTTTATTATCTATCTTTCTATCTCATTCTGTCTATATATATCTGTTTATATATAAACATATATTTATATATCAATCTCAGTCTGTTCATTAACTTCTTTGTTTTCATTTCTTTCACCTTTGCTCCCCATCCCACAACATTTCACATTCTTCAAAAATAGATTTTATCTACCTTTACTTTATTTATTTTTCATTCAATGATTTCTTGATTCATATATATATATATATATATATATATATATATATATGAGAAGTAAATAAACAAACTATGTGTTTTTGATATGGCTTTTTTTAGCCGACAAATTTTGGGAGATTATGTGCTTAATTGAAGAAAAATCAATCTCTGTATGTACATTTCGGACTATTAGGCCTCATCAGCAGAGCTATAGACAGCTCTGCTGATGAGGCCTAATTGGCCGAAATGTACATACGGAGACTGATTTTTCTCGATTTGTTTAGCCTTACAATTGAATAGGTATGCCCGCCTAATTAATTAATTATTAATTAATTAATTTTCAAAATTAGGTGCGTCTTCAATTAAGCACATATTCTCTCAATATATATATATATAAGATTTTTGGATGTTTGTTTATTTTAGAAACGTTGCTGAATAAAGTATATATTAAATTTTTACTTGAAGGCACTTACAACGCATGTATCGCATAAAATTCGATACTTTTTCTTATAGAAAATGAACTTGACAAGTGTAATCCCGGCAAAGGATGGCTCGGTGTGTAGAATACCGTACAGACTGTTTCGACTTTATTAAGTCTCATCAGCGGTATATACTAACGATTTCCCTCCGACAGAAATCGTTGTATACATGCGTTGTAAGTGCCTTCAAGTAAAAATTTAATATATATATATATATATATATATATATATATATACTTACCGACTCCTCCGCACGAGCAGGATGTGACACAAGGTCAATTTCTTAAGCGGAGTTCAACAGATTTGAATTCAGAGTTTTCCTTCTCCTAGACAGGTTGCCTAACTAAGATTAAAGATCTCAGTCTGCCCTACTATTTATCCATAGCTGGAGGGAGAGTTGGATTCATACCTTTCCCAAGGGTATTAGATCCAAAAGCAATTGACTGAATAACAATTGACTATGATAGAGTATCTATCTATCTATCTATCTATCTAGAGAGAGAGAGAGAGAGAGAGAGAGAGGTAGTTTAAAAATTGATTAATAGATAAACAAAGGAAACAAGAAAGAGACCAATTTATCGGAAATGTCACATCATTACTGATGGGAGTTACAGTAAGAAAACATTTTGGATTTGATATATATATATATATATATATATATATATATATATATATATACAAAGATAAATCTAATGAGTCAGATAAACCTGCTAAAAGTTTCGCTTAGTGCTCTTCAGGGCTAAGATCTTAGCCCTGAAGAGCACTAAGCGAAACTTTTAGCAGGTTTATCTGACTCATTAGATTTATCTTTATTATTTGCTCTACTTGAGCACTTTTTACTTATTAGCTTTAGTTTCCTGGCGGTTTGTAATATATATATATATATATATATATATATATATATATATATATAAATTGTTTTTTTCTTTTGGACAAATATTGTACCAATAGATTATTTTTGGTTGGTACGATTATCTTGGTCTTTTTTTTTTCCAAAAATTTTTTTCTACCCGGGTAATGTTTGGTAGTATATTTTTACAATCAAAGTATTTGCTGGGTTTTCTCTCACCGCGAGGATTTACAAACAAGTTTGGTATATTAAATATACTAGCAAATATATGCACCCTCCTATATGCAAGTATTTAAGTTTTAATGTAATAAAATATTGTATTAAATTAGAAAGGCTAATGAAACTAAATAAGAATGCAGATAAAAAGATTTCAAACAGAGGGAGTATAATCGAAAAATAGAACAACTGAAACTTACTCTTCCATCACTCTCGTCTTTCATTGTTATTTTTTCTAATTTAAATATTTAGTTAAAAGAGGAAGTAAATAATAAAATTACAGTTATTTTATCTTGTTAATGGATTTCATTTAAGATTCATTGAAGAGATTTTTGCTTATATTCATTAAAATAAATCCAAACAGTTAAAAATTAATAATACTAAGCACATATTTATTAAATTCGATTTTTTAATATTAATATGCAAATTAGCCTTCCCGTTCACACTGTAAACCGCTATTTTGTTGTATATATAAACATTATTGCATGTTGTCAGTATGTAGACGTAGTTAACAGTATTAATAATGTAACACAATTTTATTAATAATTGAGGTTTATATAAAAAAAATTATGGAGAATGTGATGTCAATAACTAAGAGAATTGTGACTTGAGTAGGAATATAGTTTCGGTTACAGACAGAAAAACACACAATCTCCATTATAATAAGATATATATATATATATATACATATATATATATATATATATAGTTATTCCCTTTTTCCTGCTGTATTCTAGTCGGTCGTTAGTGTCCGAGTAAAGTGTTCTCGGCGAACTCACTTCTTTAAAAGTCGATATTTGCAACCGGGGAATACCACAAATAGCAGAAACTTTGGTCCTTAAATTTATTGAAAATATTAGAAAATTTGTTATCAAACCTGAAATGTTTTCTTGTTGTCCTGGGAAATGAGAGAGCCACCCTTGGGTAGAGGCTGAGATTTATAATTGGTTGAAATTCGGTTGAGAGATGATCAGAGACAATCTCTTCTCGACAGGGAATTACGTCGTAGAAATTGAAACTCCCATCAGTAATAATGTGGCATTTCCGGTAAATTGGTCTCTTTCTTGTTTCCTTTGTTTGTCTATTAGTCAATTTTTCAAACTATCTCCCCCCTCTCTCTCTCTCTCTCTCTCTCTCTCTCTCTCTCTCTCTCTCTCTCTCTCTCTCTCTCTCTCTCTCTCTCTCTCTCGATAGATAGATAGATAGATAGATAGATTCTCCATCTCATTCTCCACGTATACTTCCATCTCTCTCTCTCTCTCTCTCTCTCTCTCTCTCTTCTCTCTCTCTCTCTCTCTCAAGATAGATAGATAGATAGATAGATAGATAGATTCTCCATCTCATTCTCCACGTACACTTCCATCTCTCTCTTTCTCTCTCTCTCTCTCTCTCTCTCTCTCTTTCTTTCTCTCTCTCTCTCTCTCAAACAAACACTCTCTATATATATATTTTTTTCTCTCTTTCTATTTCTCTCTCTCCCTCTCTCTCCCTCTCTCTCTCCCCCCCTCTCTCTCTCTCTCTATATATATATATATATATATATATATATATATATATATCTTGATAGATAGATAGATAGATACTCTAGCATAGTCAATTGTTATTCAGTCAATTGCTTTTGGATCCAATGACATGACACTTTTCGATATCTTAACTTCCTGTTTTTGTTTTTGTTTTTGTTTTGTTTGTTTTGTTTTACGGCATATCAACTTCGGTGAGTCATTTAATGTCGACAATGTTTTGACATAAATTAATGCTTAATGGATACACATTTTTTATAAACACATTTTTCTATTTAACCCATAGATGTGACCCTAACAGGTACTACCACGGTCAGAGTGGACCAGGGAACAATCGTGATGAAGGGGTGCTCCACATTCCCCAAACCTCCAGAAGTAGAACCTCGCCATCAGATAGAGTTTAACGTCATGCCTAGGACATGAAGATCCTCAGCCACCACTTTCTAACACATATATGATAAAAATGGTTGGGGGTTGCCATAAGGGCAATAGGGCTGACGCAATCATATAGTTGCTAGGGCTTGATGTAACCAGCCAATTGAGCGCCCGTCTAGCCAAAGTAAGGGCTAAAGTGGAGTGTTGCATGTCATGGACTGCTCAGCCATCTTAAACATCACGAGTTGCCACCCACGGCCAACAGGTGGCCCCATTAAGGGAGTCTTGCCCCTCTGCAGGTGTGTAGTTGGTGTAATCTAACGCCCCAGCTGACCGTGTGGCTCGACTTCCTGTTGACGATTTCATAAAGAACTGACAAGGAAAAATCAAGTTGTACAGCAAATTCACGAAATTTTCGCCGTCAATCATCTTGATTGAAATCCTCAACATCCACATTGTCAATAAGAGGGGACAACATTGCGCACGTTGAAGCTTTGATTAGGTGGAAATTGATCTCCCTAACTTGGTGGTCAATAAAAATTCTCCAAGAAAAATTAGGATTCCATCTCGTTGACGCCACGTTATTCGAGGAGGGTATTTATGTGCGAGTAGTTCTGTCGGTAGAGTGTCCAACTAGGAACCACAAGGTTCCTGGTTCGACACCGACCCTCGCCAACTCAGCGAATGAGTAGCATAGGGATCTGTGCAGTAAAGAAGCTGATGGTAGGTATAGCACTCCACCTGCGATCTCCTTGGTCTAGCGCTAGTGAAAAGAGAATAGACTCCCTATCTGTCTGGCTGATACCGACTTTAGACCACCCCAACGACTTTACTTACTAGTAGCAAATTAACATTGGTAATATATTACAATTATTTGTGCAGTATTATTTAGCTAAACGCCACGGACAAAATGTGATACAAAATACATTTCAAGTGGAGTACAGCTTGTTTGAATTCAGTGTTTTCCATACGAAGATTAAAGAGCCCAGTCTGTCCTACTTATTTACACTGGGGGGAGATTAGTTGGATTCATATCTTTCTCAGGCAAATAAAACGAACCTGGTGACTCGAGTTCAAATTATGGACTACATAATTTGAACTCGAGTCACCAGGTTCGTTTTATACGACGAGCGGGGATCTGTTAATTTTGATAAGAAATTGATCCTTCACTTTAAGTGTCCACCACACTTTTGTGTTTCATATTTTTCAAAGTTACGGAACAAATAAACAGATACAAACCAATGGGGTTATTGTTAATATTTTATCACGTAACAGCCAACTCGTATTTCCTGTTCAAAAAGGAAGGTAAATTGGCCGAGACTAGATTTATTGTGCGTTATGCATGCGCCAAGTAGACATGGCAACCAATAATACAATAATAGAACATTTAGGCCAGACACAAAAACGCAGGTGTATTTCAACTAAATAATAATGTATTATTGTCTCGCCACTCAAATTGAATTGACTGTTCGTGTACTTTGTTAATATGTACAGTTAACAAAAGAAGGCAAATTACAATTCATATTCAGAAGCTCATATTCTCTAAGCGAATATCTTTTCGTGGTAACTTTAATTAGAAAAATACCTGTGAAAAAAAAACGTCAGCCAATCAGACTGGGTGTAAAATATTCCCTCATCAGGACAAAATAATCTCATCAGATTTTTACCCCAGACTCCCATTTTTTGTTATCATATTTGAAATAACATTTCTGTTCACTTGGAAAAAATCATTCGTTCGAATATCAAGCAGAAAAAAATGCACTTTGTTTTTCGCACAAGAAAGACAGATTTTTTTAAATTGAAATAGGTCACTAATTAGGACTGAGCCTATTCTAGTGGAGATTTAAGAGATTTGAATTCAGAGTTTTCCTTCTCCTAGACTGGTTTCCTAATCAAGGTTAAAGAGCCCAATCTGTCCTACTATTTACCCATAGCTGGAAGGAGAATAGTTGGATTGATACCTTTCCCAAGGATATTAGTGCTATGTGAACTGTGGTTTCGTCCAGGATTTGAACTCTGGTCGACGAGTCCATTTCCTACGACTCTAACCATTACACCACGCGCTTCCGTTTATCAATGAAAATGTCAGTTTTAACCAAAAACAAACTATGATTGAACAGACAGATTTTCAGGGATCAAACGTCAATTTCAGCCCCCCCCCCTCGGCAGAGTGAAAAACTTCGCCAAAGTTCAGTGATATCTCCGTAAGCAAGGGTTAAATAGATATAAACACGTAAAAGATGAAAAACATGAAAAACAAAATGAGACTACAGGTTGATATATAATCTGGAATTTAATAACATTTTAGTCTGACCCACGACAACAGGCTACGTACTTAGAATCAAATAGTTACAACATTAGGGCTTTCGTGATACTATCTTAATAAACACAGTCCCACGGCAATGACAATATATGTTACTTTATAAGATTAACATCAATGAGAATCTGATTTATTATACCTGAGAATTTCTTTCCGAAACCAACTCTCTAATCATTGCTCTCTCTCTCTCTCTCTCTCTCTCTCTCTCTCTCTCTCTCTCTCTCTCTCTCTCTCTCTCTCTCTCTTTGTGCACTTGCTCCTTGCCAATTTATATACAATGAATTGCATTTGATATAAAAAGATTTGTATCAAACTTTCCAGATTTGTAAATAGATGTAAAATCAATTTGAAATCGATCACAAAAGAAAAATCAATTGATATTTCTCAAAGGAAAATGATTTCTGATTCGAAATTAATTAATCGAAAATGTCTTTCTGAATTTTATTCTGCATAAAAGGGTCAGGAGCATCAAGTTCAGTTGAGAAATATATTTTTAAAGGTTTTACCGATTTCGTTATGTAGAGAATAATTGGTCATTATCCGTTGATCAGGTATTTCAGAACGGGTAGGTCGACTCTGTGTGTGTGTGTGTGTGTGTGTGTGTGTGTGTGCTTTTGTGTATGTGGGGGTGCAGGGCTTAGCTTTGTGATTGATCTATAAATCTTATGCTTTGGTTTTCAAAGAATATATATATATATATATATATATATATATATATATATATATATATATATATATACCAATCCCTCCGCACGAACAGGATGCGACACAAAGATAATGTCTTAAGCGGAGTTTAAAACAGATTTCAATTTCAAGTTTTCCTTCTCCTAGACTGGTTACCTAGCCAAGGTTAAAGAGCCCAGTCTTCCCTAATATTTAGCCAAAGGTGGAAGGAGAATATATGGATTCATACCTTTCCCAAGGGTATTAGTGCTATGTGAAATTTAAACAGCCACGTCAAGAATTCGAACTTTGTGTGTGTGTGTGTGTGTGTGTGTGTGTGTGTGTGTGTGTGTGTGTGTGTGTGTGTATGTGTGAGAGAGAGAGAGAGAGAGTAAGGGAGAGAGAGAGCGCGTGTGTGTGTGTTTGAGTGTACTGAGAAAGAAAGAAAAAAGAAAGAAAGAAAGAAGAAAAGAAAGAAGAAAAGCAAGAAAGAATTGGTATTGGTGCCTATAGTGATGATGAATCGAAACAACCGCTCTTTTTTAGTAATCCTCAACAAACATAGACATGGCGACAAAACAGTTTCCAGATCTTCTGACTAAACAGAAAAAAATACAAAAATCGGATTTATGTGAATTTCAAACAAAGTAAATACAGCAACGGAAGACCTATCAGTAAATAACAAATAGATTTCTTCAACAAGTTCGCACCTAATATAGAATGCTTGCAAAGTATACTAATATAGACAAGTCATTTATATGCGGACATTTTTCTTTGTGGAAGGCATATTAGATAAAATGGTGTCACAGGGTCGAAAATACTAACCAATGATCGTGACGCCTAAATGGAAAAAAGATTAGTCGTTAGTAATCCGCATTTTCTCTTTCTATTCAAACGTTTAGATGAGTTGGAGATTGTAAGCTGATTGACGCCGAAGCCAAAAATGTCCTCCAATTCATTATTGTATATTGCAGCTTGGATGAAGTTGAATAGAAATGCTATCGTTCATCGAGCTGGATAATTAAATTACTTATGAATCTCTGCGTGCGTACGTGCGTGTCTGCGCGCGCACGCGCGTGTGTGTGTGTGTGTGTGTGTGTGTACAGATCGTCTAAAGATGCTTTGAGAGTTATATGTTTTTGTTTGATAAGTTCAAGTACTGTTCGGTCAACACTCTGATTTCTTCGAATGAGATGAACAATTCACTTCAGTTTTGCTTTCAATCTTTTTTGAATAGAAATTCTTTCGAATTTAATTAACTCGTTAATACTCTTGGCTGATTAAAATGTTTTAAAATGCACAATTTTGCTAACATCAAGTACAATTCGGCACACTACACTATAATATACCAAGTACGCCTGATACTCTCCGTGTGCTACTCGCCAGATTTGCCTCTATGGTTTGAAGCAATCCATTTTTAATCCGTTTTAAGACTTCTTTAGCTTCCCTGATCGTCGAGATTTTTTCAACCCGAGCGAAATTTCTTGAACCATTTTTTTTATTGTACTGTGATCAACTGCACCTTCACTTTTCACACACATGTTTTTGGTCGCTTTCATAGCGTTAAGGCTCAGTTCAAACTCGTTAATTGGACTACCTTGCATATTCATCTGTGTATCTTTCAAATAACACAAGAAATGAAGCAATGCACAACGTGTCAGCGCACCAACTACCACGATACTACCAACCAGAGTTTGTACCTTCCACGACTTAGACTACTTCGTGATATATTGTTACGATTCGTGTGGCCATTTTATGGCGGTAATTGAAAGCAGTTTTCCAGTGGAGACCCCTTTTGGTATAAAGTTTGATCTTTTATTGAAGTAGAATGGTGCTGTATCAGTTTTAATCCTTGTCAGCTGATCCGTGGTAAAGAATTGTATAGTCCTCATCAGTTGGTCCGTGCTTAGAGAGTTTGTATAATCCATGTCCGTTCGTCTGTATATCGAACGAGCAATTGAGCGACAATTTATCAACGCCTTTAAATAGTAAATCAAGTACGGGTTTGAATGTTTTGATTTGCCGATTCAGCCACCGCTGTTTTGGAAGAGTTTATAAATTCAAGTTGTGATCTTCAACACACCTTATATTCTAGAAATAATAATTAATAATTAAGGAAGCGCGTGGTGTAATGGTTAAAGTCATGGGAAATGGACTCGTCGCCCTGAGTTCAAATCCTGGACGTGGTAATTGCATTTCACTTTGCGCTAATACCATTGGGAAAGATATGAATCCTACTCTCCCTCCAGCTATGGGTAAATAGTAGGGCAGTCTGGGTTCTTTAACCTTGGTTAGGCAGCCGGTCTAGGAGAAGGAAAACTCTGAATTCAAACCTGTTAAACTCCGCTAAAGAAATTGACCTTGTGTCGCATCCTGCTCGTGAGGAGGGATTGGTAAATATATATATTCTAGCAATAATCCGACATATATGCGCCGCAAAACTTTTAATTCACCCTTGATTTGAATTTTAAAGCTTGACTATTCGAAATAATATCAAAAACTGAAATATTCTTCTTAATATCCATTTCTGTTCACTAACCCGAAATTATTATAAGATATTAACAATAGAAGCTAAAAATACAACAAATCTATATTCTTTTCCATGAGTTTCCATTCATTTCTGAAATTCGAGTTTTAATATGTTTGATTGATTGATTGATTTTAACTCCATATGTCAACACGTCTCACCTTCACATGCAGTTTAGTCTTATTCCCAAGACACCCCTTTCTGGACCTTTTAAGCATTTGCAAATGCTTAAAAGGACCAGAAAGGGGTGTCCTGGGAATAAGACTAAACTGCATTTGAAGGTGAGTCAGCGTATTCTAAGTCACACCGATGGAGCGAGGGTTTATATATAGAGAAGTGATTAACTAAATATAATTCTTAGAACGGATCAGACTCTTCTAGAATTTAATATTCAGTGACTTCTATTTGTCTCATCATTCTTGTGAAAATAGTTTTGATGTAATTTGATATTCATTTGGTTTTGTTTTACAGCATATCAACCTCGGTGGGTCATTTAATGCCGATAAAGTTTTCAAATAAATCAATTCTTAATGGATAATACAATTTTGTTTATAAACTCATGTTTTCGTGTTTTCTGTTTAACCCATAGATGGGACCCTAACAGGTACTACCACTCCGGGCCAGAGTGGACCAGGGAGCAATGGTGATGAAGGGGTGCTCCACATTCCCCAAACCTCCAAAACTGGAACCTCACCATCAGATAGAGTTTAACGTCATTCCCAGGACACGTAGACCCGCAGCCACCACCTTCTAGCACCCATATGATAAAAATGGTGGGGATTGCCATAACGGCAATAGGGTTGGGGCAATCATATAGGTGCTAGGGCTTGACGTGACCAGCCGATTGATCGGAGGGGGCCTCTCCGACCACCTGTCTAGCCTAAGTAAGGGTCTAAATTTGATATTCAATTAAAACGAACAATTTCCAGAAAATTCCGGAAAAATCTTCAGCAGCTTGCTATATATAATTGATTTGAAAGCAATACAATATTTGTTTTGTCTCCTTAAACCTTTTCTAAGCTTTCTATAAGTAAAGTCGTCGGGGCGGCCTAATGTCGCTATCAGCCAATCAGTGCGGGAGTCTATCCCCTTTTCACTAGCACTAGACAAAGGAGATTGTTTTTGCGTCTGAGGTGGAGCGCTAAACCTACCATCAGCTCCTTACTTTACCGCACAGATCCCAGTGCTACTCATACGCTGAGTTAGCGAGGGCCAGTATCGAACTAAGAACCTTGCGGTTTCTAGCCGAACACTCTACCGACTGAGCTAAATACATAAATATTATTTTTTAAGATCATTGTTATCCTAGTATCAAGTAGGTTTACTTTCATTTAAAATTCACGACCAATCATCGTCATTTCGTAAATCATTCATATTCAGTCCCTGGAAAATAATAGCTGCCTAGAAAGTCATAAGTTCTATAACGAAAGGTTTAGCTGCCTTCTTTACTGATAAACACAAATGATCAAAAGGAGAAAGGGTATATTAGAGTGTATAGGAGAAAGGTCTATTAATGTGGTGGTCATTCATGTAGTAGACTTTTATAAAAGGTACATGAATGGTTTCCAATATGCTCTCTTCTTTTGAGCAAATATCGTGTATGTTTCCTTTGACAAAAGACCTTCAGAATTAAATATTTTAAACAAAGTTACCGCCATTTTACGCTTGACACATTTTATTTCTTTTATGAATATTATTTCAACAAAAGGTTCTGTGAGTTAGCAATAGAATTTGAAAGAAATAGTCATAAACTTTACGATGTGAAGATGGCTACAGTCGTGCTGCACAAAAAGGTGCAAACAATTTGTGATATACAAATGGAATTTTAAAAGCCACACAATTCTTTTACTGAAATTGTTAACTGAGATTAGTCTTATAAGTTTAATTATAATATATTCAGAGTCAAGTCAGGACAAGACACGCCTTCTTTTTTACGTGCTATTGTACTATGTAAACTATTGCTACCTGCTTCATGGTCAGGTTATAGGCGACTAAATTGACACACCTATTAGGCGCTGCCCTGGCTTGTCTAGTGAGGTAGGTGTGTGAACACCCAGAATCACTAAGAACAAGAGCTGTCAAAGGGCGGATACGTTACAGGGAAGCCAACGGCTATCCACACCGATAGTAGTATGATTGGGGTACTTATTACTCACATAAATCCCCAATACAACCTCGTGCCAGGGCTTCCGAGGAGGCTTGCCTCTTGTGAAGTGACTCAGTGCTACCTGAGACAGCACCCTGTAGCGACTCGGTAGTCCAGTCGTCTCGGACTTTCCTTTGCTACTGGACCAACTACCGGACTGCCATGACAGGGGACAGGGCACATACTTTCCACACCCCACGCACAGGTTTTACTCCATATGAGGAAGGTCATCATCGTCTGAGACGGACTTCTATAAGGAAGTAAGCAAGCAATATATTACAAGTACACACATACACACACACACACACACACACACACACACACATACACACACACATAGCCTTACATTTGAACATATATGCCCGCCTAAATTCATTAATTATTAATTAATTAATTTTCAAAATTAGGTATGACTTCAATCAAGCACATATCCTCCAAAAATTGTCGGCTAAAAAGCCATATCAAATAAACACATTGTTTGCTTACTTACTCATATATATATATATATATATATATATATATATATATATATATATATATATAGGGAGATTATGTGCTTAATTAAAGTCACACCTACCATCAGCTCCTTACTTTACCGCACAGATCATAATCATAATCTCCTTAAAAATTGTCGGCTTCGCCATTTCAAACTCATTGTTTGACCACTTCATATATATATATATATATATATATATATATATATATATATATATATATATATAGTTATTGTTAATTATTATTTGATGTAACCAATTATTTGTGTTCACATTGTGTTTGCCTGTGTACTTTGAACAAATATTCTTATTCTTGCATTAGATGAAAAGAATACTTTCTCAAAGATCTAGACAAATAATGCATGTACAATGTCAGAATGCAATTCAACCAATCATTTTAGAGTGCAAAGTATTTCGAAAATGAAGAAAGTTTCTCTCGAACTTGTCCGATTTTCCTGCCACTTTACCATTTCTCTGCAGCTTTTCAAAAAGAAAAATGATTTCAATCAGTCTGACGACTAATATAAACATCGACCTGAGGAAAGAGAAAATAATTAAAGAATGGGATGAACGCATTAGAGTAAAAAAGAAAAAAGAAAAAAAGTTTAAGCATAATCAATGGTCAAAACACAAAACTCCCATTGGGCATTTCTCACTGAAAAGAAGAAACTTCTCTGAGTAACATGAGAAAATAAAATTTCCAATCGTAATAAAAATGAGTTCGAGAAGTTCGGACAAATTCGCAAAGGAATTTTGATGAATCAGTAATTTAACATGAGACAATATCGGTAAAATGTTGCTACAATATTCTCCTAAAATATTGAAAGCCTCGAAATGTTTTCATACAACTAATTCTATAACGATAAGTAGCAACGATTCCTTTTGAACAAAACAAAATTCGAATTTCACCCTGATTTACACCAAGTCATGTCTAAAATAAAACAACTGGAAGTGCGTGGTATAATGTTTAGAGTCGTAGGAAATGAACACGTCGACCGGAGTTCAAATCCTGGACGAGGCTATTTGCATTTCACATAGTGCTAATACCTTTGGGAAAGGTACACATCCAACTATTCTCCCTCCAGTTATGGATAAATAGTAGGGCGGACTGGGTTCTTTAATCTTGGCTACGTAGCCAGTCTATGAGAAGGAAAATTATGAATTCAAATCTGTTAAACTCCGCTTAAGAAATTGACCATGTGTCATATCCTGCTCGTGTGGAGGGGTTGGTAAATATATAGAATGAAACAATGTAATGGCTTTAAAAAGGATTCAGACTAGTATATTATTAACTGCTTATTTTGATCACTAAATTTCAGTCAGTAGTTACGTATCCTTTTTACAAGAGACTGTGGACTGCTTTAAGAAGTGGCTTTCACCTGGCTGCTTTGTTTTTATAACATGTATATAATGACAATAACATATTGACGTTCTTGATTTACAGATAATCTGTTACATATACCGCCTTGCAAAGGGAATTTTTCTTCACTTTCTTTGTCTAATGACACATAGTCCAAGCTATTCTTGACAAAAAGAGACAATAGTTTCATTTCGTTCATTTTCACAATTGCAAGCCATATAGCGGAAAATGGAATTTAAAATTCCGGTTATATTTGTAACCTGCTCATTCCACCTTCGTATAAATGAGCCTTTTTCACAAACTCCTAAATTCCTTTATTCCTGAATCACCAGGCATTGTGAAGTAATTGTATGACTGGTATTTTTATATCAAACAAAAGTATGTATGTATGTATGTATGTATTTTCCAATGCACGAGTAGGATGTGACACAAGGTCAATTTATAAAGCGGAGTTTAACAGGTTTTAATTCAGAGTTTTCCTTCTCTTATACTAGTTGCCTAACCAAGGTTGAAGAGCCCAGTCTGCTCTACTATTTACCCATTGATGGAGTGATATTTGTTGAATTCATACCTTTCTCAAGGGTATTAACGCTATGTGAAATGTAAACAACTTCATCCAGGATTTGAACTCGTTTCGTCGTGTCCGATTCCTAGGACGGTATCCATTACACCACGCGTTTCGAAACATATAAAAGTATTTTTCAATTGAATGTGACATCTGAGTAAAATAATCTTGACCATATTGCTCCTGTATTTGTCATCGGGCAATATTGAGAAGACAACAGAAATGTCACATGATATGATAGTACAGAAGTTAATGGTGACATTCATGGTAATTTGTCACACAAAGAGCAACAAGCAGTTAGCAACCAAGTTTACAGCACTCAAATGAGTAGATGGGTGTGGGGGTCTTGGGCAGAGCAGAGTGAAAATAGGGAAGCATTTAAAAGGAAGCTCTTCATTAAACTGGCTCCACGGGTCTCACATGTCACTTTTTTTTTTTGGGGGGGGTTTTGCTTTTATGTTTTGGGGGAATTTTTAAAGGTGTGTACTTTTTCTTTTCTATTTTATGCATGTGTGTGTGTCTTCCAGAAATGAAGATTTGGTGTAATACATAATTTCACGCCATAATATATTCTTGCATTTATCACTGGAAATTCATTCCTTCTTCTTCTTCTTCTTCTTCTTCTTCTTCTTCTTCTTCTTCTCTTCTTCTCTTCTTCTTCTCATCTCTTTATTCGCCCTCTTCTTCTTCTTCTTCTTTATCATTATCATCTCCTTCCTCTTTTTTCTTCTTCTCTTATTCGCCCACTTCCTCTTCTTCTTCTTCTTCTTCTTCTTCTTCTTCTTCTTCTTCTTCTTCTTCTTCTTCTTCTTGTAATATTAATATGGTAAGCAACCTGTATATTTTCACTATGTATTTGAATCTGACCTTCTTATTTTTGACGACAAAATTTATGTAAAAATATGAGATATTTATTTGTTCATTAAGTTAGTAAGTAGAAAATGTTCTATATCTCGATATGATTATTACTAGCATAGTACCCATAAAAAATGAAGGGATTATTTATGTATGGATTGTCACATCTGATTAATATCAAAGTAGCTGTGTGCTAGTATCAAAGTATCATTCCCTATCACGTTATAGTATCTGTAGCTGTGAAAATCAGTTATAGAAACTTATTTTTAGAAGAGTATAACATTTAATTCTTCCTCCTCTAAAATAAAGATAACATAAACAGATATAATAAATATAGGAGATTTATAGTTTGCTTAAAGCATTATGTGTATATTTGGTTTGTAGATTTATTTTATCGGTTTGTCACAATGCGAAGGAAGAAAAGGTAACGAGTATGCTGTTCCTTTACCTGTATTTTTGTATGTCTCCTTATTATTTTCGGATTGATATCCCATATTCAGAAGACATTGGAGCCCCTAATGAGCTCCGGGGTATTCTAAAAATGGGATAGTATACATGTTAAAATACAGGTAAATGAACAACAAATTCGTTACCTTTTCTTCCTTCGCATTGTGATAAGCCTTCAAATTCAATCTACACACCATAAATATGTAGATTTTAATTTAAATTTTATTAATTTTATCAAATTTTCTCCAAAAAAAATATTAAGAAAAAAAAGAAATTACAATTATTCGCCCATTTCATTAATAACATAAAGAAGGGGGAAGGGAGGAGAAAAAGAAGAAGAGGAAGAAAAAGAAAAAAAGAAGAAAGTATCACCACGCAAAAAAAAACTTTAGCACATCCATTTCTGATTTTCGTCTCTGATGATAAAGTTTCTTTGAAATCGATAAGACAAAAAAACATCTTTTTGTTTTTAGTTTTTATATGCATTGTATTGTCTTCAAATTTTTAATATATTATCAAATTTATTAATTTTATTAATTTATTAATTTTATTAAATTTTATTATTATTTTATTATTATTTTTTATTATTTATTTCATTATCATTATTTTATTATTATTATTTTATTTATCATCTATTAAATTTTATTGATTTATTGATTTTATTAAATTTTATTCATTTTATTAAATTTGTTTTTTTTATTCTCATAATATATTTAAAAAGAAAAAAGGATAGGTGCGGATACTACACTTTGATCCTAGTCAGAGATTCTGGGGAAAAACAAATCCTGAGCATGGCTCACAGATACTCCACTCCCATCCGATGTAGAAGTTACAGACTGATGAATAAAGAGACAAAATTCAAACAGAAAAATCATACAGCATCTTATTTAGATAGATAAGGATTCTGTTTATAAATAATATTTGGCCATGAAATGTCCATGGATGCTGACAAGTCGGAATGATAGATTTCTTTCCTGGAATTAATAATCCACGACCTGACAATTCCTTCTTCGGAAAATTTTATGCCTAGAGCGCTCACCTTGATTTTCAACTTTTTCACAGAAAGCAATATCTCAAAGTCGATAATTTATTTGGGCAAATAATTCTTAACGCCTTGTCAAATATAAATGATCCTCATATTCAAAAAAGAAGGTCATAGCCTCCTTCATAGGTGCTTGGTGTAATGGTTACAGTCGTAGGAAATGGATTCGTGTACCAGAGTTCAAATCCTGGACGAAGCTACTCTTCCTCCAGCAAGGTAAATTATAGGACAGACTGTGCTCTTTAATTTTGGCTAGATAACCGGTTTAGGAGAATGAAGACTCTGAATTCAAACCTGTTAAACTACCATTAAGAAATTTACCTTGTGTTGCATCCTGCCCGTGCGGAAGGATTGATATATATATATAAATATGTGAAGAGATGGAAGTGAATCCGACGGTATGTAATATATTAAGAAAATTGAAAGAACACATACTCACACACTCTCATACTCACACCGTAAAAGAGAATATTTGACGTCACATTTCAAACTTTTCATTTTTCAGCGTCCTTTTCTTCAGATTTCAAATTTTGAACAGATTGATAAACAAGGATTATCGCTTGCTTTTCTCGTAATTCTGTGATAAAATTTTTTTTATCACTTTCCTTATACCAACAAATGCCCTGAAGATGATCTAATTAATAGTTCGAAACACTGCAGTGTCGGCCAATAAACTTACCACTCAACTTATTTAAACCTGTGTTTTTTCAATTTTTTAATATACTACACACACACACACATATAAATATATATATATATATATATATATATATATATATATATATATATAGATAGATAGATAGATAGATAGATAGATAGATAGATAGATAGATATACTCTCATTCATAGAATAATGAGACGGGTACACTGAGATAGATACATATAGTTGAATGATTTAAGTATAAAATGTATACATTAAAAATGCGAAAACTACGATGGTTTAGAGATGATAGTATAAATATGCTTATCGCATAAAATATTAGGGTTCGAGGTATTTTTAAGTTGTCTGGTTTTTGCGAGAAGCATCGTCAATACAGCATCGAGCTGAGAAGCTAAAGTTGACGTTTTAAACTTTGCAGTAAGTTTTGTACAAACGAAAGACATTTTTTTAATGATAAATCGACTGCAAAAGGACATATACTATCAGATTTATTGACCTCATGACTTTTCTCTTTTTTTAAGGGACAGATGATTCTATCTCTCTCTCTCTCTATATATATATATATTATATATATATATATATATATATATCACTCACACACAACACATACACACGCGAATTATTTTTCTATCCTCATACATCTTTGTCTATCTTTTTCTTTATCCGTCTTTCTCTCCATGTTTTATCGACTACCGTCTGTCTTTTCCTTTTTTCTTTCTTAGTTCTTGTCTGTCTGTCTGTCTGTCTCTGTCTCTGTCTCTTTCTCTGTCTGTCTGTCTGTCTGTCTGTCTGTCTGTCTGTCTCTCTCTCTCTCTCTTCCACATGTGTGTAGATGTGCTGTTTCTCCTCGTATCTATCTGTATTATCTGTGTCCTTCTCTCCATGTTAGTATATCTCACATTCTTCTCTCTCTCTCTCTCTCTCTCTCTCTTCTCTCTCTCTCTCTCTCTCCACATGTGTGTAGATGTGCATGTGTTTCTCCTCGTATCTATCTGTATCTATCTGTGTCCTTCTCTCCTCTCTCTCTCTCTCTCTCTCTCTCTTCTCTCTCTCTCTCTCTCTCTCTCTCTCTCTCTCTCTCTCTCTCTCTCTCTCTCTCTCTCTTTCTTTCTTTCTTTCTCTCTCTCCTCTCTCTTCTCTCTCTCTCTCTCTCTCTTCTCTTCTCTCTTTCTCTCTCCTCTCTCTCTCTCTCTCTCTCTTCTCTCTCTCTCTCTCTCTCTCTCTTGATTGTTTCACTCTCTCTTTCTCTCTTCTCGCAAACATACACACATGCATGCAGAAACATGTATATATATATATATATATATATGTGTGTGTGTGTGTGTGTGTGTGTGTTTATTTTCTTTGTTTCTATGTGTATATGTGTGTGTGCCTAAATGTGTATGAGCGCACGAATGAATACCTAAAATAATATAATATAAACGTTTATTCAGTACACCAGTATGTGTGTGTGTAATTACGTGTGTGTATATTCTCATGTATGAGTATGCATATGTACATTTATATGTGTGTACTTGCTGATGTGTAATCTCTTAATCGCCCATTCCCGTCATCTTGCTCTGACGTGAGGCGACCAATGTTAACAGGCCAGTCAAGACAGATACGACCGGCCCGGCCAATGTGGACAGTTCACAATGATGAACTGATTTCGTTACATTGCTTGTTTGCTGCATTCCTACCCCCTGCCTCCCCCCATCACCCGCTCCGTCATGGCACCATAACCTCAACCAAGAAATTACCACCCAGTCCGCCATTGCCCCTCCTCCCCTCAACCCCTCTCCGCTGTAAAAATTCCCCAACCTCTGCCATGAACGATAGAAATTTATTACCGTACCTTTCTGCAAATCAAGAAATGAAACCAATCACCATCGTCCGATTATGAGAAGCAACGCTACAAGAATGCGAATTAGTGCAACAATTAGAATCACAATCGCTATAAACGGCCTCGTTTTCGCTGCTATGGCAACCCCATTAATTATAACATGAACGAAATCGACAGTCAGACTACAGAGCTAACATACAATTTATGACGTTCATGACTCAGCGCTTTGGACATTGGTACTCTAAATGAGTGAAATCTACTCGAACAACAAATTAAACGATATGTCCCGAGACATTTTCT
Source organism: Doryteuthis pealeii (assembly GCA_023376005.1). Taxonomy (NCBI): domain Eukaryota; kingdom Metazoa; phylum Mollusca; class Cephalopoda; order Myopsida; family Loliginidae; genus Doryteuthis; species Doryteuthis pealeii. Next base: position 42,031,747 of record CM042147.1, on the reverse strand, counting down.
TATCGGGAATGTTTTACGATTATTAATTGTTATTTTTCATTCCCAGATTGTCATCCATTCAGAAATAACAAGCGAAATTATGGCTTAACTTCCAATCAAAACAGGTAAACAACCGCCAAGATGTCGTATATCGATTTTTAAAATGTCCAAACCGCTTACAAGATAAACGTATCCCGATCTTCATTTAACCCTGCTTGGCTATAGTCTGTAACAAGACTATAAAAAGAAAAGTTTACTAAATATCAGTGTAGTTTCTTCTGAGTAAATGGAATTTTTAGTGTTTTTAATACTTAAAAAAACTGGTTATTTGTTTATGTAAAATTAGCGAATTTACCGCGCGTGTCCAATTCGTGACAGGCTTGCTACCCTCACATCATTTGCTGTTCGCAATCTCACTATACAGTATTTGAAATATCATATATATGATCTTATAGACATTTTCTACTCACAAAATGTAGAAAGGTATTCCTAGTATTATCTTTAATCTCAAAAGAGTATTTTTTTCTATATATTCTATATTCAATCCTTGGATATAGTACCTTTTACATCTCCCTTTACCTTTTACCTGTTTTTGTATTACGGCATTTCAACCATTTTCGGGTCATTTAATGCCGAATAAAGTCATTTTAGTATTAGGTTGCTTACAGTTGTAAAGTTTTTAAATGCCATCATTGGCCAGTTGAAAAGGGCTTAAAGAAAGTCATGTGTTATGGAATCCTTTGGTAAGCGTATAAGTCCTATCCTGCGTATTGGTAAAGGTCCAGTGATTTAATCCTATGTCCGTCGTCAATGAATGTCACAGTAGTTATGGCCAGTGGGGTCGGTTAAGTATAGTATCAACTTCAGAGTACTACCAGTGATTGGCCAAGAGATAGATCACATAATTCTGGCCAGCACACACCTTATATGAGAAAATTCTCAACAACAGTACCTGCTGTTACTTAAATGGTCACATATCTGAGTATTGAATAGGCAAATCGCTGCTTAATTTCGACGATCTAGCGGAAACTGGTACTTTCAACGTGACTTAACCATAAGCCGGGTGAAATATGAGACTGAGATTCAAATAAAAGATATCAAGCTTTTTCAAAGAAAAGAAGTTAAAGTGCTTCGCTGTGTTCCACTATTTGCAATGAGTGAGACGCGTTGATATGATCCCGCCATCTTGTTGCTCATTGAATAATCTTCAAGGAAATAAAATATTCACAAAAGAAAAACTAACCAAAATGAAAAATTAGTTCGAAAAGTAAATTTGACTAAGATATTTTGGTTAATCAGAAAAATGAATAACGGATTCTCGAAGGTGAAATCGAAAGTAAATTAAAAGAACTAGCAAATATATGCACATACTTAAATTTTAATGTAATAAGATATTATATTAAATTAGAAATATGAAACTAAATAAAAATACAGATAAAAAGATTTGAAACAGAAGGGGGTATAATCGAAAAATAGTACAACTGAAACTTACTCTTCCATCACTCACGTCTCTCATTGCTAAATTTTCCTAATTTAAAGAATAAAACTTTAATTCCGAGAGAAAGAAAAATATCATCTCTCTATGTTCAGAATTATCTTCAGAATTTGACAGTATATAAGAGCCTTTTCTGTTCGCATTTAATTTTACAATACTATAGAGCCAGGATAAGTCAAATTACTGTCACCTTCTGAGTTGATAATAGTGTGTCTAAACTTCCATTAGAAAATCTGGGAGATTTTTTTCCATTTTGGAAGCAAAGAGACATGTCTCATATACCAGAAAATCTGATAATTCCTTATTCTCAACTTGATCCAGTCCAGGTGAAATTCAAGATTATTTCTTAATTAAAGACTTTTTACCTAGTGGATTTCCACAACATTTTCTTTGTGATGAAAAAAAAAAAACATTTTAGTCTGGTCGTTCGGGAAGATTAGGAAAGTTTGAAAATTCGTCAGGAATTTCAAAATGATAAAATTGCAGAGAAAGAAAACTTGACTTCAAAAATTAAATATTTTCAGTTTTGATTTCAAAATATTAATTGTAGGAAAACTTTTAATATCCATCCATTCGTCATCTGAAGGCGAAAATAGAAATCTTTAAGTATTTAACAGATTTAGCTTAGTCACCGACGACTACTATGTAGGTGATGGCTAATAGTCGGATGGGAGAGGAGAAACACAAAAAGACAAATCGCATCCTCGAGTGTTCGGACCTATTTTACTTTATTCTCTCCATTCAGTTCCTGAGGATGTGGAAGTCGGAGGAAATGAATGACTAGCACAAGGTGTGGGGTATCTTTTTCGTATGAACCGGTTCTTCTCGTATATTTGAATGGTTTCTTGCTATCTGTGCACATGAATGTTTGTCTCCGTGTACCCAAAATGCCAAAAGTGAGAAATAATCGATAAACCCATCGTCTTTTATTGGGTTCCACAGAAAACCCGACCCATACCTCCACCTTATGTAGGTGGCATCAATTACTTACATGGCCGATGGAGTTTGGTAATCCCGGCAAGTCCTTAACTGCTGTTTTCAGTTCAAGGAGCGGATGAGATGTTTAACTTAGTCAATTCGTCTTTTAGGCTGTACTATACACAATATTATCAAGTACCTACAGAAAAAGGAATTCTATAGTTGATACATTAAGTTAATATAATCCAGCTTTATTAACAGTTCAAACGAGGGTAGCTAAATTTAGGAAGGGAAGGGAGAGTCTTAGAGATGATCCAATGTCTAGACGTTCTGTTATTATTCTTGGTCGTCATTTTGGGCCTTTAGGTGTCCTATTGGTAAACCCAATAGTAAAAAGGGTGTAGTCTCCGTAGAAGAAAGTCTATTGTATTCCGTGAACTCCTAGGTAGAACAAGAGTGTACACCTTGTAGCAGTGAATCCAGTTGTAGTCTTTCTGGTATCAAATCCAGTTATCAACATATTTCAGGGCAATTACAAACTACCTTAAATGTATTCTATGACGTTTTTCATTGATCAAAATATATCAACAGTGTAACAAGCCGATCACATCACGGGAAAATCTGACGTTGAGGCAAATTCAGCTGGTTTCCATGAACATTTCTGAAGCCAGGATGATTCCAGGTATATAGAGACAATCGATGTAGTGGAAGTCTCTCTCACCCTCTGCTCTAATGTAAGTAAAGGTCGTTTTATGTGTTGGGAAGGTGATGGCCTCGGGTTTTGTGGGGGTTGCGTGGGGGGCTTCAAAAGAGCCACATCATCAATGGAGAGTACAATGTCAACATGATGAGGCAGTTATGAAATTCTAAAATCACAATTTTCTTTCTTTTTCTATAAGTAAAGTCGTCAACATAGCATAAAGTCGGTATCAGCCAGACAGTGAGGGGGTCTATTCCCTTTTCACTAGTGCTAAACCAAGGAGATTGTTTTTGCGTTTTAGGTGGAGAGCCACTTCTACCATCAGCTACTTACTTTACCGCACATATCCCTGTGCTACTCATACATTGAATTGGCGAAGACTGGTATCGGACAAAAGGCCTTGTGGTTCAGGCATATTCTCTACCGACTGAGCTGAACAAGTCGTTTATAGGTTACATAGTCGACTAAAAATTGAAACTGTATTTGTTGTGCATATAAAATTAAAAATCCTGTGAGATCAATAAAACCTGAAAAAAAATAATTTGAGTGTGTTATGTACTCGGTACCCTTTGCAGCCAACAGAAATCCACAAAGAAGGAAATTTAGAAATTACAAATTTCATAGCAGACCGGAAAACAGATGAAAACTATCTTGTTACATTAGATCGACGTTCCAGTAGACAAGTCATTGGTTTCAATGGCTGTTCTCTGTTACTATGATTTACAATAGTTGAATACCCACCTTATCATTTTAAGAAATGGATAAATGCTTCTTCATTAATGTGATCAAAGCACTACAACACCAATTGAAGAAGTGCGTGGACTACAAGAGGTGACTATGTTGAAAGCTGAACCTCATTTAGTGACATTCCGTGAGTATATTGGTCAGCCTATGAACTTTTCAGTCGACCTTCGTAGATCTGACAAAGCTGAAGTGTAAAGTTTAG
>CM042147.1:41987709-42025209 GCA_023376005.1 Doryteuthis pealeii | reverse complement strand
GGAAAGGTTCAGAAGTATAGAGAATGGCGGGAACTTAGTTGCCAAACCCAATAAACACTGATGAATGTCAGAGAGTTGTTCGACTGAAACATGATCAAAAGATTAAAATCATTAATCGAATAATGACACACACCTTTCCTGGGAACTTTGAAAACAACAAATATTCCCAAACTGAATATAACTCTTCTTGTTGCGCATGTATTTGATGACACCAGTTCCGTTATCATTCAAGAGAAAAACAAACACATTCCTGAAAACTGATCCCCTAACACATCCATACATCATTGTATTTCAACCAATTAAAGAAACGAGCGAGCCAACACTGGACATGTTTTGTCTGTTGTTTCATTTTAAAGAGAAAAGAATTCCCCGTGGAAAAGGACTCCCGTGAAAATGAATGATCTCGTAATCTGATTTCAATTTTCCTTTTCAACGTGAAGAGAGCGTATATCATCAAAATAGTTTCCCCCAGAGAAACTTCTTAGTCAAGTCATGCAAGAAGCGAATAATGATGCTTCCCCATAGCGCATTAACTCGCAGAATCCCATGCAGGCGGCTCGGATATTCCTAATCATTGTAGATTATTTATTTGGTGACAACAACATAAAGAAACTCAGGACCAATAGCCACAGCTTCATATTGTAATGAATATGTTATGTAGCTGTTGAAAATTTTACAAGCCTACGAATGTGCAAATTGGTGAACAATAAATGCTACCGTAATCTTTCTATTTGAATGAGTCTATGTATCTTTGATATCCTGGCTTTTAACGAGGATGGACCACTGACCAGACAAACTGGACAAACGATAAAATTTTGACAAACGCCACTTTTAGAAGACGCAGAAACAAATCGATTTCACTTAAAGTCTGGACTATTTGATATTTACTTAATCATTCGATTATCAAATTGACAATCGACGAAAACTTTGGCCAGTAATCTTTTAAAATACGAAGACTTCGCATGCAATCTTCAATAAAGTAATACGTATTTACTACATATCGATTGCTATATAATGGTCATTTACTGCTAAACAAGATTTTTTTCAGTAAAATTCCAAGTTTTTCATAATAAATCTTTTAATTTTGATTCTGTGTTGTCTTCTGATTCATTGACATATATGTGGGTCTTGTGTTCGTTAACAGACTTTTTTCAGCATTGTTTATCGCTGATATTCGGATCACCGTCCACTGCAGATGTAAGTTGTCTGAATGCAACAAAAAAAACTTCTTCGTGTTGGGCTGGTCATTTCTTGTTTTTATTAATCAATTAACAACACTTAGCTGTTTTCTGATAAAGCTTTTATTTCTTATAAGGATATTATTTAACAATCTGGCCCATATTGATTCCGCCACGGGGGATATGCCGACCCTCGGAGCGAGTCCACTCGCTCTGAAATCTGTGTCGCATCTGAAACTAATTCTCACGCGTAATTGCGCGGTTTTAAGGGGTCAAGTAACAAGGTTATTACCCGTCAATAACTGTCGAATAACTTTCCACTGGACCCCGTCATTTTTAATCTAACTGGCCCTATCCAAAATATTCTAACTACAGGTACGTACATAAATCATAAGCTTTTTATGAATTATGTAACAAACAGAAATGTTACCCACAGCTAATCTGCCTGACATTAATGCACTTCTGGGTGTTCAACTGCTGCGGATTTGACTTGTGATTCATTTAGTGGGATTAAGCTTTATAAACACCAAAGAATTTTGTTTTACCCATTTTTCCAAGTCTTTCTACCAAGTGTCAACATCTACATTGTTTGAAAGTCTATGATTATTATTTTTGTTAGTATTTCTTCAATCTCAGTTTTAATTGCTTTTTCTTGAAACTTCCACTTCAAGTATCGCCCGAAATGTATTCTTTATTTCTGGAATGCACCGACTAGGGATCTGGTTTGGTTGAGTTTGGTTTATTGTTATAACTTTATATTTTCAATATTCCTTGCATTTGTTTTTAATCGAAATTTCTTAGTTGTCAATAGTTTTTTTTACTATTGGATTCTAATAAAACGATTATATTGTGGAAAGAAACTAATGAATAATTTTCTTGCAATCGCACTTTATTTGATTTAAGTTTAATTTCTAATAATTTACTCAAATATGATTTTAAGCAACTAACAATAATCCTTAGTAAAAGAAAATTATAGCATCAAGTAACTAAATACAAATAATACATATAACTTAATAAAAGTAATTTGCAGTTATATTATATCAAATATTTCTATCTAGTACAAATAATTCGCATATACTTGTATGGTTTCAAGAATTCCTATCTAAAGAATAATCTGCACATAGCTGTATGGTTTCAAGTATCCTATCTAATAGAAATAATTTGCACACATTTATATGGTTTCAAGTATTCCTATCTAATGAAAATAATTTGCACATAGTTGTATGGTTCAAGTATTCCTATATAAGAAAACATTGCACGCACTTGTATGGTTCAAATATTCCTATCTAATACAATAATTTGCACATATTTATATGGTTTCAAGTATTCTATCTAAGAAATATTGTATGGTTTCAACCTATATTGTTGTATGTTTCAAGTATTCCTATCTATACAAATAATTTGCCATAGTTATATGGTTTCAAGTATTGCTATCTTATACATAATTTATATTAAAGTTATGTTTCAATATGTATAGTTTCAAGTATTTCCAATTTAATACAAATATTGCACATAGTTTATGGTTTCAAGTATTCTATCTTATACAAATAATTTGCACAGTATGGTTTCAAGTATTGCTATCTAATACAAATAATTTGCACACAGTTGTATGGTTTCAAGTATTCCTATCTAATATTAATACTTATATGGTTTCAAGTAACTATTTCTATTTAATAATTGGGTGACAGACTCTTTCCACTCACTACACTGGATTTTAATGGGTGTTTCAGATCCTCCGGAGAGGTGTCCGCAAGATTTTGAGCAGATGCATCGGATCTTCACCGGATAGAAGATATGACCTAACTTCTGTTATTATGTGTCATGGGTGGCTGCGTATGTTCATCTAACATTCCACTGCGTTCTCACCTACGGCGTTGATGACGTCTTTATCGTTTGCGATGGGCTTCAATGATGACGACTCCTACGTGATATGTGCCAAATACATTGTTAAACTATTATAGCAGTATTATTGTATGCACATTTTGAAGCCAATTTCTGTTGAAAGTTTCGGCATAAATTTGCTTGTGAAGTCACTTAAAATTCACTAATAATTATACACATGAAAATGGAAAAGATATCAATGCATAATAACCAATAAATTAATTATATACAGAGCAATATTTAACTTTGAAAGAAAGAGAAAATGGTTTAGGTATTTCTTTCTTTGAAATATATATATATATATATATATATATATATTATATATATTATATATATATATATATATTTCGTAAGACATGTGTTATTGAATAACACGGAGTATTCTTTTTTCATTTTTTGTATTGATATTTTTTCCAGTTTCTGGCTATCCTTTTTGAATCTGGATCGAGTTGATTCATCATATTTTTCATACTTATTTCCCGAGCGCTTTCGACTGTTGCTCCAGTCGTATTCATGGGGTTATGTAATTTGGTTTTTAGTTGATTTTTAGTTTTGTTATCTATGCTTTTATCGAATTCAGAGAGTCTATTATTTTTAAGAGGGGGGTTAGGTGAGTGTTAGTTATTGAAGATATTTAATACGTTGTCTCCGATTTTAAAGGCTATTTTATTAATGTTAGGTTTTTTATTTTTAATGCATATGGCTTCTAGGATCTGTAGGCGTTTCTTATTGTTATTTTTGTAGATAATTTTAGTATTTTCGTTTAAGATTTTTCTAATTTCGGGGGAGGTGGATTTTCTGGGTGTTTTTAATAAATACGACTGGCGAAACAGTCGAAAGCGCTCGGGAAATCAGTATGAAAATATCATGAATCAACTCGATCCAGATTCAAAAAGGATAGCCAGAAGACTGGAAAAATATCCATACAAAAAATGAAAAAGAATACTCCGTGTTATTCAATAACACATGTCTTACGAATAATTTGCTGCCAAAATACACTATATATATATATATATATATATATATATATATATATATATATATATATATATATATATGTTGTTCTGGTTCCAACGGGAGAAAATTCAATATTTGATAAAAAAAAAAAGGAACGTCCGCAATGTATTTTGTTCTCAGAAAAAAATTTTTAATTCTTTTTGTTTACATATGCAACACGTGTTTCAGATCTTCTGGTATCTTCTTCAGGCTTTGAAGAAGATACCAGAAGATCTGAAATACGTGTTGCATATGTAAAACAAGAAGAATTAAAAAGTTTTTTCTGAGAACAAAATACATTTTGCGGACCTTCCTTTTTTATATATATATATATATATATATATATATATATATATATATATATATATATATATATATACATATTATGTATTAATATTTACTTTTTAAATGTGAGTACACTCTCCTATGGAAACCAATACATGGACATGCTAATATGGGCCGCCCAGCAAGCACCTACATTGACCAACTATGTGAGGATGCTGGTTGCTGCGCAGAAGAACTCTCAGGAGCGATGAATGATAAGGAAGGTTGTCGAGGGATTGTCATGGATATCCGTGCTGAGTGTGCGACATGATGATGACACCCATATACCATATTCACGTACACACACACACACACACACACGCATATATATATATATATATATATATATATATATTATATATATATATATATATATATATATATGCATTATCATTTCCTCTTTTTGAAAATCTATTGATTACAATAAAATTTCAAACACATAGTAAACGCAAAATATTGAAAATACTAGATGTTTTTCTTTCATGAAAAATGTTAACTCTCTTTCGTTCCATTATTAAGATCTCCTTAGTTATTTACTACATTGATCCTAGTATCACGCGTGGTTAGGATTGAACTTGTAACCTACTTTGTCACTTAGAACTATATAAACCCAACCCCTATATTCGTTGCGCGATATCTCCAACTGGACAAACCAGAGAGATTTTTTTAACTTGTAAAGCAAAGGGTCTTTTACCTAAAATATTTGGTTAAACTTGCAAATCGTCGTCAAAATTAAAACGGAAACTTATTTGGTGGTGATCCATGACAGTTTAACTACAGAACTTTTTTGCGAATTGGGTTTAGGGGTTTGGTGATTAAGGTTGTTTTTAATTACGTATTGCTTAAAAAAAGATTACTATACATTTGATGTTGAAAAATATTTTTTAAAACCATGTTTAATTGAAATTATACATTGCAATACTAACACAAACAACTGAGACTAATGTGTGTACCGTTGGATTCAATAATTAATTTCAATGATTAATTAAATGAATAGTAATTAGGTGTTTTTTGTTGTTGTTTTTAAGCAATACATAATTAAAAACAACCTTAATCCCCAAACCCCTATACCTAATTCGCAAAAAAGTTCATTCATCTGCTGTAGTTAAACTGTCATCGATCACCACCAAATAAGTTTCCGTTTTAATTTTGACAACGATTTGTAAGTTTAACCAAATATTTATCTTACCTTCATCCCATAAGAGCAGACGGTTTCCCCTTTTCATTCCATATATGGTCAGCCATACCCGACTTTTCAACCCCCCCCCCCCCGTGCCACTGCTTTTTGGTGCTCCTCTAGTCTTATTATCAGTGGACGGCATGTCTTTGTATACTTTGTAACAGCTGCATGGAATTGAATATGCACAATTCGTAGTCATATATATATATATACCAACCCCTCTGCATGAATAAGATGCGACACGAGGTCAATTTTTTAAGCGGAGTTTAACAGGTTTGAATTCAGAGCTTTCCTTCTTCTAGACTGGTTACCTAGCCCTGGTTAAAGAGCCTAGTCTGCACTGCTATTTACCCATAGCTGGAGGGTGAATTAGATTCATACCTTTCCCAAGGGTATTAGCGCCATGTGAAATGCAAACAGCACTGTTCAAGAATTAAACACGGGTCGACAAGTCCATTCCCTACGACTCTAACCATTAGACCACGCGCCTCCATACATTTTTGGTCATATAAGTCTTCCAATTTCCATATATTCATTTCACAGTTTGGTACACTTGTTGGAATGTTTTGACATATAAGGGGTGCTATGGTCCACCACTTAAACTTATAGACTCTGCGTGGGTGCATGGATTCAATCAGTCAATCAACACGCTTGAATACATGGTTAGTTAACTATTTAATTGTCAATCTTGAAAGCCGCTCAACAAAAGGATTCTACATAACACTAAGAACAAACCAAGGATTCTTCACTAAGGAACACAAAGGATTTCCACTGTAAAGGGCTTTCATCTGCAGCCTAAAAATGGCGACAAAAATCGTAACACTTTGCAAGTTTTTGAAATTTCCCGTTGATTTTTTAATCTTTCTTGGTTGGATCGGTAACTTTTCAGTTCACCCACGTATTTAGAATGAGTTGAATTCTGACATATATCACCACAGAAAAGGTTATTCGTTGCAAAGTTTTGTCTTTGTGTTGTAATTAAAGAAACGTTAATCCTCCTAGTTTTATATATTAAAAAATAAAGAAATAAACATTAACCAAAAAAATGGGTAAAATGATGACAAATGCCATGAAATGTAGAAATAAATGCTGACCCAGGTGGATGAACCCAAAAGAAGAAAATGTCAGCTTTTGCTCTCATGGGAGACAGAGGTATAAAGATTAACCATATTATTTTTCAAATCGTATATCAAAAGTTGCAATGACATTAGTCAAGAATATAAAACAATATACATGTGTCTGTGAGCGTATGTATGTGCGTTCGTGTTGGTCAGATTAGGTGACACTTTTCTTATATCAGTTCAAACAGATAAAAAAAACAATGATTTTTTGTAAGATGAATCAGAGGTTCTGGTTGGTGAGCTGAACTCATCTACACAAGTCCAATATCCAGGAACTGAAATATTTCTGCGTTCAGATATCAAGATGTAAATCCGATCACAAATAAGATACACATACATCGTTACTTGCAGTTACATGCATAGGTAGATAAATAAATACAGATTTGATTTTTAGTTTATAATATCGGAATTTATTTAACCACTGAGGATGCAAACAAATTCATCTTGACGATTTAAGAATCAATATTTAAAGTTTTCTTTACTCAAACAAATTTCTTTGGGTTTCGCAAATATTGAATCTGGATCAAAACTGCTTTTTGTGCTTTATAACTCTACAAATTGACTTAACGCTGGCATATATTCAAATTTCTTCTTCTGTTTTATTTTTTTATTTTTATTTTTAGTATTATCTGCGTTATTCGGACTATTGTCGCCATCTTCATTGTTATTTGTACAACGTTTCGGCCGATATACCCTCCGGCCTTCTTCGGTATTTCTTGTCGGACTCGGGAACCTTCTCGGACTCGGGAACCTTCTTTTCGAACTCGGGAACTTTCTTGTCGTATTCGGGAGCCATCACGGAACTTTGAACTCGAATACAACAAGAAAGTTCCCGAGTTCGAAAAGAAGGTTCCGAGTCCGAGAAGGTTCCCGAGTCCAACAAGAAATACCTGAAGAAGGCCGGAGGGTATATCAGATGAAACGTTGTACAAATAACAATGAAGATGGGGACAATAGTCCGAATAACGCAGATAATACTAATCTTCAAGCCTCATCTCAAACATTCAGACAAATAGTTTTTTTGTTTTGTTTTTGTTTTTTTAAACAAGCAAAACTAATAAACAAGATTTATGGATAAATGAAATAGTTTTTTTTTAAAAACACATTTAAACAATTTTAATATTTTCGTAATCAGTAATCTATATTATACGAGGGTTAGTCAAAAAGTAAGGCCATTTTTGTTTAGGACAGGTATAATTACAAACACAGAAACATGTATCATACATGAAAATGAAGCTGGTCCTCTGTGGATCACATCCCTACTTCTCCACATAGTCACCGTTTTCTCAATAGCAATCTTCCACCTTCGAATGAGAGCATTTATCCTTGCCCCGTAAAATTCTGTTGACTGTTCTTTGAACCACTTCTTCACTACATATTTCATTTTCCTCGTCACTGAAATAATGTTTGCCTCTCAAACCCTCCTTTATGAGGCCGAAGAGATGATAGTCACCGTTTCTCTCAATCAGACTATGTGGAGAAGTAGAGATGTGATCCACAGAGGACCAGCTTCATCTAAAGGTACTGAGGTTAATTTTTTGCCTCTGTTACGAAAAGCGAACAAATAAAACGTTTTACTTATTCAATGTTCTGCAATTTTTTTTTCTTTGGTTTGCTGACAGATTTCCGCATTTTGTTCTTATTATTATCAGCGACGTTAAAAGAGACTGGAAATATTCTATTGGCAAAATATTAGCATTTCAGATTTGTAATCTTTCAAGGAGAACTTTTTTGTTGTTGTTGTTGTTGTTGTTCTGGTGGGTTAAGCGATTTTGTAGTTTTGAGATCTTCTATTGTTACTGTCATTTTATAGTATAAAAACCTGCTGATTTGATTTTTAAACAAAATGGAAGACGTGAAAGAACAAAAGATAATTTCACGATTTCTCTGAAATTATAAACAATATTAATTTGATAATTCAGCTTATGGGAAAATACAAATTCAATTTGGGGATTTTTCTTCTGGAAACATTTTTAGTTTTGTTCTATTTTGACTTAGACTGGTTGCCAGACTTTCAAAACTACTGCTATGACTATTATTATTATTATTAGTAGTAGTAGTAGTAGTAGTAGTAGTAGTAGTAGTATCAAACAGAGAAGGGCTTTTTGTCTATAAGATCAGCACACCACAAACTTTTTAGCTCTATTATCTACGAGAATAGGCTCAGTCCTAATTAGTGATTTATTTCAAATAAAAATAAATTCAACTAATTTTGTACAGAGAATACTATGACTTGTAGCTTCATCAGTAAAATGAACTGATCACCAAAGCTGCAGCCAGAATTCGACAATTCTTATCCTCAATTGTAATTCGTCATTGTCTGCAAACCACATAATCTTTTCAGTGATATTTAGATGAGATTTTCAAATAAAATGTTTGTTTTTGTTTTTTGTTTTATCTTTTTTTTATTAATATCTTCATTTTTTTCGTCAAAATTCTTTGTGTTATAAGCATTAAAAAATGAATGCGTAAAAACATTGTTGGAATAAAAATTACGTTTTTAATAGAAGCCTTTCCGTACTTGAGGCTTATATTTTCTTATAAACCTTTCTGAAAACAGTCACTTTATTCGAATGCAGTGGCATAAATCGAAATAAACCATATTTTTGCACAGAGGCAGTTAGAAATTATTCTAGGATACATTTGAAAACAAGTCAGCGAATACTGAAATGATTTTAGAACATCATATATCGTCTATTTATCTTCGGGAAATGCGAAAAACTAAGGGACAATCGAAGGAGTTTAGAAAGCGAAAAATAGAAATACGCTATCTATTAAGAAGCGTTTAAGACTATCAGATAACTATAAGGCTTGGGGTGTCTGATTTACCTGCTGGTTGAAATTATTTTGCATCAGTGCTAGAGGTCGGTGTTCGAGCCCAGGTAAAAAAAAGGGAGAATTTCTAATGCTGATTTATAAGGCAGTCAAGCCCCCACCTTCCTTCTTCAAATTGACCTTATCTCAGACTAATTTTAGTAAAATAAAATTTAAAAATTTAAAAAATTAGTGAAATAGATCACTAATTAGGACTGAGCCTATTCTAGTAGGGATCACCCCAAGCGGAGTTTTAAAAGGTTTGATTTCCTTCTCCTAGATTGGTTGCTTAACCAAGGTTAAAGAGCCCAGTGGGTCCTACTATTTATCCATAGCTGGAAGGAGAGTAGTTGGATTCATACCTTTCTCATGTGAAACTATTGCTTCGTCCAGGATTTGAACTCGGATGGATGAGTTCATTTCCTACGACTCTAACCATTAAACCACCATTACATATTTAGTACGATCTGGATTTACAGTAACATATCCAGTTGCATTTAATGCGATACCAGAACAAGTAGAGAAAATAAATGTCAGAAAGACCGTGTTGTATATGTCTCCAAAGAGACATGCAAGTTTACCTATGCTGAGAAAAGTATCTTGCAAGCTGATTGACGTCTTAATAGACTGATTTACGGCCAGATCTTTTTTGTTTCCATCAAACAGAAGATGCGATTGGCGACATCTGCGATCGATTTCAATGAACCATTCATTTATGTCACCATCTTTTTCTGTTACGTTCATCCGAATGCACGTGTTTGTATCCTAAGTTGTATTGTTTGTTTGTTTTTTTTGTTGTTTTTTTTGGTTCAGAAATTTGTATACAACTCTAATTTAGGGTCCTTTCTCTCCTTGAAGATTTGATATGTTTGTTATTGACGTGACGACAAGATCCTGGAATCCGTTCGATGATAGAAAATGCGATGAAATTCGAATGACCCTGTAATAGTAGAGTTCGTTATTTCAAGGGAGAATCTCATTGCTATTTCAGATTGTTATCTATGTCAATACGATGGTTGTTTGATGTCATTTTGTAATTGTGTATCACTGGTGAGATGGCGCTCCAAAAGAATCGAACACCAATTTAGGCTGAAGTTAGGGAAAAGGCTTTCTTTCAACTGTAATAGAAACAGTAGCAACTCTCTAAAAATGCAAGCAATTCAGAATGATAGCTAAATGGAATCTTCCAAAGATTTCTTTTATTCTTGAATTCTTGTCTTCTTTATTGAATTTCTTTCATTTTTCTTTTCATTTGTTACTTTCTTCTTTTTTCTTTTTTCTTTCATCTATTTTGTAAATTTCTTTTCTTTTCTTTTTTTCTTTTTTTTAGATTTAACTCGGTCGGTAGAGCGTCAGCCTGGGAACCACAAGTTTCCGGGTTCGATACTGGCCCTCGCCAACAGCGTATGAGTAGCACAGGGGGTCTGTGCGGTAAAGTGAGGCGCTGATGGTAAGTGTGGCGCTCCACCTCAGATGCCAAAACAATCCCATTGGGCTAGCGGAAGTGAAAAGAAGATAGACTCCCTCACTGTCTGGCTGATACCAACTTTAGGCTACCCCGACGATTATAAGTATGACACATGACTAAAATTCGTTAGGTTAAAATAGAGCGATTATAAAGATTTTATTGTGCTAATCTTCTTTATTTTGAATATCAGCAGAAAAAAAATCTAGTTTTTTACTAATATCTCAACAATGGAAAAGTAATTAAAGTAAATGAAAATTTAAAAGAGTAAAGAAAAACGGAGAAAATTTGAAAATATTGTATACAAATGATAATTCGTTAAGAAACTAAATAAGAACTTTTCTAACTGTAATGACAAACAATAACGCCGATAGACTTTGGAAAGCTTTATTCTACTTAAAATAAGTGGTACACTTGATAAGAGTTTATATAATTGTGTATTCCCTAGAGAGTTCTCTAAAGGGGAGGTAATCATAAAGTAGGGGAGGTAACTCTCAATTACACTAACCAATATAAAATAATTTGTATTAAATTCGAAATTAATACGAAAAGATTGGAAATATAATACAAACTGGGGGGGGGCATAAAACTTTTTAAATAGTTAATAGAATTAGTTCAGAAAGAAATGAATCTTTGGCTTCATGGATATGTGTTTTTGTTATACAAAGTGTGTTAAAACATTATCGAGATTTTTAATACTTTTTGACACTCCTTGTATTATGAAAAATAAATTACGTTCCATTTATTCATTTTATTTTTCAAAGAAGTACCAAGTTTAAAGCTGTATTTACCAAGATAGAAATGAAGAATGAATGGAACGTTATTTTTCAGAATACAAGGTGTGTCAAACAGTACAAAAAATCTCGATACTTTTGACACACCTTGTATATCTGTACAGATTCCCAAATTTGAGTAAAGAAGACGATCATAAAATGTTAGAACAATTGAATGATGTACTATACATCGGATAAATCTGAAAATATCATAATGATTGAAGATTTTAATTTATCTGACATACACTGGATAAATGGGTTATTAATGTGTCCTGTAAATTCAATTCGTCAAACTTTTAGACTACAAAATGAATATTTTGATCTTTTCCCAACAAAAGGATTGTAATAGTTTGTAAATATATGTAAACTAGTGTGATATAGATAAGAGAAAGCAATATCCAATCAGTTGTTTTTCTTCAAATAATGAATGGGTGCATATCGCATAAATGCGTTCAAGGCCTTCTGTCCTAAAAAAACGCTAAGCGGTGCCTGCTGCATATGACTCGTGCTACATATGAACTTTCTAGCTGTTTGAAGGCGTTTTTTTAAGTTGTGGCCTCCAGCATACCTTATATAAGAAAATTATTCCAACAAGTTGGCAGCCGGTTTTGGTCGAACATGTAGAAGCCACGGGTTAGATCCATAAAAGAAAAAAAGAAATTTAACGAATCCGAGAATACAATCATATTATTGTCTTTATTTATGACGATTACTCTTCGAATCAATCCCGGAGGTGACACTTAGCTTGTCAGCCTAGGTCGAACAAACTATAAGTATAGCAATATAGACAGCGGACCAAACTTGGGCAAGGATCAGTCCTCTACCTTACATCGTCTTGCTACGACTAACCGCTAAACCTGCTGACGATTTTTCTTGAAATTCTAGTGTATTCCAGCTTAACACTCTTTCTCTGTACGCAAAGAACGAACGTATCTCACTTTTTTAATATTTGTGAGTTTGACTTTTGGATACCCCCAAACTGATTTCTTATCTTCGACTACCCAGTACTAAAGACATAATAAATGAGATTCTTATCTACTGATCTCTGACTTGACTCGCACCGAATATTTATTAGAGACATTAAAAAACAATCTGTTTATTTCCATCGAAAAATTCTCTTCTTTATAATGTCTTGTAAAATTTGCCAACCTCCCTAACTTGTTGATGTAATGAATATGTAAATACCTTGGTGCCCCCTCACTGTAATCTGATTGGACAGTGTCATGTATAAATATTCGACACTGGTAGTACAAGCGCCTAAACCTAAGCCTACAAGCCTAAACTTACTCGCCAGACTACACCACGACAGCTCGGAAGACGTGCTGCTATTCGACGCACCAACTACTACTGCGATAATATACCAAATACCAACTTCATATTATCCCTTAACCCGGATATATCACTTGTTTAGATTTTTACTCCGTGACTCCATAGACACCATTACCACCGCAACAAACACAAAAAAACTCCTACTACTTTCTAAAACATTCACACCAGACTATCATCAGCTCACTATTCCACAACCAACCCTTCCTTCGGGACGGGAGTCCGGTGTGCTTCGGCCACTGGACCGGTGAGTTTGAATTAGTAGCGTCGATCCCAGGGGGCTGCCTTGACTTAAAGGGGCAGAGCTGGGTTTATTGCTCAGCGCCTGAGGCGCGCCCCTTGAGGTGGAGTGCCGGCGGGATAGACGTATTTTTTGTGCCTACCACCCATGAGCTTCGGCTTGTGGGTGGGCCTACATAAAAATGTCCTTATGTCAAGCCCTCATAAGTGAGGTGATAGGCAAATACATCATCATCAGCTGACCACCCCCTACCAATCACGACTGTCAGAGAACTGAATCCTTCAATACAAGAACTCAGTTTGTGTCCTGAAGAAGGTCTGATAGACCGAAAACGTCACCGAAACGTCATCATCACCACCAGTAATAAACTTCCACCCAGTACAACATCATGTGTATGTCTACTTTTACCTACATACATCAAATGTATTTGCACAAATATTCATACGTATACAGTACGCCTATGCTTATATATACTCATGCAAATATGGAAACACCTACATATATATATACATACATATGCGCTATGCCTATACACATACGCTCGCATACAGATGCACTTGTACCTACACATATACGCATTATTGCACCTAGATATGTGCCCCCAGGGACAGAAGTTCTTATAGTATAACATGTCTTTTATCCTCTTTTCAATCTTGATTTTCTATGTATTTATTTGACTTTTCCTCTAATTCTTTCTCTTTCTCTTTTTCTCTGTTTTCTTTCTGTTTCTCTTTTCTTTTTCCTTCTTTCTTCCTTCTTTTCTTTCTTCCCTCTTTTTCTTTTCTCCCTTCTTCTTTCTTTTCTTTTTCTTTCTTCCCTCTTTTCTTTTCTTCTTCTTTCTCTTGTCTCTGTTTCTTCTGTCTCTCTTTTTCTCTTTCCCTTCTTTCTTTCTCTTTTCTCTTTTCTTTCTGTCCTCTTTTCTTCTCCCTCTTTTCTTTCTCTTTCTTTGTTCTTTCTTCTTTCTCTTTTCCTCTTTCTTCTTTTTCTCTCTTTCTGTCTCTCTTTTCTTTCCCTTCTTTTCTTTCTCTTCTCTCTTTTCTTTCTCTGTCTTTTCTCTTTTTTCTCTTTCTCTTTCTTCTTTTCTCTTCTCTTTTCTTTTTCTTTTTCTCTTTTCTCTGTTTTCTTTCCCTCTTTTTCTTCTCCCTTTCTTTCTTTTCTCTGTTCCTCTTTCTTTCTTTCTCCCTTCTTTCTCTCTCTTTTCTCTCTTTTCTTCTTCTCCCTTTTTCTCTTTCCCTCTTCTTTTTTCTTTGTTTTCTTTCTGTCCTCTTTTTCTCTTTTCTTTCTTTCTCTTTTCTCTTTTCTTTCTTCTCTCTTTTTCTCTTTTCCCTTTATTCTTCTCTTTTCTTTCTCTTTCTTTCTCACTGTCTTTTTCTCTTCCCTTCTTTTCTTTCTCTTTTCTCTTTTCTTTCTGTCTCTCTTCTCTTTTCCTCTTTTCTTTCTTCTCTTTTCTCTTTTTCTTTTCTTTCTCTTTTCCCTTCTTTCTTCTCTTTTCTCTTTTCTTTCTCTCTCTTTTTCTCTTTTCCCTCTTTTCTTTTTTCTTTCTTTCTTTCTCTTTTCTCTTCTTCCCTCTCTTTTCTTCTTTTCCCTCTTTCTTCTCTTCTCTCTTTCTTTTCCCTCTTTTTCTTCTCCCTTCTTCTTCTCTTTCTCTTTTCTTCTGTCTCTCTTTTCTCTTTTCCCTTCTTTTCTTTCTCTTTTCTCTTTTCTCTTCCTCTTTTTCTCTCCCTTCTTTTCTTTCTTTTCTCTGTTCTTTCTGTTCGTTTTCTTCTCCCTTCTTTCTCTCTTTTCTCTCTTTCTTTCTGTCTCCTTTTCTTTTTTCTTTTCTCTTTTTTTCTTTCTCTCTCTTTCCCCTTCTTCTTTCTTTTCATCTCTTTTTCTCACCGTCTTTTTCTCTTTTCCTTCTTTTCTTTCTCTTTGTCTTCTGTTTTCTATCTTCCCATTTCTTCTTCCTCTCGGCATTCTCTATTTTTTCTTTTACATTGTAAGTGTTTGTCTCTGTTTTTATTGCATCAAAATGTGTAAGAAACAGCAGTTTTTAATTAGCCGTAAGACTTTTGTGAACTGGTAACAATAAAGAATTCAGTCAAATATTTGTGTGTATACCCTCAAGTCGATACATCATTTGAGCCGGTCTTCTACAAATTCGACTGCACAAAAGATTGCATTTCAAGTGCAGAACACAAAGACATGCAGCTGGCTGAAAAATAAAACCCGTAATAGGAATTCCTTAGATATCTCGGCTTTCCGGTTGATAAACATTAAGATAAGATTTTGTTTCTTTTTCTCTTCGGATTTATTTGACGGTTCTTCACACGCCTCGGGTCTTACGGTATTTTAATTACTCTTAGGTATTCACTAAGCCCAGATTATTTTGGCACACAACCAAATAGGGATACTTGGGGGGGGGGAGGTTAAGAAGATTTTGTTGCGATTCCAAATCCAGGCATTTTAGCTCGTCTCGTACATCGATCATATTAGGTTGTGTGAAATCTTTTACTATCTCGATATTTATCCAACTTGATGGCAAAAGAGGAATTGGAAAGAATTGGGAGAAGGGTTGGGTTGTGCCATTCTTTGAAACGAAGAAGAGATTGCTAAATTAAAAATCAGCATTTCAAATCCTGACCAAACCGCCCTGTTGGCTGGGGCATTAGAATGGACCGACTGCACCTCTGCAGAGGGGTAAGACTCCCCAATGGGCCACCTGTTGACCGTGGGAGGCGACCGTGATGCTTAAGGATAGAACCCAGGTGGATGAGCAGTTCATGACTTGCAATACTCCACTTTGGCCCTATCTTGGGCTAAACGGGCGGTCGGAGAGGCCCCTCCGATCAATCGGCTGGTCACGTCAAGCCCTAGCACTTATATGATTTTCCCAACCCTATTGCCCTTATGGCAAGCACAACCCCTTTTTATCATATAGGTGCTAGAAGGCGGTGACGGAGGGTCTACATGTCCTGGGAATGACGTTAAACTCTATCTGATGGTGAGGTTCCAGTTTTGGAGGTTTGGGGAATGTGGAGAACCCCTTCATCACCATAGCTCCCTGGTCCACTCTGACCCGGAGTAGTAGTACCTGTTAGGGTCCCATCTATGGGTTGAATAGAAAAACATGAGTTAATAAACAAAATTGTATTATGTATTAAGAATTAATTTATTTCACAACTTTGTCGGCATTAAATAACCCACGGAGGTTGATATGCCGTAAAACAAAACAAACCAAACCAAACCAAACCTGACCAAAATTTTACCCTTGAAACTGCTGAGAAGGACGCAACTAATCCAGCCACCAAAAAGACACCTATTTCTTTTTCTTTTAATATCCTCAGATATCCAAATGATGGTCGTCATATTCAACTTTTATATCATTATTTTGTTCATTGAAATTTTAATTCTTCTCATCTTTCTAATTTTGTTGCAAACATTGATTTTTCTATCTCAAATCTTTGTCTGTCTGGTCATGACATTCATATTTCATTACGTCTACAATTATTTATTAGTTGCTTCCTCTTCGTCTCCTTCCTTTGCTCTCACATTTTCTTTTGGGGCGTCTCTCTCTCTCTCTCTCTCTCTCTCTCTCTCTCTTCTCTCTCTCTCTATATCTATATATATATATATATATATAAGTAAAGAAATAACAAAATACTTAGAGATTTAACATTAAGAGCACACATTGAGCTCTCAAACTGCGACAGGTTTTTAAATAAAACTCTTGTGTCGTAAGGAAGATTTCTTCTCTGGACTTTTGGATTATATATATTATATATATATATCTTTGAAAGGAAGGAAAAACTCAACACCCTTATTTTTCCTTCCTTACAAAGATAAATATTGCTCTGTATATAATCTAAAAAGTTTATTATACATTGAGCTCTCTTTAGTGATTTAAAGATTCACTGTATTTATACATACTGGATCATACAATAATAATACAGTGCATCTTAGAATCACATATAGAATCATCCCTTACTACCAAGTTTTGGATACCTCTCATCATATATATATATATATATATATATATATATATATATATATATATATATATATTGTGAAAATATGGGTGCTATATTTCTAAGCTGTTGGTCCCTCAATATAATTGATAAAGCTTTTATATTTGAGTTAATCGTGGTCTGAAGATCGCAAAGGCGAGAAACTGTCAGTAACCAGCTGTTGACTGCATGTCCTCGCTACCTTAATTCAAATATATATATATATATATATATATATATATATATAAAGTGTCATAAAAGTGCCAAGTATTTGAAGCTGTATTTACCAAGATAGAAAGGAACAATGAATGGAACATTAACTTTTTCAGAATACAAGGTGTGTCAAAAGTACAAAAAATCTCGATACGTTTTTGACACACCTTGTATATAATGATTTACTCATGTCTCTCTCCCTGATGAATATGATTTATTCGTGTTTCTCTCCCCTATGAATATATCTATTATACATAAATCTTTCATGTATTTTCTTTGTGTTTCATTCATCACTCTGTCTCGTTTTCTCACATGTTTTTCTTTTCCTTCCGTCTGACCAATTCTTTTCTTACTTTTCGACAGTCTGATTAAATTAATACTCAATAGTAGACCATATATGTAATTAATATTTTTGAATATCTCGCTCTTGATTAAGAGGTATAGGCGTTCCCCTTGTGAATTAGGAATCTTTTTTGAAGATAAGGTGTGAAGACGAATCCCACATCGCGCAGTCAGAATAAATCTGGTATAAATAATTGTTCTTGAAATAGAAATTCAATGACTATTGTCCATATCTTTATTGTTATCTGTACAATAAATTGGCCTATGTACCTCCGGCCTACTTCAGATATTTCTTGTCGGATTCTGGAGCCTTCTCGAACTTGGAACTTAGAACCCAACCCTTTATTCAATCCAAAGTTCCGTGATGGCTCCCGATTACAAGAAGGTTTCCGATTTCGACAAGAAGGTTCCTAAGTTCGAGAATGCTCCCGAGTCCGACAAGAAATACTCGAAGAAGACTGGAGCGAACATCGACCGAAATTTTGTACAGATAGCAATAAAGATGAAGACAATAGTCCGAATAATCCAGATAATACTAATTATCAAGCCTCATCTAAAAAATTCAGAGAAATAGTTAGAAATTCTTCATCATAAGAAGAATACCAATAATTTATTTACTGTCAAGTCATGCTTAATCAATCGGCTGCAACCAGATCACCGAAGTTAAGACACGATTAGATTGTTTGTACTTAAATGGGGGGGGATTATCTAGGGATAGTAGGTCTACTAAGCAATCTAACGCCTGTGTACCAGACTAAGCAGAGATTAGTATGTGGGTGATTAAAAAGTTTTGAAATATTTCAGATGTTTTTGATAAAGTTGTATAGGGGACAAACACATTAGATTGTAAAATACTGAATCCACTGTTTTAGGCCTACTTGACCCGGGGAAAATTAGTTAAACTGTCTCCTTACTGTAATGTGATCACATGTACCTTCACCTTTCACACAACAAATGTTTTGGGGTACTACTGCAGTTTGAACTAAGAAAACATAAGTTCCTGAACCAAACTACTAAGTTAATCTGCTATTTTGTGTAATACTACGCTCTCCATGTCGGAATGAAATGAATGATGACGTGTCAACTCTCGTTACATCTGGCACTCATTTCCGAATGGAGATATTACGTGTCCACGTTGCTTTAGGTTACGGCTCTTATTTCGAAGTGATATGTTGATAGTAAATATTTGTATACTTATCTCTATCGTCCTGTATTACATTTATAGGCTGGAATCCTGGTTGCTGGGCTGCTCTTCAGTTGACTGGCAATTCTATGATATCATAGAGTCTAGACCAATTTGGAGACTGGAGGATATCTTGTTTTAGTTTTTAGTTATAACACTTGGCCGATTCCTTTTTCTCATAAGTATTTTATTTTCCCCAAAATCACAACTGCTGAGAACAGGAAATCCATGTGTTCCTCCCTTAACGCATTCCTCTAGACTCAATTCACAATCTGAACTCTCACTGCTCCTCTCTTCACTTCACCACGTTTCATCCGCTCGTCCAATCAATGTGTCTATGCTGAATCATCATTTAAAATTTTCCATTATCATCTAATTGAAAATTATTGGTAAAAACTTTCTGTGCTAATTTACATATCAGGTTACTCTCATGGCTCCACATCACTACTTTTACGTAACATTACCAACCCAGAAACTACCAACCATAGCATTTTTTTTCACGGCTAGAACTGTTTTAGTCACGTAATATACGCGCCGTAAACTAGCATGTACCAAAATATTGCATGACTTTTAACTCGGCCTTACAAAAGAATCTCTAGAAGTAATTGGTAATATAAATATGGCACTGTCTGTGGCATAAACACTTTCCGTTACTTTAACTTGACTATTTATAGGAATATCAACTAAAAACGATAGTCATCGGAAATATCTAAGGAATATTGGTGAATAAAAATAATAATTAATTGAACCATCGAATCTCATTCAAATAAAAGCGCACAATGACAGCAATAAAATATGAAAATGATTTTGAGTTTCTCTTTTGTAACGAGGATCAACTCCGAGATCAATTGCTAGTGATAATCACTTCCGGAAGACAAACATTCTCAGAATGGGAAAACGCGGAAAAGTTGAGACGCCGAGATTTTGGTCATTCAGTAATAATATACGAGACGCCATTGATCGCCGATTCTTTGATTGATTGGACGCCGGCGCAATTCCTCCTGGAAATAAATCGACTCATCTCCAAACATCAAAGTCACTTAGAGTTGACCGGGTCAGCCAAGAGGAGAATGGTATATCAAAATCTGATTCACCAATTTTTGATAAGAGCGTCTGGTCTGAGAATTGCGATAAAAAGAATTCCTTGGTTTGTCGAATATCGTCTAAGCACTCTTACTTTCTGCAGATGTCTATGGCTGTGTTTATAGAAGAATTAATCACAGACTCTGGCTTAAAGAAGTTTTTTTTTCTCTCTTTAATGGTAAACCATTGACTTAAGTCGAATTGGAAAAGAAGTTTCCATAATAAAATACTTAGAACGATGAAGAATGGAATGACAATAGTTATTTTGATTCATCGCATTATTCAGTGTGTATATGCAATATATATATATATATATATATATATATATATATATATATATATATATATAGTGTGTGAACACTCTCATACATTCAAATTACCATCACATACATACGCACATCATTTTAGCCAATCATACGCATCCCATGTCTATTGAATTTTCTGAAATTTTTTGAAATTCTTTATCGATTTTCCTTGCATTTGAAACATTTTCACCTGATGATTGCATCGCATGAAACTAATATGGTCGTGAATGTTCCTTTGTCATCTAATAAATTGATATGTAAAACCTTTATATATTTATCATATTATATATATATATATATATATATATATATATATATATATATATATGAACACGAATCGACGTGTTGATTTCCTATGACTCTAACCGTTACACCACGCGTCTCCAACTTTATTTTATGAATATGTAATTCTTACTGATATGTCAAAATACAAAAAACAGCAAATAAATAAGAATAAACTTTAGAACTTTTCACATATAGAATCTTAGCACTTGCAGCTTTCCATATAAATAAATATTCACTTGTTATTTATTTTATTATTCCCGAAGTCATATTTTAGTGAATTATGGTGCTTAGAAGACATGTGAAAGAAAATGCGACGTTTTATTTTTAAGTTTAAAATAAAATGCCGAAGATAGTTTGCATATAACTTAGGATATTTCGTGTTTCCCACCTTGGAAGTTTTGACACTTAGAGGCCTTCGTATTGCTCAAGCAGTTAACTGTCATTAACACGATTATAATCTCTCTCTCTCTCTCTCTCTCTCTATATATATATATATATATATATATATATATATATATATATATATATATATATATTTTTCAAAATTACATAATTCTTCTTCTATGCTTGATGAGCATCTATTAGTCAGAAAACCGCAATCGTTAATTCTGTTTCTTTTTCTTTTTCAGAAATTATATATATATATTTCAACCACTCCGCACGAACAGGGTGTGACACAAGGTCAATTATTAAGCAGAGTTTAACAGGTTTTAATTCAGAGTTTTCCTTCTTCTAGACCGGTTACCAAGCCAAGTCAATCCATAGCTGTAAGGAGGGTTGGATACATACCTTTCCCAGAGGTATTAGCACTTTAAAAATGCAATCAGTATAGGATTTGAACTCGGGTTGACGCGTCCATTTCCTACGACTAATTATTACACCACGCACCTCCATATATATATATATATATATATATATATATATATATGTGTGTGTGTGTGTGTGTGTGTGTGTGTGTGTGTTTCATATGCAGATATAATTTTATAAGTGAACGATGCATATGTTCAAACATTTTCTTATAACTTAAGTTAACATTTATTTATATTATTCGTACTTTATGCGGCGTGTTCATTAAATTATCTTTATATATTCCATTAACTCTTTGCCTACCAAATTTCCCCACGGCTGAATCAAGTTTCATGGTATTTTTTACCTGCATGGTGAGATATTTCAAAGTTCACTATCTATTCACCTCAGAACTCATTCTATTCAAATAAAGTCCTATTATTATTGTAATCTGAGTCCTTCTGCTCAATTATAATCAACTAACCATCAGTTTTTGTACTGTGCTTGGTTGTTATAGGAGGGTTGCTGTGAGCGGCTTTAGGTAGCCAAAGAGTTAAACACCTCTTATATTAGGAAAAGATAGATTGATTGAGAATGAAATAAACATCAGTTTTTGTATTTTGCTTGGGTCTGGTTGGAGGGCCGCTATGAGCGGCTTAAAGTTGTCTAAGAGTTAGACGTCTCTTATATATATTTACCAACCCCTCCGCACGAGCAGGATGCGACACAAGGTCAATTTCTTAAGCAGAGTTCAGCAGGTTTGAATTCAGAGTTTTTCCTTCTCCTAGACCAGTTGTCTAACCAAGGTTAAAGAGCCCAGTCTTCCCTACTATTTACTAATAACTGGAGAGTAGGATTAATACCTTTCCCAAGGGTATTAGCGCAAAGTGAAATGCAAATAGCACGTCCAGGATTTGAACTCGGAGCGACGAGTCCATTTCCCATGACGTCAACCATTACACCACGCGTTTCCTATAGGAAGTTAGACGTCTCTTATATTAAGAAAAGATAGATTGATAGATAGGACAAGACTGGAATAGAGTGGTCGTTAGTTATATCTTATGTTTCATGTCAAACAAGCTGAAAAACTACAATGAATTGGAACCCTTCGTGACCTTTTTGGTGACCTTAGTGTAAGCGGACAATTTTCCCAAAATGTTCCAAAGGCCAACGGATAAATGAATTATTGATAATATTCTGGCGTTACCGACCTTCTTATTGAGGCACTGATTGTGGACAGGAGCCGTATTTATGAAAATGTACAGCTGACATGATTGAATTCGATCTTTACACTCGGTTGCCATCGTAATTATGAACTTTGATCTTGACTAGACTTATTTGCGTTTGTTAGTTTGGGATATTGAATAGAACATTAAAACCTTCAGCCTCGGTCCTGGCAAATACGCTCAAATATACAACTAAATAAAAGACAGCATTATACAAAGAAGATAGTTATGGCATCTTTACTCGTTTCTTTTGACAGTTGCGTAATCCTATTTTTATTGATTCTATTATCTCCACAAAGATCATAAATTCATTATTATCAAAAACTTTTCATTAAAACTTATTTGAGTATATATCAATAGAACAGGAAAATGGATTGTGTATGAAAAACTATATATTCAGAATTCAAGCAATCAGGACAAAATGTATGTGTTTTGGGGAAGTTGAGAATTTGTCGAAGGGAAAATAAAGATGAAAAATATCATATTTTGAATATCAGACAAGGATTGGCGTAATCTGGGGTAGTCTGAGATTGGATTACAAAATTCGATCCCGCAGAACATATTTGAAGAGAAAATGTAGTTTATCCTCCTTTTAAGACTTAATTAAACACACGAACATGAAACGATACAAAAAGGTATATATATATATATATATATATATATATATATAGAGAGAGAGAGAGAGAGAGAGAGAGAGAGAGAGAGAGAGGAAGGGGAGAGACAGACAGACAGAGAGACAGATTCATGGAAAATATTGTATCTTTCAATTAAATCACGATCATAAAAGATGTAATATAGAAGGATTGTAATAAATGATCGCATCAGTACAGATCAATACGTTTAAATCTTCCAAAATAATGTTTAACAAAAATATTCAGAACTCATATTAATACACTGTATATCCTGGCCGTTAACACAGGCCTGTGCTCATACATTCTTACACAGTGGGTGTAGTGGTATGAACGTCACGTGGTAAACGAATATTTTTAACTTTTCACAGAATATAAACTACCCCTAGCATACACATTATTTACCCAGTATCGTTCTTAAGGATATATATATATAAATCTAATGAGTCAGACGAACCTACTATTAGTTTCGCTTAATGCTCTTCAGGGCTAAGAGTCAGATCTTAGCCCTGAAGAGCATTAAGCAAAACTAATAGTAGGTTCGTCTGACTCATTATATTTATCTTTATTATTTGCTCTACTTAGGTATTGAGCACTTTTTACTCATTAGCTCATTCTCCTAGCGGTTGTATGAATATATATATATATATATATATATATATATATATATATATATATATATATATCTTATATACATATATATATACATATAAATTGTTTTTTTCTTTTGGCCAAATACTGTACCAATAGATTACTTTTTGTTGATACGACTATCTTGGTATTTTCTTTTTTCCAAAATTTTTTCTCCCCGGTTGATGTTTGGTAGTATATTTTTACAATCAAACTATTTGCTGGTTTTTTTCTCACCGCGAGGATTTACCAACACGCTTGGTATATTAAATATATATATATATATATATATATATATATATATATATATATATATAGAGAGAGAGAGAGAGAGAGAGAGAGAGAGAGAGAGATAATATTATCCAATGCGCTATTATAAAAGAAATGGTAAAGCTTTTAATGATCTCTGTATGTAAAGGTTTTCCCCCTGATGGGCATCATTTTGCTGTTTTCTTGCCGGGCACAGAAATCTTTTTAACAAAAGATGATGGTTTCTAAAAGGCCGATTCTCTTACGCCATCTCTGTCCGCGTTGAAACATGAGTTTTCTCTGCATAAAGCCATTTCAGAATATAAAAATCGAAAGAAAGGAAAATGGTAAAAAAAAAATCCCCAAAAAGGCAGCCATTTTTTGCGTCTTTAGTTCTCGCCTTTGGCCTCTCGTCAGCGAAGACCAACGTGTTTGCTAGATTTTTTTTCTGCGTAGATTATTAAGAACTGACATTTTCCCGCGAAGATCTTCCTCTCACTTGGATTCACTCTCTAATCAGCGTTTCCATTAATGTCGAATTACGAAGCTATGACAAGGTTAACAACCGGAAAGAATTTTTTTTAAATGCAGGTAAAAGGAAGAAGAAAAGTGAAAGACTAAACAAGTCGATAGGATCTGGCATCTTCAGATTGTTCAACGCAAATGCATAGATTTTGTCTTACCAACCTCGTTGTAATTAACTTGCAAATATAAATCAGCTTCTGAAGTGAAAGGGAAAAGCATTCTGAGGAAGACTATAAAAATAAGTAATGAGTAAAAACCCTCAAACACACACATACGAACACGGACACACACACACACACACACACACACACACACATGCATGCATATTAAGGTAGGTCGATTTTCAATTTTTTAGAATATCAAAAGATTCACCCGAGAAAGTTGGTTATTGGTATGATAAGTACTGACACCAAAAAGTGGATTTCCAATTTTTAGGCATTTAATTTTAAAAATAGTCTATGAAGCCTCCTGAAATCATTGTTTACAATACATTCAGATATAAAATTGCTCAAAAATCTCCAGAAAAGATTATAATCTTTTCTGAAGATTTTTGAGCAATTTATTCTATTCAATAAAATTAATAAGATATATCAAAAGTAGCATTTAAATTGAAATTATAGCCCCCACCCTACCCCGACAGGTCAGATAAGCTTCATTTATCTTATTAATTGAGATACGCCAGTAAAAACTTTGCAAGACAATATATATATATACTTTGGTGTGGTACCAAGTTTCTTGTACAAGGTGATTCTAGGCTGGTCCTATTCTCTACCAGTAGTTTGTGGTAGAGTTCAGTTCCGTATGAGAGCTCAATGTTTAATTATTGTAAACAGAGCAAAGTTATTTGTGAATAAAAATGGGTATCGTGGTTATGGACCATTTCCACTCCTGGGTATCTAGGGCCCACGAGCTTCTTCAGACCACGTATATCTTTAATTTAGGTTCTAATGTAAAACAATTATTTTTTCTCTTATCAATGGAACAAAAGCAAACAAGTAAGCACTCTGCTGGGAACAAATTTAGGGATGAAAATTTTAATATAGGTTACCATTGTAATTTAAACACTCCCATTAGAAACCAGTAGATTTTAGAGGAGTTTCCAAATTACAATAAGAGCTTATATTAAAATCATCATCGCTTAATTTATTCCCAGCAGAGTTTATACTTGTTTGCTTTTGTTCCATTGATCATCATCATTATCATCATGTCGCGATTTCAGCCATGACAATCTCTCTCCATCCGTCCCTATCGTTCATCATTCTCGGGAGGTCCTCTATGCAGCATCCTGTATCCGCACAGAGCTGATCAATGTACGTCTTTGCTGGTCGGCCCACACTGGCCCGTCCATGTGCTGGCTTCCACAGGAGGACGTCGCTTATGAGTTCGTCCTTGCTTCTCCAGCAGTGTCCCGCGTGTCTTATCCGTCTTACTCGGATGGTTTGGGTGATATGTGGTAGGTGGCCGTACAGCTGTTTTCTCGTAGGGTGTTGTTTCCACGTCTTGTTCAGGATCACCCGCAGCATTCTTGTGCAGCTCCCATCTAGTTTATTCTCTAGTCGCTTAGTTAGGGTCCAGATGGTGCAGCTATACAGCAGTACTGACACGACAACGGCCTGGAAGAACTGTCTCTTTAACTTGTCGGTGAGATTGGATTTCTATATGATCGATAATTTATTTATAGCGGCCCATGCTTTTCCTATACGTGCATTAACGTCGTTTTCTGTGGAGGAGATGTTACTGCTTAAGTATCTAAATTGTTCTACAGAGTTTAGGAGTTTGCCATCGATGGTTGAGATGTCGCTTTTGTTTTTGAAAGACATGAACTCAGTTCCATTGATAACACAAAAAAAATTGTTTTACAATGTCTTGCAAAGTATTTACTGACGTATCTCAATTAATTATAATTAATGATTACGAAGCTATGACAAGGTTAACAGCCGGGAAGAAGTTGTTTTTTATGCAGGTAAAAGGAAGGAGGAAAAATGAAAGACTAAACAAGTCGATAGGATCTAGAATTTTATTCACCTCGTACCCCACTTGTATGGGTTAGGCACAAACCGAAGCTCATGGGTGGGGGGTGAAAAATTGCGTCAAATAGGATCTAGCATCTTCGGATTGTTCAGCGCACATGCATAAATTTGATCTTCCCTGCCTCGTTGTAATTAACTTGCAAATATAAATCAGCTTCTGAAGTAGAAGGGAAAACATTCCGATGAAAAAAAAATACAAGTAATGAGTGAATACGCAGAGAAACAAATATAAATACAAACACACACACATGCTTGCACACATGCATGTAGTGCTTTATGAATTCAGGAAAAAATTTTAAAATTGCAAATGTATTTTGATATTCTTATCACATATATGCACGTGCGTATGTAAAGAAAAAGGCTTAAAAATCGGCCATTTTGCGGTTATATCTATAACCCAAAAATGGCCGATTTTTAAGCCTTTTTTTACCAATTATATTGGTCTGTTCAATAATATTGAACATCGAGCTCTCAACTACTCTAACATTCCACCGTTGGAGGAAAGGGCTAACTTATAATCACCCCAATACCAACTTACCTGGTAACCCATCTATGGATATATATATATATATATATATATAGTATGAACAAAAAGTAATAAGACAATCAGGAATATTTCTTGTATGTTGTTTATTCTCAACTAGTTTCGACCTTAGGTCATCGTCAGGAGAAAATTTCTTATTTGAAGGAATTGTTTATAGATTTTTTGAAAGGGAGCATTATAGAAGAACTATAAAAATTAAAGTGTTTTTGAGGGTTTGACATACTATTAAAATCCGGGTAGACGAGTGTGTTAGTAGTAGCATTTCCATTTGTTCTGTGAAGAACTTATACAGATATATATATATATATATATATATATATATATATATATATATATATATATTAAAAGAAAGGAAATGAATCCGACGGTATGCGTATATATAAAAAGATATGAAAACACCACAAAATGCTGTTAAAGTGAAAACATTTTATAACATAGCTGATATGACTTTTGTCTCCCCTCTTAACTACACGGAGTATAAATCTGATGATGATTTTCATAAAATCGAAATATTGTTCAATATCAGCTATGAATGTTATAAAATGTTTTCACTTTAACAGCATTTTGTGGTGTTTTCATATCTTTTTATATATACTCATATATATATATATATATATATATATATATATATATACGCTCTCCTATAAAAGGGATGGAGCATTCTCTGGTGGCCTTTACATATAGACAGATGTGCGTATTTATCAGCTAAAATCTTAACAAGGTGACCGGAGGGAATATGACTTCATATACGTCAACACAATGTCGAAGACATTTTAAAAGTTCATGTTCCTGCACAATTTTATATATCCATAACTAGTTTTGTTCCTGCATAAGTCAGAAAGTTTATCTCGGTGATGTTGTCCGTTGGCATTTTATGTAATATTTTACATTCCTTTTTGGTCTATACTTTGATTTTTTTTCAGTCTTGATTTGTTATTTCGTTCAAGATTTGTTTTATTATAAATTATTATACGTTATATATATATATATATATATATATATATATATATATATATATAATAAGTCATCCACAGACACGTGTTTCGGCATATCATGCCTCTTCAGTGTGGCTAGACACAACTATCCTTGGGTAGGGTCGAACTCATACTGAGTGGTAGTCCAATATCTTATCCCCTCGCCCACTGACAGCTGATGCGGGGACTGGTGTTTTTTTTAACTATTAACAACATAGGAATGTATGTATCTTTCGGTCATATATATATATATATATATATATATATATATATATATATATATATATATATATATATATTTGGGAATAAAAAGGCCTTAAATACCATGGGTATCGTGGTTATGGACCATTTCCACTCGCGAGTATGCTCACGAGCTTCTTCAGACCACTGATATATTTATTTAGACAGGCACATGGCCAAACTCATTTTATATTCATACATTTCACCTCCCTCATTCAGGGGTGGTCATATTGCATTCTTTCTTTTCAAGTGTCTTTTTATTGGTGGAATTTTTTTTTTTTTCCTTGGTTGGCGGTGTTTTTTTTGGTTTTTTGTTTTTTTTAATTTGTCTGCTAGTCTCTTTGGTAAATTCCTAAGTTTATTTTGACTGACCAACAGGATTTTAATTTATGGTCTAGATGTCGTTTCGCTCTAATTGGGTCAAGTGGGAAGGAGGGAAGGTATGTCTTTTTTCTCAGCGGGTGGGGGTATCTGAGTTTACTTTATTATGGTTACTAGCCTTTTATCTTTCTTGGGGTATCATTTATTAAAGCATGTTTTTCCATACTTTGCTATTTATATTCTTACACTTATATCTATGCGCTCTTTACTTATATTTTGCATTTTATGCTCATATATGAACCTCTTTCATTCTATTACTTCGATTTTCCTCTTTACATCTTTTTATTTATTTTAATTTATTTTATTTTATTGTTTAATTTTATCCTTTAGTACTATCCTTATCTACGATGCTTCTATAAAGTGTCTATTTTAGTTTATTTATTTATTCATATATTTCTTTATCTATTTAGAGGGGCTTTATTTAAGTAAAATTATAGTCATAGATTTTTCTTACTTTTTTCTTATTCCTTTTTTTTTTTTTTTTTTTTTTTTTTTTTCCTTAAATCGAGAAGGGATCTAGCATCTTTATCTTATTAATCCTATATTTTAAAATATTTTAATTTGTTATAGTGTTTGCATTTCGTTACCCTCTTTTTATTAATTTTAATTAATTTTAATATTTTATTTGTATCCTTAAGTAATATCCTTATCTTTTTGTTTGTTTAATTTGTTTTAATTTTATTATTAATTGTCTACTTAAGTAATATTCTTCTTTATACAGTTTCTTTAAGGGGTCTTTTTTTCATTTTTTATATAGTTATTTGTTTATTCATATTTTTATTTTTATTTTTTATTTATTTTTAAAGAATTTTTTATTTTTCTTATTTTTTTATCTCTTTAGGGGCTTCATTTATGTAAAAGTATATTCATAAAATTCACTTACTTTTTGTATTTTCTTTTTTTCTTTTTTTTCCTATCGAGAAAAGTCCTAGCGGTACTTCCAAGTGTATGTTTGTCTTATTCATCTCATATTTTAAATTTTAAATTTGTTTTTGTGTCTGCATTTCGTTATTATTTATTCTCGTTGTTTTAGAAGTTTGTCTCTATCTTTAAATTTTATGATTTGTATTCTTTCCTCCAGACATAGATTGCACCTTCCACTCAAACTTCTCGGTGTTGCTGATTTTTTTATAAGTTTCCACGTAATTTGTGGGTTTAGTCCCTTTTCCTTTAGTCTCCAGAATGTTTTTGATAATATATAATATATATATATATATATATATATATATATATATATATAAAGGTTTTACATATCTATCTATTTGGTGACAAAGGAACATTTACGACCATATTGGTTTCATGCGAGGCAATCGTCAGGTGAAGATGTTACAAATTCATTTGTCACCAAATAAATAGATATGTAAAATCTTTATATATTTATTTTATTATATTATATAACAGCTCTATTTTATATTGAGCACTCTACCAATAATACTGCCTTTGGTACACCGTTCCACCAAAAGCTGAAAAAGTGACCATCCCACATTATATATATAAATATATGTATATATATATATATATATATAATGCTTATGTTTACGTGATGATTAGCATGCTCTTCTGATAAGCCAGTTCGGTTTTTACTGAGTGTTCCTCTATTTAAGCCTTGTGGCATATCTGCACTTAGTAAACGCCTACATATTAACACGACCTTATTTTTGAGAACACGGATGTTTCTAAATTATTTCATGGTTAATTCTTAGCCAGGAATTAATTCAGAATCAAATTTGATAGACTATTCTTGGAATTTATCTTGACGTTATTGTAGGATTTGAATGACGAAAATAGTTTTCAACTTTTGTTTCAGGATTTGTGATGAGAGATAGTTCATTTTAAATAAAGTCTCGTGATATAGAAAAGGATTTGTTCTTGCATCTATCAAGGCTGTCAATGAGTGCAACAGCTAGAATTCCCAAATCTTAATCGTCTCATATACCTGGCTTTGAATACCAATTACTGGTGTTAGTTGTAAATACGCAACTATCTCAGTCATAATACACTTCTTCAATGCCTTCCCATATTAGTACAAATCAAACCACTTATTGATACACTGTACCGATCCGCAGTAACTGCGAATCAAATTATTAAGTGCCGGTATGTATATTTTTGTACGGAGGGAACCCTCATGTTATGCGTGAATGAATGCGGTTTAAACTACTGAAATGTCCCGGATGTGAAGTCAGAGTGACTTAATGGGCATATTTCTGAGACAACTCCTATTTCTCTCTATGGAGACGATATTTAATATCTATTTTAAGTAACATGTTAGGGTCTACATGTCCTGGGAATGACGTTAAAATCTATTTGATGGTGAGGTTCCAGTTTTGGAGGTTTGGGAAATGTGGAGCACCCCTTCATCATCATTGCTCCCTGGTCCACTCTGCCCCGGAGTGGTAGTACTTGTTAGGGTCCCATCTATGGGTTGAATAGAAAAACATGAGTTGATAAACAAAATTGTATTATCCATTAAGAATTGATTTATTTCAAAACTTTATCGGCATTAAAGGTTGATATGCCGTAAAACAAAATCAAACCAAATAAGTAACATGTTATAATCCCAAGGGCATTACCTCCCTTTTCCAAATGACAAATGCTCTTGGGAAAGACAGAAATCCATATGTTCTCTCTCACACATTCACACACACACACACACACACACGCACACATACACACGAACACACACAGAGACACACACACACTCAACTATCCTAGTGCCAACAGGGTTCTTTAGCCTTATTTAGGCCACCAGCGAAGAAAGAAAACTGAATTAACACCAGCTTTTTCCGCTTAAAAAATAGTGTATGTCATATCCTGCTCGTATTGGTAAATACCAGATCATAAAGTCACGGAACGGTATTTAGTAAATAAAAGTCTCACAAACTAAAGCTGTTATAGTGAGTTCAATCCTCCCCGAATAGTGGAGCCTTGTATCAGACTAGGTTAAATAGTGTGAGTGAGGGAAAAGCTCATGGTGAAAACACAGTGCTGAATATATTAATTAATATATTGTTATTATTTTTTATTATTAATTGATATATTATTATTATTTAATTAATATATATATTATTAATATTAGTGTACATTCAAACATTCAAAGGATGAAATGTACAATTGATAGAACTTTAAAACATATCAACGGAAATGCGAATCGATTTAATTGTTGATCTATTTTTTTAACCGAATACAAAATTAAGTATCAAACCTGACATTTTATCGCCAACAATCCTTCCAATCTATAATCGTGTCAGTACTATTGTATGATTGCACCACATGAACTTTAAGGAAACACCAGGAAAAAAGCTAGCTGGGAACTACACAAGGATGCTGCGTGCTGTTTTCAGCAAATAGCGGAAGAAGCAACCCACTTACATCCCAGCTGACTATTGATCCAAATAAGACGAGCAAAATTCTGTGGAGAAGTAAGGACGAACTCATAAGTGACGCTTTTCTATGGACACTTACAGAGACACTGCAGTGTTGGACGATTAATAACCCTGCGTGGACATAGAATGCTGTCGCGAGAATTTACCATGTGCGATGGCTGGTAGGAATGGTGTTCTTTTGTGTCAGAGAGAGAGAGGGAGAGGGAAGAGACAGACAGGGTATGAGATGCATATTTGAATTACTTACT
Organism: Doryteuthis pealeii; assembly: GCA_023376005.1. Taxonomy (NCBI): domain Eukaryota; kingdom Metazoa; phylum Mollusca; class Cephalopoda; order Myopsida; family Loliginidae; genus Doryteuthis; species Doryteuthis pealeii. Next base: position 41,992,668 of record CM042147.1, on the reverse strand, counting down.
TCTCTTTTCTTCTCTGGCCATTCGTGTTCGTCCAGTGGCCATGTTGAATTATATCTCCTTTTCTTGATTCATTTACTTTCTTCTTCTTCTTCTTGTCTAACTAATGCGTGCATCAATCAACAGCGCCATACTGTTCTTTTTAAAAACCTTTTATTTACTTAACTAAGTTTCTTTACTATCTAACACCACACGCGCAGTTCATGAGTCCAGCTAAGCAATAAACATCTTCCTTGCTCAACATCTTTGGCTGGTCTGACGAGCTAACTAGTTCTCACGCGACCTCGCGGGTTTTCCGCCTGTGGTGTCAAAAGGTCCCCAATCGTCTGTAAATTTCCATTTACGCTACACAGTGAAAGAGAACCAAGGGAAACCTGCTTTCATCACGATTTGATGAGGATAAAGATGATGATCATTATTGGTGGAGATTAACATTTACAGGTCAGCCCAAACTTTTCAATGAAAATAAAGTTATTTTTCTGACCTACCTGTTACTTTTGATCGTCAAAATATTTGATTGAACTCTGAATGCAACGAGTAATATATTCAGAATAATTGTTATTTGCTCATTCTTGTTTGAACATGATTAGTTGATCTGAACCGGCGTTTTATCGAGAGAGAGAGAGAAAAAAATTAGCTCGATCCACCTTTTGTTTGATGAAAGGTTACAAATTTTGCTAAAGACCTTTGTTGAGTTTAAATGATAGCGTTCATTTTGATTTTATTCAAAGAAAATTCCCTTTGATATAAATGCGCTTAAAATTCGACCTTGAATTAACAAGAACTAATTTTGATCGAAAAAAAACGCATCGTATTAAATTCATTTTTTTCCTTTATTTATATCAATTAATTCAGTCTTTTTTTTTTCTTTTTTTCTTTCTTTCTTTTTTTCTTTTTCTTTTGCAATTATCTTTTTCTCATTTCGAATAAATTTGGCTAATTATTTTGGCGAACCTAAGTGAACTTCCGACTTTTACTTCCTTCACTGCAAGAAATTCACCAAATCTTAGGCAGCGGCAAAAAACAAAAGTTCACAATGACATTTCAGAAGGAGAAACTGAAAACGAGGCTGATTTGTTCGATTTCTGAATATTCCCTAAGAATCAAAACTTTTCTGTTCTGATCGATTATGAACGATTAATGTATCTCAAATATTCAATCTGCATTTAGAATCCATAATGAGGGACGTTTAATTTTTATTTGAATTTTGAAAAGAAGATTTTTTTCTGTTGTTGTTGTTGTTGTTGTTGTTGTTGTTGTTGTTTCTGCTGCTGCTGCTGCACCAATAGTCTTTCGGACTTATATCTTGATCTTGATTTTTTGACCAAACCCTAACATTTAATCTCCCAATAACTCTGTCGCATTCAATAATCTTTGAGTAATGTTGAACAAAAGTCTTTATTTTCTCCTAGTCAGAATATTATTTTCATTCTTTGCTTTTTATCATATCTGGTATTACGATATCAAGATTCTTCTTTTGTTGCCTCACTAAAAATTTAAAAATAATTACCTTCTTGCCTATTGTTCATTGTTGAGATCGGCTAGAATATTCAGAAGAGTCCTGAAGACCTGGAAGACTTACTGTCACTCAGTCCAGTGAAAGATCATCGGCTTATTTAATAATAATAATAATAATAATAATAATAATAATAATAATAATAATAATAATAATAATAATAATAATAATAATAATAATAAACGGTCGCAAAAGGATTGGAAAAATGTTTGGAAAGTCTGGAAATCAGAGGAAGGATTGATACCACCCAGAACACTGCACTGCTGCAATCTGCCAGAATACTCAGAAGAGTCCTGGAGAACTGAAGCAAGTTGCTGTCACCCAGATTCCAGTGAAAGACCATCAGCTAACGCTGATGTGAAAAACTCAAAAGGAGCGAACAATAATAATAATAATAATGATAATAATAATAAAATATTGTTCCTCAAATTTGGTTAATGAATAGGGATCTAATTTAATTGGCCATTCCGGTTGTGGAGTTTGATTCTCACTGTGTGCCTCATACCAGTGGCCTTGTACCTAAACTGAGCTACACATAGTCAAAAAAAAAAGAATTTCATGTGTGTGGCATTTTTTACCAATTTTTGCCTCGAAGATGTATTTAGATAAATACTTTTAACACTATTACTGCTGATGTATCATTTATTTTTTACTATGTACACGTATTGATCGATATATGTGATCATTTATTATTATACGCCTATATTACCCATGAGTTTAATCTTGAAATACAAGCATATTTCGCTTGTTGCAATTTTATTTTCTGTCTGTGTATATTTCAATGGAGTAAAATATAAATGATATATATGTGTGTATAAACACGAGTCTTTAAAAATAGTTGTAGTTTAGAAATAATTAATTCAAATGCCTTCAAATCCACCAGATTCAAAGTCATCAGATGGGGAAAGGAAATCAGCTCAATTCTTTTTTAGATATTCGTTCGTAGCCTAAGGAAATATATATATAATTAGTTTACCGCATAATTTGAATTATATATTTAGTTGGTGGGTAGTTGTACCCACTTTTTCATTAAATGAGCAAATATACTTTACCCTGAGACAAAACTGTAGGTCGTGGTATTGCCACATCGCAATTCACCTTAATTTAAACTTAACAAAAGTTTCACCTAAGTGAAAGAATGGCGATACAGAAAATTTTCTCATATGCCAAAGAGAACTTAAAGAACTTCCTTTATGCAAAAAATTAAAAATTATTGACGTCGTGAGGAAAAAGAAATTGGATACAGAAATCCTAAAAATATGTGCTAAATACGGAATCTCGGTTCACGAAATTATTAAAAAATAAATATTGGCCAGAGTATCTGTTTTTCCAGAAACAGTTAAAGTTATAGCCATGATGCGTTAAATGTTAATAGTAAAAAATATTAATAATAATGATATATATTCAGTACACTAGTACATCCAAATACAGTTTGCGCCAGACATAGAGTAACTCGCAACAGAGTGCTAAAACATCAAGGGAGACAGTTCGCGTAATCGTTCCGTAATTTTCACAGTCTCAGGATATTTGCCTCTCATCCCACTTATGAGGGCATGACACAAGGACATTTTTATGTGGGCCCACCCACAAGCCGAAGCTCATGTGTGGTAGGCACAAAAAATGCGTCGACCCCGTCGGCATTCCCCCTCGAGGGGGCGCCTCAGGCGCTGGGCAATAAACCCAGCCCTGCCCTTTAAATCAAGGGGGCAGTTATTGCCTGGGGGATAGCCCCCTGGGATCGACGCTGTTAATTTCATTACTAAGCCACTCCAGAGGCCGAAGCGCTCTGGAGCAGGCTCAGGAATCACCAAGATGTTCTAAAACAGTAGTGTACAAATAGTCATGGACGAGCCCATTTACTCTCTACAAACTGCAAGCCAGAATAGTCCACAACAAAAAGAAAAGTCATTATATTTATGAATGGAAGAAATGGACAGAAAATATCTACGTTAAATTATTTTTAGACAAAAAATGTGTTCCTTTTTCTTGCTACAAAAAAAAGATAAAACGTATGACTTTTTTAAATGTTGATAATAATTCTAAATGAGCGTTGATTTCCCGGTGGATATTTTTGGACATATTGTGAATGCACCAAGAAACTGCTTCTTCTATAATGATGCTCTACAAAGACAAGAAAGTAATGAACCGTTTATCTGACGATGACGCAGATTACTTTAACGTTGTCGCTGGAGTCCTACAAGGAGATACTTAAGCACCATTTATATTTATAATATTCCTCAATTACATACTACGAATGTCATTAGATCTAATAAAAGAAAAAGGTATCACGCTAAAAAGGGAAACAGGGGGCCGCCGATATTCCACAGAAAGTATTACAGATCCGGACAACGTAGATGATCTAGCGCTTCTCGAAAATACACATTCACAATCTAAATGACGACTGCATAGCCTTGATACATTGGCTTCCATGTGAACTCAGATAAAATGGTGTTCATGTGTTTTAAACAAGATGGACCCTCTGAAATTAGTAGGCCAGTACATATACCTAGATAGTGATATCTCATCTACAGAAAGTTATCTCATTACACGTATAAGGTAGGGATTGAATTCTATAGATGGTTATCGATCATATGGAAATCTAATCTCTCTGATAAGATAAAACGAGAATTCTCCCAAGCTGTATCCGTGTCTTGCTACTGTATGACTGCACCACATGGATTCGAACGAAATGCTTGGGAGAAAAAGCAGTATGGGAACTAAACAAGAATGCTGTATGCTGACTTGAACAAATCAGCACCACTCAAAAGAGCAGCTGTACAGCCACTTGACTCCTATCACACAAGTCATCAAAGTAAAGACGGACAAGTAATGCTGAATACTACTCGATAAGAAAGGGCCAACACGTAAGTGACATTCTCCTATGGACAACTACACATGGACACACTAGCAGTGTAAGCCTACCATCAAGAAACGACATCAATCAGCTCTGTGTGGGTTCTGGATACCACCCGAAAGACCTCCTAGGAGGATTGTAGATAGGGACGGTGACGAGAGTGAGAGTCATAGGAATTCGTGTTGTCAGCGCGATCTGATGATGAGATGACGTTTTTAACAATATATATATTTACCAACACCTCCGAACGAGCAGGATGCGACACAGGGTCATTTACTTGAGCGGAGTTTAGCAGGTTTGAATTCAGAGTTTTCCTTCTCCTAGACTGGTTACCTAGCCATGGTTAAAGAGTCCAGTCTGCCCTGCTATTTACCCATAGCTGAAGGGAGAATTGGATTCATACCTTTCCCAGGGGTATTAGCGCCATGTGAAATTCCAACAGCTTCGCCCAGGAATTGAACTCGCGTTGACGAGTCCATTTCCTACGACTCTAACCATTAGACCACGCGCCTCCAATTTAACAAAATATGGTTAATGAAAAACGACCATTCGAAGAACAAATTTAATAGAACATTATTTTCTTGAATTATAA
>CM042147.1:41960209-41982709 GCA_023376005.1 Doryteuthis pealeii | reverse complement strand
TTATCAATTGTGGACTTATCAAATCGATCTATATATTTTTTTGTCTGCATCTCATTCCGCTCGTATATATCTTAGTTTGCATCTATCTATCTATCTATCTATCTATCTATCAAGCATATTACTTACTGACAAATATATATATTAACTATCACATTATTACAGATTTGAAAAATCGTTTTGTAATTTTCAACCACGGTAATTACTTTCCCAACTGCAAAATTCCACCGACAAAGTTTTTCACCGTCAACAATATTACAGTAGTCTTCAATCAATCCGCCAAAGTTTACTCGTTTCTTTCCAACGCACGTCTGTGTTCTCGCTAGCAAGATCAAATACAACTGCCCTCGGTGTGGAAAGGCAGGTCTCAAATAATAATTAACTGCCCTGAACAAGATCCCACATCCGGGCTAATAACGCCCAGCGCTGCCGATAGCAATGTAGAAATGTGCATACACGCCAACGAGGGTGAATAGTCACGATTCACGATCAGGAGGTTGCGAGTTCAATCTTCGCTACAAGATTCCTATTTTATATTTCGTAACCTGTTATAACCCTTAACTATTAACGTTTACCTGGTATCTAATACCTCTTATACATCTCCCTATACGTTTAATTTTGTATTTTTTATTCATCTATTCACTGTAGATTACTTGGTCATTAAGAGAAAAACGCTACAAAATTTTCTCCGCTTTATATGTATAGATCTCTTCCTCCATTTTTTCTGAATTGAATCTATTTACTCGTATTCTCTGACCTCCCCTGTTTATCACTTTGTAAATTGGTATTTACATAAAAGATGAAAGTTTAACTAATGAACCGATCAAATTAACTAAATTGTGAAAAGCAAAATATTATTACTACATCCAAACTTAATAAGTCAAATGAAAACGGGTGAATATAAAAGAGTTTTGTGCAAATGAATAGACGTGGACAATTGAATTGTATTTGGGCTTTCAATAACGTTTAGTGTAATAGTATGAAATAGACAATTTGATAAACTGATAACAACCGATTGATCTTCAAGCTTCTGGCTTCAGTGAAACAAATCACTCTCGTATTTATAACTCAATTTTAACGCGAGAGAAACTGTCAATTTTTAGTTCAGGATTTAAAAATAAAAACTTCAAATTGTCTTGAGAAAGTTAAGTTAATGATTAACGAATGTGGCAAAACGTTGAAAGTATATTGGTCATCATCATCATCATCATCATAGCATGCTGACAGCACAGATTCTCTCTCTCTCTCTCTCTCTCTCTCTCTCTCTCTCTCTCTCTCTCTCTCTCTCTCTCTCTATCTATCTATCTATCTATCGAGCTGTCTCTATCGGCCTTCGCTCTTGGTTAGTCCTCTAGACAGATTCCAGATTAATAAAAGTTTTACTGGCCGTCCAACACTGGTGTGTCCAGTTGTATTATTCCATAGAATAAAATCGCTCCTGAGTTCTTCCTTACTTCTCCAGCAGTGCTCCGCATGTCTTGTTCATCTTACTTGGGTGGTTTGTGAGATAGGAGGTAAGTGGCCACAAAGCTTCTAAGGGTATTGGTTAAAAAAATTGTTCGACCCCATCTAGCTTTTCTCGTTTCATTAGAGTCTAAGTGGTACGACCATACAATAGTACTGACATTGTTACAGCTTAGAACAATTATTGTTGGTCGTTAACCTGTCTATGGCAGTTTATTCTTTACCTATGCTTATATTGACATCAATTTCAGTAGATGAGATATTGCTACTGATATATGATTACACATTTCAGATTAATTCTATTTAATGATAAGATCGCAAAATCAAGTGGGCAAACCATTGTTTCTTGTTTTTGTAGAGCATCATTGTAGCGATAACAGTTTCTTTGGGGAGAATATATGCGAGAAGTATTTGCTACATCTTTCATCTGTGTATGCAATCAAATTCCTCGGAGAAATCTACAAACAAGAGAGTTGCCTTCAGATCCTTTGAACGTACTTCTTCGAAGAATAGGTAATACCTGAGAAGTTGTGAATCGATTTCTTTAAAAGCCATTCCGAATTTTTGTAAAGAACTTTCTGAAGTTCAGATCTAATACGACTAAGAAGCAGTGCATTATAAACCTTAGCATCTATGATAGTAAGAGTTATACCTCTGTAGTTCTTTGGGATTCTTAGGTCACATTTATGCGGGAAGGGGAAGGTGGATCTTTTTTAATTCACTAAGTCTAGTCTGTTAGACTGTTGGTTTGTTGGTTTGGGATTTTACGGCATGTCAACACTTGGGTTATTTTATGCCGAAGACGTTTTATTCAATCTTTATTATGTTACAATTTTTTAACTCAATTCTTTAAACATTTTACACTTATTTTTTTATTTAACCTATATGTATGAGTTTGTGAGAGAGAGAGAGAGAGAGAGAGAGAGAGAGAGAGAGAGGTAAGTGGGAGAGAGATATAGAAAATGGTTATAAGTTTGTATAAGAGCAGAAGTATATGCGTGTGCTACATTTGTGCGCGTGTAGAAATAAGTGTATCTATGTGAGAAGGAATATTTTTGCATAAAAGGAGAACTCGATATGTTCATGGGAGAGGGAATGATTTTTTTCTACGAGAATGGATATATGTGTAAGTTAACATTGGAAATAATTAAAGAATGCATAAATATGAGTTTAAAAGAAAAAAAAATGAATTATAATAAAAATTGTATGTGTTTGTGTGTGTGTATACAAGCTCAGAGATTTTGTATTGGTAGATGCTGTTGAAAAAACAGTTTCGATTTTAAATTGGGAAATTGAAATGAGACGTTGACAAATTGCGTCCAGCTTGGAAATATCAATGAAGCTCGGTTGACTATTTTTCATTAATTTTGCAAGTTTAGAGATTCGAGGGAAAAATTGAGGTTTTTTTGTGTTTTGATGGGGGGGGAGGGTTGATTTGTGTGTGTGTGTGTGTGTGTGTGTGTGTGTGTGTGTGTGTGTGTTTGTTTGTTTGTTTTGTTTTTTGTTTTGTATCGTTTATCAATTCTACGATCCTCTATTCTTATTCTTCTTAAATGCTACATGGATTATATTCTAACACAGTGAAACAGAAAAATATAGAGTTCCTTTACCTGTCATGTATTTTTTTACAAAAAACATTCACGAACAATATTATTCCTAAATATGTATCAAATAGAAAATAAATTTTCAATTTAATGACTTCCTTTATTTGCAATTATTCAAGTAAATAATTAATCTTTATGAATGAGAGATTATTAAAAGTTATATATATAAATATATAATATATATATATATATATATATATATTAATATATATATAATTATATGTATTAATCCAAAGTCCAGAGAAGAAATTTCCTTACGACATAGGAGTTTTTTTAAACATTCGCATCTGATGAGCTGGAGTATTAGACACTTTGTCTAAGCTCCCCGAAATAGGCTATAAGCAAAAATCTCTCGTCTTTTGGTTATTCTTTCTTATATATACTATTATATAATAATTTATATATATAATATATAATATATATATATATAATATATATATATATATAAGCGGTTAAGAAATTTGACATGATAAATCGACCGGGTTTCCATACCGGCTGGGGTAGCCTGCAATATCTAGCCACACTAAAGAGACGTAGTACGTCGAAACGGCAGTATGCTGTGAATAACTATATATATATAATATATAATATATATATAAATATATATATTATATGGATATCACACACATAGCACAAACAAAAATACGCACACACGGCGTGGACACAGTCATATCATCAAGCCTTCAGCATTTCCACGCGCACGTGCATGACATCATACACATACGCACAGAATTAACAAAAATATTGCACACACGTACAACAAAAAGAGCATTCGACATCACGTAAACACAACACATGCAACACGAGAATACAGTTAAAAAACGTACACATTTAACCATTTACACCATTTCTGTCATTTTTTTTTTTAACTATTTCGTTTATGATGAATGCTTTTAGCAGGAAACCATTGTAGTAATATCGTTCGAAATAAATGAATAAAGCTCTAAAACTTTTATTTGTCACTTCATTCAACATAATAATATATTATATAATATATATATATAATTAAAGAGAGAGAGAGAGAGAGAGAGAGAGAGAGGGAGAGGAGGGGTGAGAGAGAGTGGTGAGAGAGACAGAGAGAGATGGTGATAGAGAGAGAGAGTTAGAGATGGGAGAGAGGGTGTATGTGTTAGAAAGGGAAAGATGAACGAGGTGGATGGATGTAGATAAGATGCACTGATGTGACATCGAAGTGCAAGCCATGTTGCATGGTCGCTTGAAAAGACATGATGTAGTAAAGGACAACTGAAATTACAGTCGCATAATGCCGCATTTAACCAGCCGTGCGAAAGAAATTCTGATAAAAGAAAGCACGTATTTTTTTATTCCAAAGCTTTTAATTTTTCAGTTGGATAGATAGATAGATAGATAGATAAGATAGATAGATAGATAGATAGATAGATAGATAGATAGATATGAAACAGACTGAGATATGATAGATATGAACAGACTGAAGATAGATAGATAGATAGATAGATAGATAGATAGATATAGGAACAGACTGAGATAGATAGATATGAACAGACTGAGATAGATAGATTGAACAGACTGAGATAGATAGATAGATAAGATAGATGAGATAAGATAGATAGATAGATAGATAGATAGATATGAAGATGAGATATGATAGATAGATGATAGATAGATAGATAGATAGATATGAAAGATTAGAAGATAGATAGATAGATAGATAGATATAGATAGATATGAACAGACTAGATAGATAGATAGATAGATAGATAGATAGATAGAAGATGAAAGACTAGATAGATAGATAGATAGACAAGATAGATAGATATGAACAGACTGAGATAGATGATAGATAGATAGATAGATAGATAGATATGAACAGACTGAGATAGATGATAGATAGAATAGACAGATGAGATAGATAGTAGATAGATAGATAGAAGATAGATAATTACAGACTTATAGAGATAGACAGATAGATAGATAGATAGATAGATAGATAGATTTTGTTTTGGGGTTGTTTTCTTCTTTCTATTTTTTTTTTTTTTTCATTGAAGAGAGTTTTTTTTTTTTTTTAGGGGGAAAGCTTTTGATATTGGCTTTGCACGTTTTTCTCACTTTTAATTGAAGATGCAGACGGAATGATAAAGGGAAGCAACTGATTTGAATTGACAAAGCAAGAAGAAAGGCGTTTCTCAAGATACACGATTTTTGAAAAATACCTCCATCTTCAGAGATTATTGCCTACCTTTCTATCTTGATACGGAGTGTTTAATTTCCTGTTCAGAATTGACGTCTTGTTCTAGCTATATTGAAGCATAAATGTGCGAAGTCTAGCACGAAGTATTTTATTGTGTTGGGAATCTTAAATTCATGTGACAACATTGATAAAACAAGAAAGACATAGACACTAGTTGCTCGAGGTATATATGTGTATAGGGATATGAAGACATTCAGAAATTGTTTAAACATATAGATCTTTAAAATCTTCGACAGATATTAAAAGAAACCAGCGATAGATAGATAGATAGATATGAACAGATTGATATAGATAGATAGATAGATAGATAGACAGACAGAGAGGGTGGAGAGATAGGAATAGACTGAAATAGATAGATATGAATAGACTAGGATAGATAGATAGACAGATAGATAGATAAATAGATGGATAGATAGATATGAATAGACTTAGATATATAGATAGAAGATATGAATAGACTGAGATAGATAGATAGATAGAATAGATAGATAGATATGATAGACTTAGATAGATAGATATGAATAGACTGAGAAAGAATAGATAGATGGATATATAGATATGAATAGACTTAGATAAATAGATAGATATGATAGATGAGATAGATAGATAGATAGATAGATATGATAGATAGATAGATAGATAGATATAGATAGAGTAGATAGATAGATACTGAGATAGATAGTATGAAATAGACTGAATAGAATAATAGATAGATAGATAGATACGAACAGACTTAGATATATAAGATGAACAGACTGAGATAGATAGATAGATAGATAGATATGAACAGACTGAGATAGATAGATAGATAGATATATAGATAGATAGATAGATACGAACAGCTGAGATAGATAGATAGATAAATAGATGATAGATATAATAAACTGAAAGATAGATAGATAGATAGATAGATACGAACAGACTGAGATAGATAGATAGATAGATAGATAGATAGATACGAACAGACTGAGATAGATAGATAGATAGATAGATAGTGAAGAGCAGATTGAAGCACTGAGCTAGCACTATAGAAATACAAGTAGACTTTAGATAGGTCAAATAATCAATATATACATGCACATTGCAGACACCTTAACTGGCAGCTACAGATATCAATGGACATTTTGAAAATTTTGAAAACTTTCAAGATTTCTACTTGAGAATTTTTTTCTTTTGTTTCGTCTAAACTTTTGCCTGATTAAATCTGTGATAAGTTTGAATTGAAAATGTCAAAGAGAAATTCTTTAAATTGAAAAACCGTAGCGTTGGGAATTGTCGTGTCCACGGTATCACATACTTCAATTGAAAAAGTTGAGTGGGTTTGAATCTCAAGTGACAGCCAATCACCTTGATTTAGTGTCGTGACGTACTTACAGACGATTGGACAGACCGATGCGGGAGACTCCATAACGAAAATATACGGAATCAATTAGTTGATCTGAGTTCATCACGTGTTAGTGATATATGGACCAGTCAATTTAATTAAAAATTATTCCATGAGTGTGTGTGGGGGGGTGAATGTATATGTGTGTACGTGTCTGTATCTGTATATGTGTGTTTATGTCTTAGTATGTATGTGTAAAAAAAAACAATTTTGTTTTCGTCATTTTTTTCAATTTCTCTAATGAGTGAAACAAATTGCATTTGCGGGGATTCGAGTCTCTCAAAAACAAAACAAGCCATACTCATATATGGACATATTCTGGAAGACATATATTGGAAGACATTATTAGAGAGTTTGTGTTTTTGTTTTTTTTTATTTACTGTTAAATAAAATAATCTCACTTTTTACTGTTAAATAAAATAATCCAACTTTACGTTTTACTTTACTTCGTACATAAAATTTTCTAAAAGGTAAGAAAGAAAAGAATTAGGAATGACAAGAAAGAAAGAAATAGAATGATATGATAGAAAAGTAAAGAAATAAATTGAAAAGAAGAAAGAAGAAGAAAAAGAAAGAAGAAAGAATACAAAGTAATGAATTGATTGAAAGAAAGAATAGAAAAGGAGGAATAGAAAGAAAAGAAGGAAAGAAAATAGAAAATAGAAAGAAAGAAGAAGAAAGAAGACACGAACAAAACGAAAGAAGAAAGAAAGAAAGAGAAGAAAGAAGAAAGAAAGAAGAAAGAAAGAGAAGAGAAGAAGAGACAAGATTTTGATCTTTCTGAGTCTGCGACGAAAGGGAGTTAAAAGATAAAAGAATAGAAAGAAAGAGGAAAAGGAATAGACAATATTAGCAAAGAAAGAAAGAGAAAGAAAGAAAGAAAGAAAGAAAGAGAAGAAAAAACAAAGAAAGAAAGAAAGAAATAAAGAAGGAAAAGAAAGTAAGAAAGAAAGTAATAGAAATAGAAACAAATAGATATAAATAGATTAATAGAAAGAAAGAAAGAAAGAAAGAAAGAAAGAAAGAAAGAAAGAAAGATTTTGATTTTTCTGAGATACGACGAACAGAAAAGTTAAAAGATAAAAGTATAGAAAGAAAGAGGAAAAACTAGTAATAATGTGAAAGTATTTGTTCATTCAGTCACCAAGTAAACCCGAAATAGATAGATAGAAAGAAACATACTGAAATAGATAGATAGATAGATAGATAGATAGATATGCCTAAAGTTAATAGTTTGCTGTGTTAGATGTAGGACAGTGCTTACTAGTCTTGATATATAATATATTTACCAACCCCTCCGCCACGAGCAGGATGCGACACAAAGTCAATTTCTTAAACAGAGTTTAACAGGCTTGAATTCAGAGTTTTCCTTCTCCTTGACTGGTTACGTAAACATGGTTAAAGAACCCAGTTTTTCTTGCTATTTACCCATAGCTGGAGGGAGAATTGGATATATACCTTTCCCAAGGGTATTAGCGCCGAGTGAAATGCAAACAGCCTCGTCCGGAATTGAACTCGGGTCGACGAGTCCCTTTCCTACGACTCTAAACATTACACCACGCGCCTCCCAACTAGTCTTGATATATCATTCGCTAACGTAGTAGGTTAGATCCTCTCTCAGGGTTCTGCTTTTCCGGGACTGGGCTAGGTTACACTAATTTTAAACAGAATTAAACAGTGAGATGAATTCCAAAGCAACAAAAATGGAATTGGATTATCAGTATTATCTGCGTTATTCGGACTATTGTCCCCATCTTCATTGTTATTTGTACAACGTTTCGGCCGATATGCCCTCCGGCCTTCTTCAGGTATTTCTTCTCGGACTCGGGAACCTTCTCGGACTCGGGAACCTTCTTTTCAAACTCGGGGGCTTTCTTGTCGTATTCGGGAGCCATCACTGAACTTTGAACCTAACCCTTTATTTAGTCCACGGGGGTATCCTGTTCTCATTCCGCTAACCATAGCTGGGGTAGGAGTTGTGTTAATTATTTTTCTAACTGCCTCTACTCAGGATCCAGAGATAACTGTCACTTAGAACTGTCTTAACCTAACCACCTTATCCACTAGGCCATGTGTCAAACATTCAGAAAAATGGATTATCAGTGTTAACACCTTTTTTTCTGCTTGGATGAAATGTAAATATATTTGAATCAAACTTATAAACCAACGTAACAAGGGCGGATGTCAAGTGTATTTAATACAATTTCTCAGACCAAAGAAAATATGAATTTTTATAAATTGATACATAAATTTTACTTAGATCTTTTTTTATTTTCTAATGATACATACACACACACACACACAAACACACACAACACACACACACACATATTATATATATATAATATATATATATATATATATATGAGATTATTTTTGGTATATGTATCCGTTTGTGGGAGGTACATATATCAGGTTTGGGCATTTGTATGAAGCATTAAAGAAAAACATTATGGAGAAACTTAGTTGTTTTGGAGTAGAGTAGAATTTATTTTAGTAGTAGTAAATTTTCAGGATTTTTATGCTCCCTACTTCAAACTGTGTAAGGACAGTCATATATATATATATATATTATATAATATATTATATAATATATATATATATATATATTTAATTTCGGACAAAAGAGAAAAGTGACAATTGTTTTCTAAAATCTTATACTATATTCGATGTGACCACAAATTATAGTTTTGAAGCACCTGCTTTAAACAGTTAACAAATGTTTAGATTTTTTTTCCGACTCAAGAAATTTACACGTTTCCCATACTCAACATCTTTTTAGAAAGATTTCGCAGTCTTCCTGACATGCAAGTCAAAATTTTCCGAGTGAATCTTGAAACTTTTTCTGTCTTTTATCAGTGCAACTAAAAGATTGCGTGTCTTTGAAAAGAAGAAATCAATTTGGAATGGTAAAGTCGGTCGAAGTCTTTTAAATATCACACATGGAAACTGCGGACAGGATTTTCTTTTTTTATATATTGTGAACGTTATCAGATTTTTCTTATTTCTTATTTATTTATTTATTTTTACTGGGCTTATCTGTAGTGACCGGACTGTTCATGCAGCCTGAAAGCAGTTTTCTAGTGCGATTTCTTTAGTCGTGTTTCCCTAACACGGCATTTACAATGTGCAAAAAATAGAAGAAAAGATGGCGGAAAGCGAACAGATATGAATAAGTAGTGAATCCTGTTCTAAGTTGTTGCTTCTACATCAGGAAATAAAAAGTAGATTGAAGCTAAGATAGTTGACGCTATCAAGCTAGTCATATAGAAAATGATATATATATATATATATATATATATATATATATATATATATATATATAGATAGATAGATAGATAGATAGATAGATAGATAGATCATGTATAGCTAATGCTACTTTTATTTATACAGTCTGTTTATATTTTTTCTTTCTTTCTATGGCCAACATATAGTTTATCTGCGGCGGCAAATGAGCAGAAGTTGTTGTTGTTGCTGCTGCTACTGCTGCAGCTGTTGCTGTTGTTGTTTGTTGTTGTTACTGCTGCTCTTCTTCTTCTTCTTTTCTCATATTTTCATTCTTCATTTTAAAGTTCATTTGTCGTACTTTTCCATAAATGATACAGTTCGAAATCTGACCATTTTAACCTCGTGACATTTCATGCCTGGGAAGGGCATATGCAACAAAAGCCTCGCCCATACAAACACAATATGCACACATCGGGAACGAAAAGAAAACTAGCAACTATCTAATAGAAAAAAAGGTTTTATATATATATATATATATATATATATGTGTGTGTGTGTGTGTGTGTGTGTGTGTGTGTGTGTGTGTATGTGAATTCCTCTACTTATTTTTTTATTCATCCATCGATAGTTACCGCTTGGGTGGAACTCGAATCAAAAGTATGATACTTGTTCGCGTCTTAATTTAATTACATATTTTCAACAACAAAAAAAACATATCATCTTTTTTAATTAAGTAATCATCTATTTATTCATCTGTCTATTTTTACTTATTTGGTATTTTTGTCTCCCTAACTTATATGTTTAATAACCGTATTCTTTCCACTGAGCTAGATACTTACGAAAATAATACTTTATATTTTGGCAGCAACTATATATATATAATATATATATATATGTTGTGTGTGTGTGTGTGTGTGTGTGTGGTGTGTGTGTGTGTATTGGTTTGTTAGTTTGGTTTTGAAGACTATCACAATGCAAGTGTAAAGAAAAAAAGAATGTAACTGTGGTGTTGTTTGTTAACCTGTGATTTATTCTCAATTCTTAATATTTCGGGATAAAAATCCCATCTACAGAAGATTACTAAAACTGAAGTTGTTGCTAGTGGCTGTTCATTTGTTCTGTCTCATGTCTTCCAAATTCGCTGTGTGTGGGGGGGGGGCTTGTTTGTGTGTGTGTAAGTGTGTGTGTGCGCGCGCTTATGTCTGTGTTTGTGTTTTAACTGATAAATACATACATTGGTGTATATATTTTACGTTTGCCAGAGAGATCAAATCTGTAAACAACAGACGTTCATTGCTTTATTACGCTGGCGGTGAAAGTCAATTAAAATCGCTCCTAGAGAGTTCTACTGGCTTTTGGGAGCATATAGCATCATATACATACATACCAACTTATATATATATATATATATATAATATGTCAGCTTGACAGTCAGAGTTCGAATTACACACAAAGCGGTCTTCCTGTTTATAGCTCTGCTGAGCAGTCTTCCTGTTTATAGCTCTGCTGATGAGGCCTAATAGGCCGAAATGTACATAAAGATTGATTTTTTCTGGATTTGTTTAGCCTTACATTTGAATAGGTATGCCCGCCTAATTCATTAATTATCAATTAATTAATTTTCAAAATTAGGTACGACTTCAATTAAGCACATATTCTCCCAAAAATTGTCGGCTAAAAAAAGCCATATCAAAACACATTGTTTGTTTGTTTACTTCTCATATATATATATATATATATATATATATATATATAATCCTTAAATAATATCATCGACTAGAACCTGAAAATATCTATTACTATATTCTTATATCAGTTCGATTATTCTATGAGAAATACGACGTGTCTGAACGTCGTTTTTCTTGAATCAATAACCCTCTTATTTTTCATAACTTTCCTTAATCTTAAATTATTCAGGGGAAAAATTAGCAAATTTGTTTACCAATTTTACTGAGTTTGATTTAGATAGCAGCAAAAAGTAGATCTAATCGGGCAAGTGCCATAAATTTCAATTGGGTTTGTCTTTATAAAATCAGACTTTAGATATATTATTCTAAACATTTTTGCTTGTCTCAGAAGTAATTTTATGACTGACAGATTATGTTTTATGTGTGGAGAGAAGTAGCAATACATATATATATAATATATTATATATATATATATATATATATATATATATATGCGTGTGTGTATATATATATATATATATATATATATATATATATTATATATCGAACAAAGACCGCTGGCACAAATCTCAAGAAAAGTGCGAGAGAGATCAATATCAACATGCTGTCATAGAATTCATCATCATCATCATCGTCATCATCATCAAGGCTTATTGACGGCACAGATTGCCTTCTCTCTTCTCTCTCTCTCTCTCTCTCTCTCTCTCTCTCTTCTCTCTCTCTCTCTCTTTCTCTCTCTCTTCTCTCTCTTCTCTCTGTTTGTCTGTCTGTCTGTCTGTCTCTCTTTCTCTCTGTCTGTCTGTCTCTCTCTCTCACTCTCTCTCTATTTCTCTCTCTCTCTCTCACACACTATCTCTCACTCTCTCTTTCTCTCTGTCTGTCTGTCTGTCTGTCTCTCTCTCTCTCTCTCTCTCTCTCTCTCTCTCTCTCTCTCTCTCTTATATACCCCTTTCATATGTGTATATAAATAGGAGAGAATAGAAAGCTGAGAGGATTGTTCTTCTTCGCCTGTGGCCATTTTCATTTTGGCTGATTTCTTTGGTGGGCTGGGTGTCTGTGCTAATTCCTTGTTGAAGAATTAAGCAAGACTTTGCTGTTTCTTATTCTTTATTAAGAAACCCAAGAGGGCTTATAACCGTGCAGTGAGAAGTCAGCATCTTAGGAACGAAGACCCTAAAATCTGCTCCTCCTGACTAACAGTCGAAATCTGCTTAACTTACTTAATTTCTGTTAACTATACCAGTTCCCTTTCACATGCCTTTCTATTGGCGGAAGTCGGGGTGGGGACAAGTTAAGGTTAACTGCCGTCAATAATTCCAACGGCTAATGGTAACTTTCCATTTACCCCCGTTATTTGAATTTTCAACGAAATTCAATTCAAAAATCTAACTACACTTCATACTTAATTCATAGGCTACCTACGAACTACGTATCATCTCTCTCTCTCTCTCTCTCTCTCTCTCTCTCTCTCTATCTATCTATCTATCTATCTATCTATCTCTTTGTCCCCATCGACTATCACTCTTTATAAGTCCTCTGGATGGCATTCAGTTCCTGCACAGAGCTGTTAAATGTAAGTTTATACTAGTCAGCCAACACTGGTGTGTCTATGTGTAGGAGTCTATAGGAGAACATTGCTTCGTCCTTACTTCTCCAGCAGTGTCCAACTTGTCTTGCTCGTCTTAGATTGTTTTTGAAATGGGAGATACTTAGCCCTCAGGTAATTAATCAGGTAAATAAATTGATAAAAAACGGATCAAGATATATAGGATCAGGTTGAATTACATTTTTATGCAGTGACTGTATTGCATATTTTATATATTTTATATGACTCACACCTCTATCTCCGTCAAATCCAGTGTCTAGTATACACAGACGACCCTTTTCACCCCTTTTCATCCAAATTCCACTCCGTGACCCACAAACACCATCATCACTGCAACACATTAAAAAAGCCTACTACTATCCTAAACATTTACAGTAATCAGCAGCTGACCACCCCATCCCCAATCACGAACGCAAGACTCTCGTCAGTAAGAGAACTGAATACTTCAATACAAAACTCAGTCTTTGTCCTGAAGAAGGTCTGATAGAACGAAACGTTATAACGTCGACATCACTACTTATAATAAATGTTATATATTGTACAAACGGAAATATGAATTTCTGGTTTTATTAAACAAAGAAATATAATAAATGTCCGTTATCAGATCAAGAGATAAAGATGCGTAGGAGTACCTATCAATATAAAAGGGCTGGGGCTCGAGCCGACAGGTCCGTCGTCAGTCAGCACAGTCGTCAGTCAGCCGGAGAGTAGAGTGAGGTGATCGGGGTCAGTTAATCGGGGGAGTCGAGGCGAGTTAGTTGGCCGAGCGGGATCGTGCAGTTGGTGTTGGAAAAGCTAGCCTTAATATTTACCAACTGAAAAAGCTTGTCACCCAGAAATTTAATCGAAGGACCGAAAGTCTAAAGACTGAATATATTAATTAAGATGACCCTCTCTCTCTCGAAGTTAAGAAGCTTGAATTTATTCCAATAAACTTCTGGAAGATAAATTTGGTGCTATTGTCATCGCTTACAACGAAGATAATACAGTATCATGAAAAAGACGACGGACACGCAACATATAAGATAATAGTGCCGTGCATTTTGAGGCCATAACGTAATATAACATAAACATCCATCCAGTACAACATCTCGTGTTTGTCTACTTTTTTCTCCACATACTGTCGGATTGATTTCCTCTTTTTACTCCCATATTTTACATGTATACGAATACATTGATTGCTAAGAGTGGGAATAATATATTTCATCAATATTCAATATTAGACTTGCCTTACCAATTGCAAATCTGTCTACAGAGGGAAAAGAGAAATATGCAACTACTTACGCCACCTCGCAGAAACAGGAAGTGAATGCGTGCCCATGAATGTACTCAACTTTATTAATTCCCTAGGGTCGATAGATGAGGGGTTGAGAATGACTTTGGCTTCAAGATTAAATCTAGCCGCGTCGAACGACGTTAATGCCTAATTTTTATTTTCCTTCGTCAAATTTGTTGTCAGCAACGAACAGAATATTCGCAAAATTTCATTGGGAATGTTTGCTCCGAGCAGTCTGTGATTAAGCTCCATTGCTTTGTGACAATTTTTTAGATGTTGACGCTATAACTTTGCATTACTCGAAGATATTTGCAGTCGATGAAAAGTTCAAGCACCTTTAATATCCACACCAAATAAAATAATATTGGTAGCAACAGTCTATATAGTTAATTCTATAGAAATGGACTCGTCAGCCTGAGTTCAATTCCTAGTCGAAGCCACAGTTCACATAGCGCTAATACCCTTGAGAAAGGTATGAATCCAACTATTTTTCCTCGATCTATGGGTAAATAGTAGGACAGACTGGGCTCTTTAACCTTGATTTGGCAACCAGTCTAGGAGAAGGAAAACTCTGGATTCAAACCTGGTCACTACTAGAATAGGTTCCGGCCTATTTGGTGATCTACTTCAATTTTTAAAGAAGTTTAATTCTAAAAAAGGCAGATCTCTATTTCTATATAGTTGTATTAGACTCAGTCATATTTTGTAGATAAATATAAATATAAAAACTTTGTTCATATTTCTTGTGAATTTCTTCAATTAAATTTTTAGTTCCCAAATATTTTCTGTGATTTAAGTTAACATTAGATTCTACTTATAAACACTGACTGACCTTTGACACAGTCATTTCTGGTTCATTTCTCCTGCCCTATGATTTTTGAGAGTTCCATGTTCTTGTGTCTTAGTGTCTTGGGTTTGATGTTAAACTGGGGAGTGTGGAGTAACCCTTCATCACTATTACTCCTAGGTCCACCCTGACTTGGAATCGTAGTAGCTATTTAGGGTCGCATCTATGGGCGAAATAGATAAAAAGATGAGTTTAAAACATTTTTGAATACCCAACAAGACATGAATAAAACAAAAATGTTTTTGGCATAAAATAACCCAGGGTTTTACATGCCGTAAACGCTTTCAAGCGATGTACAGGATTTTTAGCAATGTTATTGATCTCACCTATGCAATGCATGGAGAGGGGTGAGGCGGAGAGGAGAGTTGCCTCGACAGCAAAGAGAGCCAGAAAGAGGGAGAAAAACAGCAGTCTCAGAAAGCATCACAGTTCGTGTGCAGTCAGTGCACCAAAGACTGTCACTCAAGAATAGGCCTGCACAGCCACTTACGCAAATGCAGATAATTCTTTATTCATTTATATATTTATTTATTTATATTTTGGACACTACGCCATCGTTGTTAGTGAACTGAAAGGTACCAACAACAACAATTGATCTCACTGTGAATAATTATACAGCGTAATGTTCAGTATGATACTTTACAAACCACTTTTATTATAGAATAATAACATAGACTTAATTTTTGTAATGATTTAACGACCTTGAAGTGAATACAAAAAGTGGGGAGTGATATTTTGAATATTTTACACATAAATTTGACACAAAATCATACGTATTTATTTATTTCTTTCTTTGTAAACTTTTTAGTTAATTTTTTGTTACTGAAAAAATGGCGAGAATAAAAAAAATATAATTTTAAAAATTGATTACAAATTTCACAAATAATTTTTTCAATTTTCAGTATTGTGACGTAAGCAGTTACATAATTTCGGTTACAAATTAAGACCAACTCTCCATTGTTAATAGAATAGATTAAGAAGTTGTTGCTGTTTTATGATGTTTGATTTTAATGATTTTCTAAGCCGGGGTGGGGGGTAAGAAGAGGGTGGGTCATGCAGCGGATATAATATGATCCTCAAAGAAAGACCAATACAATGTAATTTTCATTAAGAAAAGCTTTCATTATCGATTGAAGAACTTCCATGAAAACGTCAATCTCAGAATTAGATTACCGATAGAACCAACCTAGAACCACCAGAATAAGAATAGCAGATCCATACAAAAGAGGATCATTTTCACCTTTAGTTGTTAAAATTCCTAGCATCAAATTGTGCGTGCGCATTATCTGAAATGAACTTAATTGTTATTAAGAACACATTTTATGATATTTCTGTGTTAAAGCAAGCAGTTGTATTGTTTTCAAAACGATTCTAAGATTTGTATATTTCACACGGACACATTCAAAATGGCTACCGTCTTGTTTCAAAGTGAAAGTCAGTTGGCTAAATTCCTAGCATAAAATTATCTGAAATGAACTTAATTGTTATTAGGAACACATTTTATGATATTTTTGTGTTAAAGCATGCACTTGTATTGTTTAAGATTTGTTTATTTCGCACGGAGACTTTCAGAATAGCTACCGGCTTAGATCAAAGTGAAAGTCAAGGGAGGTTCCTCTAATTGCCTTATTTGCTGGGAATTTTGACAACTAAAGGTGAACATTACCCAGAAGAGATACCAAGAAATAATGATTGAAGAGTATTCATCTAGATACGTCTATATCTAAAAAGAGAGAATGCAACAAATTCAGCATTTTGTTTGCATCCTCAAAACTAACTTGAAGCTTAGGTCTTTCTCTCACTGTGAGCAATATACACCGAGGGTGATGCTGAACACGTCTCGTTTGATCTTGAGTCAAGATTAGTTTTCAATAGAAAAAAACAGAAGCTTGTGACTATTCACCAGAAAATATTTTGTGCATTTTCTTTGATAATCATTAAACTAGAAACATTCGAAAATCTAATCTATGATTATAATCTATTGTATCACATGGTGGAAAGATACACAGAAGAATGGTGGGCTTAATGAATTTATTAAGTAACAGCATTCGGTGCCAAACGGATACATACAAAGACAGAACAAATAAGTACAAACAATTAACAAGACAAAACTTACACTAAATAGAGGAGGGTTCGTTTGGTATAGCCAACGCGGCAAAGTCAGTCTGAATATTATTCAGCTAGTTATTCAACTTTAATCATAGGCTATTTTATGGGTATGAGCCAGTCCATCTGGTAGAGTGCTGAAGGGGTGTTAGCTACTATACAACATAATCATAGAATAGATTTTCGAATGTTTCCAGTTATGTCTTGATAGAATTTGTTTTTTGTTTTGGGTTTAAAGTTACTTTTAATTTTTCATCAAAAACAAAATTGCATTAGTTGACCAATATAATATTCACGAGGTCAAAATAATCAAGGAAGTGGTGAGGCGGGAGCGGGACACTATGAAAAAGTTTGTATGAATAATTAGTAAAACATATGAATCAGAAAGAAATAGACGCCTAATCAGCGGCTCGGACGACCGATTCGAAATGCGCAAGACGAAGAGCTAAACACACAGATAATTCGGCGCCACTAAGTTGATATTTGAGAACAAATCAACTTTTCCTATCAATCCGACTGTCGCAAAAGTCTCAAATATTAGGAAGAGTCAGTTTGATAAGGACAATTCCGAAGTGTCCAATTCTAGAACGGATGCCAAGATCCTTATCGAAATTTAAAGAGGGTTGGGAGTGGCTCATTTGGCATGATGTTGATGGCTTTTCATTGAATCAAATCGAGTGAGGCATCTCTAATGAGACTTTTAAAATTCTCATCCAAATATGAAATATTGTATATGGATTTTTATACAATAGTCGCAAGCACATATACACACATACACACTCACACACGCATATACAAATACACATACTCACAGGGGAAAATAGAAAGAAGATAATAATGTCCGTAGAATCTTGAATAAAGCTTGTTTTGTTGCATAGCGTCTTCTTTACCGGCACTAAATAGGTATATGTTATATACTGGTCTTTTCACTAAGCCAAATCAGCATATAACGTTATATACCTTTCTTACTACTTCTTACTCTGGTCGTCTATTCTTCCGGCCGGCTTTGGTATTCTGATCGTCTATCATCTATCTTGGTCTGGTATATCTTCTAAGGTCTCGTCTGGTCTTCTATTGAGGATTCCGGGTCTGGTTTCTGTTGGGATTTCTTCTTATCAGAAGCCTTGTGTCATTGTTAGTTTTTAGTAATAAACACAAGACTTCGATTTATGATGTTACTTTATTCATAAATCCCTAGACCAGACAATGCGCGCGGATCCTTACATCTTGCTTCTAAGTTCTAACTGATTAAGTTACTTACTTAGTATCCTTAAACCGGAAGGGGGCCTTCTATTGCCTTCCGGTTTTCACGTTCCATCCGCAGAACGCAAGGTGAGATCGAGGTCAAGCGCCGTCACTCACTCTCAAGGCCATCAGCTGTACTGATCGCCATAATGATTTCTACAATACCTTAAAAATGTATTAGGGATCCAATTATTATGTAACAGTTTACTGTTCCAGTACAAATCTATATTCAGAAATAATTATGAACAAATAATTGCGCAATATATGCATCCATAAAAGACAGGAGAGAACTCATTGAAACTTACTAAAAATGAACAATTAGAATACATCCAGGGCCAAATAAATAAAATAAGAAATCTATAGAAGATAGACAATTACAATTAGAATGGCAGATAGTAAATGAAGCTAGTGCTAGGAAAAGTACATCGAGATCAAAGCTAAAAGCAGCCAGCCAAGAAGATAGACTTATGAAGTCGAAGGAACACTTCAAGAATCTGCATGCAAATCCTCCTACAATCACAGATACTAATAGTAAATCCTTAATAGCCAATTAGGCATCAAGCTAGGACATTTTATGAAGGGTGAACTCGATGAAGTCCTAAAAACAACAAAAAGTAGAAAACCGCACGCCTCGACGAAATGGCCCCGGAGTATGAAAGACAATGAATTTTACGACATACAAGGTGTGTCAAAAGAGTATCGAAAGGATTTTGACACACCTTGTATTCTGAAAAAAATAAAGTTCAATTTTTTTCAGATACAAGGTGTGTAAAAAATGTACAAAGTTTAAAGCAGTATTTACCAAGATAAAAATGAAGAATGAATGGAACGTTATTTTTTTTCAGAATACAAGGTTAGTCAAAAGGGATCTCCACTGTAAAGTGCTCTCACCTGCAGCCTAAAAATGGCCGCAAGAATCTTAAGACAAGTCAACATGGACGCCTTCATCAAAAGCTTGGAGTAGGTCGTGCTGTCCTGGATCGAGAGGTTGGCTGAGGGAAGAACTTATGTCATCCATGCCAAATATTTAGAAGAACCCAATTTTGCCAGTGAGAAAACTTTTGACGAAAAATATGAGTTTGATTTTTTCAAAAGAAATAGTTGCCTTGAATGCTCTACTGTTCTTATTACCTTTCATGGCCTCTTAATACTGATAAGAACAAGTTCTCCTGGTAGACCAAAATTATATCTTTGTACAGAAGGTTTGTGCGTGCGTGCGTGCGTGCGTGTTGGTTGGCTGGTTGGTTGGTTTTTGGTTGGTTGGATTTTACGGTATGTCAACCCTTGTTGGGTTATTTTATGTCAAAGTCGTCTCGTTTATTCATTTTTAACGTCTATTCAATTTTTTAAAAACTTAATTTAATTTTAAACATTTTAAACTCATTTTTTTCTATTTAACCTATAGATGGCACCCTAACAGGTACTACCACACCGGCTCAGAGTGAACCTGGGAGTAATGGTGATGAAGGAGTACTCCGCACTCCCCTGAGCTCCAATATATATATATATATATATATGTGTGTGTGTGTGTGTGTGTGTGTGTGTGTGTGTGTGTGTGTGCACGCGCGCAACAGAATAAAGTATCAAAAGTCTTGAATATTTTTGTACAAATTTAATTAAAAAATCTTATATTTTTCTTGAAAAGTCCAGTAAAACTTTAACAGAAGAATATAGCAATTGACTAAATATCTCTATGTTTATTCGGGGCTAATTTGGCCGAGCGTCAGAGATGCTTTCGAGTATAGTTGAAATGAATATTTATTGCATATTCATTGATTGCACACACACACACACACACACACACACACACACACACATATATATATATATATATATATATATATATATATATATATATATTATATATATATATATATATTCATACATATATGTATATGGTGAATTTTATGGGTTTTAAATCATTACACTTGACTGCAAACTTGAAGTTTATTGCACTCTCAAATTTTCCGTAATGAATCTCATACCTCTAACCTCTGACCTGCAGACAACTAGTACGATACACTTTTCTTAGCTACAAGTATCCGGGGTTGCCATCCAATTAAATATAGAAAATTAATTGACAATTTACAACTGATTGTAAAGATATTCAGACAGATGTCTTTCCAGAACGTACAACTATGGAATACTTTTCAAAACATTCTCTTCAATAAACTATATGTATACGTGGTATTTACCTCGTACCCCACGTGTACGGGTTAGGCACAAGGCCCTATTAATGTGGGACCACCCTCAAACCGAAGCTCATGGATGATGGGTGAAAAGTTGCGTTGATCCCATCGGCATTCCCCCCTCAAGGGGGCGCCTCAGGTACTAGGCAATAAACCTAGCCCTGCCCCTTTAAAACGAGGGGGCAGGTGTTGCCTGGTGGATGGTTCCCTAGGATCAACGCTATTAACTTGTAAAGATCCAAGGCCGAAGCCACTGGACCAAACTATATATATACGTAGGTGTGTTTTGTGTGTGTGAGAGAGAGAGAGAGAGGAGAGAGAGAGAGAGAGAGAGAGAGAGAGAGAGAAGAAATAGAAAGAAAGAGAGAGAGAGAGAGAGAAGCGATGATATACATATATGTCAGTTGAAATATCATGTGATACGAGTCTCCATAAATTTTATATCAACTTAAAATAGCCTACCTATGGCAATGGTACTTTTCGGAGTACTCCTTAGGATCTTACACACTCATCCTAACATCCTTTGTACCTTTTAAATCAGTCTACAAAGACCCTATCCGTATCAACTGCTTCACTACGTTCTCTTTAATCTCGTCCACGGTCTGAATATTATAGCAACTACCAAACTGGTGAAAAGATAGAGACTTTTCTTTTCAGACAAATTAACATCTTCTGCGATACATTTAAGCCGGTTGATTCAATGCCTTTTGTGTGTGTATTGTCTGAATTGGAAGAGGGTTTCTCTATCCGTTAGTGTAAAACAAAATGGTAGCTAAGAAAAACGTTTAAATCATCTAAAGCAGCAATGTTAATTTCCTATTATTCTGTTAAATAGAGTAATTAATATTATTTGGTTTGTTATAGACAAGATAAAGCAAAAGCGGTGTAAATAGGGATCTTTTCTTATCTTCTATACATATATAAAGGGCAGTTGTGTGTATATTTATGTCCGGAGGAAACTTTGAAAATAAAACAATTAACGACAAAGTAAATATATATATAT
Organism: Doryteuthis pealeii; assembly: GCA_023376005.1. Classification (NCBI taxonomy): domain Eukaryota; kingdom Metazoa; phylum Mollusca; class Cephalopoda; order Myopsida; family Loliginidae; genus Doryteuthis; species Doryteuthis pealeii. Next base: position 41,960,842 of record CM042147.1, on the reverse strand, counting down.
ATACATTAAATATCACCAGGGCTTGGTTTTGAGCAAAAATAATAGAAATTTGATTTATATTCGTGAAGATAATTAGAAAATAAAATTTAAATGATAAAAGCATGTTTCTCTTATCTAATATTTTAGATAGTAGACATTAACATTTCTTTTCAGAGTAGCTGGATCAATGCAAGGTTTACTTTTTACATAAGGATTTAAATGGGCATCCAACAAGGATTCAACTCACGATTCAGTAATAATGAATCTGCCGGACCAATTGTAAAAATCCCCCTCTACCCAGGCGACGCCGGGTAGCCGCTGCTAGTTTTGAAATAAAGCGAAAATTTATTACGACTAAAATTCTTTCTCGATTTTATCGAAGAGAATTAATTATGTGAATCCCATGGTTTTTAGAAGTTGAATCTGAAAGCAAAATTGGAAAGCAATATTAGATTCTTTTTATTATGCGAACGTGATGTTAAAAAATTACATCGTCTCTACCTTATAATTTAAAGCTAACATGAAACAAACAGTCGCCATTATTTCGATTATGCCTTATAAGACTTTGTTAATCTATAAATCTATTAATAATGGGGATTCGCTTCCGCTTTTTGTCTGTAACAACAATTACGTCACTGCTTACATCACATTACC
>CM042147.1:41905209-41957709 GCA_023376005.1 Doryteuthis pealeii | reverse complement strand
TTTTTTATTCTTTTTCCTTTCTTTCTCTCTATCTCCTGTTTTCCTTTCTTTCTCTCTTTTTTCTTCTTTTTCCTGTCTTTCTCTCTTTTTCTTCTTAATCTACCCCTTTCTTTCTCTCTTTTTATCTTCCTTTTCCTTTCTTTCTCTTTTTTTTCTCGCCTCGTTGTTTTTCTCTATATTTCTCTTCTTTTTCCTTTCTTCCTCTCTTTCTGTGTTTCGAACATTTTTTTACCGAAAGTTATATCGATCTGTCTTTGATTTTATTCCTCCCAGTTTCTCCCTCATCGAACAACTTCGTGACGCCTCCATAGATGTCATAAATCACTCGCAGACGGATTAGCAGAAATCCATTTATATCTCGGAGCGTGCGTGCGTGCATATGCATGGACGACATTATGTTTAGGGGACTGCTGGAGTGTCTCTCTACGTGCACGCGTCTGGTGTATATGTGGGTCTATGTACTTACATTTGTCCCAATTCATATACACACATCATTTTCAATTGATCTTTGTGTGTTGGTGTGAACGCAAAATTTAATTCACAGTAATGTTTGCATCTATCATAAAGATTTTTATGCTTCAATGTTTCAGTTCACACACACATACACACACACACACACACATATATATATATATATATATATATATATATATATTCAATGAAATATACCTAAACACCTATGCATCAGTATCATTATATACATCATCATCATAATCACGTGATGTTGTTAACACGGATTCTCATAACTCTTTCTCACCAACCAGAACGACCTACAAAAATCTACATCTGTAGATGTTTGCGGATTATGGATGCCGTGTGGCAGACCTGCTGAAAAGCGATGACATGGACTATGTGTATCGCTTTCTTGTAGATCTTCCACACGGCATCCATAATCCGCGCAGTTTGTTGATGTAGGTTTTTGTAGGTCGTCTCAAACTGGTATATCCATGTGTAGGTATCCACATAGAAGAACGTCACTTATGAGTTCGTCCTGGATTCTTCAACAGTGTTTAATATATCTTGTTCGTCTCATCTGGATGGTTTGTGTAATAAGAGGCAGGTGACCTTACAGCTGTTTTCTAGTGAGATGCTGCTTCCAAGAATTGTTCAAGACAGCGCATCCTTGTGTTGTACCCATCTAGCTTAGTAGATGCTACTCTCATGCATAGAAATAGACGAAGAAAAATCTGGTGAATGTAGAGTACTCTTTCATTGCCTTTACTTCCAGGTCCACTCTGAGACAGAGTGGTAGTACATGTTAGGGTTCCATCTATGGGACAAATAGATCTATTATGAATTATTTGTATTCAATAGGTCTGTGTGCAATAAAATCTCTAAAGAAATAACTACATAAAAATGTAAATATATTTACCAACTCCCTCCGCACGAGCAGGTTGAATTCAGTTTTCCTTCTCCTAGACTGGTTACCTACCCAAGGTTAAATAGCCCAGTCTGTCCTACTATTTACCCATAGCTGTAGGTGGGAGAATAAATGGATATATACTTCTCCCAAGGGTATTAGGAGCTATGTAAAATGCAAACAGCCTCGTCCAGAATTTGAACTCGGGTCGACGAGTCCATTTCCTATGACTCTAACTATTATACCACGTTCCTCTATAAATGTAAATATGAACGTAAAACTAACCTCTCGGCATATGATAATCCTAGACGGGTTGACATGCCTTTAAAATCAATCAATCATTAAAACTACAATCCTGGTTTAGGCTGCTTGCTGTCTGTTTACACTAAATTCCCTTAATACACCTTTCTTTATAAAAATTTAACATTAAGTTCGCAGAGAGAAAACATGAGTCATGAAGTCAAAGAACAAGGTGTACAACGATATATAGAATACAACAGTTTATTACATATAATGCACATTAATAGGGTTACAGCAGGCAATGTTCTTAGGAATGTTCATAGTTTAGGTCAGACAAGCGACCAAAGGGAGGTTCACAGCACCGAAATGGTATAGCCGTAGTTTAGTCTAGTTTCACAGCACCGGAAGAGGTCTAGCCGTAGTTATTGTGTAGTAAACATTTAGTTAGATATTTGGCATAGTTAAATGGTTTGCAAGAGTAATCATGCGACAGTCTTGTTGACTGAAAGTATCAATGGGGGAAGCTTGTCCGAAGTTGTACCAATATCGAAGGCTCCTCTAATTTATCCTGGGTGGAATGAAGATAGTTATTATCGACCTTCAAGGGTTGATGACAATAATCCTCAATGTCCGAAGTTCCGAGGGAATGGACGAGAATCCTTCAAGGGTTACTATTCTGTCCGTAGTCCCAAGAACTCAAAGAAAAAGAGAGTGCATAAAGCACTTACCTTGTTCACAAGGGGGAGCGGTGTAGAGTCAGCAGTTGTCCCCTAAGGGGATGAAATGTGAAGAGGAAGAGTTAGCCACGGTGAGCCCTTTAATAAAGAACATTACGTGACCATAAAGGGGTGGTGCGTCACTGCTGCTGCTGCTGGTGTTGGTCGGTGAAACCCGGCGTTTGTCCCTTAGGGGCTGCTACCGGTGAAGACCGAAACGAGTACCATGTAAAATGTCAATATCTTCTGGATTCTTCCATCTTCAAAGATCCTGTCTTGTTTTTGTATTCCAGTGAGATTGAAGAACTGAGTTAACATATGAACAAATCAATCTCCCACAATAAAGATTTTAATCAGTTAATCCTAAGATTAATCTTTAGATTATATCATCCTCCCATTGTTGGATCAGCTCTCTAATAAGTAGAGATGTGCGGTTTATGCGAAAAACGATTTTTCGGTTTCAGTTTCGTATCTAAATATTTTACAAAACCAAAACCGTTCGGTTTAGTGCTTTTATTAGTGAACTACCATATCCAAGAAAAGTTGGAGTTTTTGGGTTATAAGGCGTGTGCTAGATGTTCACTTCTACTTATAGACTCGCCGATAACCATGTGACCAACCTACTGACCAACCACTGGCAGTATTCTGCTGCTGATATTGTTATTTATACTGGCTGTTCTGGTCATACCTACGCACATTGCTTCGAACCTTCGTGGACGACGGAACATAGGATTATATCACTGACACTCCGTAGGATTCCATAACGCAGGATTTATTCACTTACCAAAGGATTCTATAGCTCGGGACTTACTCACTTTAAGTTCTTTTTCAACTGGCCAAGGATGGCGGTCAGAAACTTAACAGCATTTTGAAAAGACTTTCGGATTTTAATAAAAATTAATTTTATTAACTTTTATACTATTGTAAGAGGTATCCAATAAGCACCCTAGCTTCTCAAGCTAGTCATAGGTTTACATTTTAACTCGTCACCGGTAAGTTCCGCTTCAAAAATGTGTAATGTAAAAAATTATATATTATCTGACAAAAAAAATTGTTTTTGTCAGATATAAGAGCAAAATATATTCATTGTTAAATCCCCACTGTTAAATTTCTTTTTTTTTTAACTTATTTAGATTAATTTAATACAACTTTTCAGGTTAGAACTCTTTTTAGGACAATTCTACGAGTTCAGTTCTGTGGTGTGTTTATAATTCATCCATGATGCTTATTTTCGCCTACAAAAATTATCTAGATGTAGTGATTTTCAGCGCTTATACAAGAAGTAAAAACACAAGAAAATTCAACTAGTAAATTTTAGTTTTTTAAAGATTTAATTGGATAGTGCAATACATAATATTTGTACTTTAGATATGATGCTTCTACAAAAGAAAGTGATCTATTGTCAGTTTACAAGAAGAAAAAAAATCACTTTCTGATCGAGGTCATTATTTCAGAATCATCGACAATGTTTCTTATTAGATGCTGTGATGTCCATTTAGAAGAAAAATGTGGACCCATGAGAAAAAGATGACATTCTTGAAGAAATCGCAATCCATGTTATCGAATGTTGTAAAATCAGATAATCTTTTTACGTCCTTTGACTATTTAATTCCTTCAAAAGGTCGAAGCTGAATTAAAAATTATATTTTGCTGTTTTTTTGGTTTTTGGTTTTTGGTTTTTGTTTTTTTTACTTTTGTATAGTTGATTTTGGATTTTTGAGCAGGATTTTTTATATCGTTTTTGAATCCCGAAAACTAGTTAATAGATGACATTTGACAAAAAAAAGCATTTAAAGAAGTAAACAATTAATAATCTTGATTTTCTTTTCTTTTTAAACATAACAAAGAATTGGGACAGGAATGAAATCTTAAAATAAACTTCTGAATCGTTCAAGTAAGAAAAACTTAAAAAGAAAGAATCCTTCAAGATATAAAAACGTATATATATATAAATATATATACATTTGTGTGTGTCTGCGTATATATATATATATATATATATATATATATATATATATATATATATATATTGGGTATTTGTGAATACACTCCAAAATATTCAAATATATACACCTATATATATATACATGCCAGTACATACTTATAAATAAATACCATACATTAAGCACTAACACACACGTATACACACACATGTACACACATACACACACACACACGCACACACACACACACACACACATATATATATATATATATATATATATATATATATATATTATAAAAAGAAGGTCCGCAAAATGTATTATGTTTCAGAAAAAAAATTGTTATTCTTTCATATGCAACACGTGTTTCAGATCTTTTGGTATCTTCTTCAGGCTTTGATTGATAATATGAAAATGAATTCTTACATGCGTGTATATATATATACATGAGTATTTCACTTCCCTCTTCCTGTTTGGTGGGAGTGGAATATAAAGGAATTTCACTTTTAACATTAGTCTTTTAAACAGGTGTTTTTGTTTTCTGGGTGGCTTGGTAATAAATTCATTAACTGAGCTTTTATTACTCTTTTATAGATATAGTTCATCAGATGTTCATTTGATATGTTAGGTGTGTGTGTTTGGAATTTGTTTTTTGTTCTAGAGAATTTCTGTGTTTTTCTACTTAAATTTATACTTTTTGGGGTGTGTATGTATGTGCCTATGTTTACTTTTTGTGTGCGCGTGCGTGTCAAACGATTAAATAATATGTAATTATGCAAATAGTATATATATATATATATATATATATATATATATACTATTTGCATAATTACATATTATTTAATCGTTTGACAGTTTCTTTTGTCCCGCTTTACTTCTAAGTCGTAATATTCTTTTATATATTTATGAATTCAATGTGCGTGTATGAATAAATCTATTTCTCCCTATTCTAGCTCAACACTTGTATTACTGAGGGAAAGGTGAACTTGTTTTTGTTATGAGACTAGGAGACTCCAAATGTCAATTTAGGCGCGAAAAATATTCTTGACATGAAAGGAATATGAAAACAAAACCAATGATAAACGTTTATATTCTGTGCACAGGCGTATTGGTTGCTGTGCGAAGAAAACAAAAACAAATATCATTGGTGTATAAAATTTAGATATGTGTTTAATTTTTGAAATTTTCAGAATTGTGTTTTTCATACAGATGGTTGGATATGTATCACACTTACTTAAACCCTTTGGCAATAGCAAACTATATTATTCTATAAACTCACACATCAACGTATTAATGGGGCATCTCGTGAGGGTTGAATTCCCAACACCTGAGAATTACTTTCTGAAACAAACTCCCTCACACACACACACACACGCACGCACACGCACACACACACACACACACACACACACACACATATATATATATATATAAAAGGTGTATCATAAAAGTATCGAGATTAAAGCTGTATTTACCAAGTTAAAAATGAACAATGAATGGAGCGTTAATTTTTTTCAGAGTACAAGGTGTGTCATAAAAGTACCGAGTTTGAAGCTGTATTTACCAAGATAGAAATGAACAATGAATGGAACGTTAATTTTTCAGAATACAAGGTGTGTCAAAAAGTACAGAAAATCTCGATACCTTTTTTACACATCTTGTATATATATATGTAGTTTAGAAATTTACATTCCCATTTCGAACATAAGTAATTGAAGACTGAAGAAATATTACATGCCATTCAACTAAACTTTCTTTATATATATATATATATATATATATATATGTGTGTGTGTGTGTGTGTGTGTGTGTGTGTGTGTGTGTGAGGCGTGTGAACTAATGGATAGAGTTGTAGGAAATGGACTCGTCGACCCGAGTTCAGTTCCTGGGCGAAGCTGTTTGCATTTCACATAGCGCTAATACACTTGGAAAGGTATGAATCCATTTCTCCCTCCAGCTATGGGTAAATAGCAGGACAGACGGGGCTCTTTAACCTTGGCTAGGTAACCAGTCTAGGAGAAGGAAAACTCTGAATACAAACCTGTTAAACTCCGCTTAATAAATTGACCTTGTATCATATTCTGCTCGTGCGGAGGAGTTGGTAAATATATATATATATGGGGGGGGGCTAAGGTAGCGTGGACATGGAAACATCTGGTTACTGACAGTTTCTCGCCTATGCAATCTTCAGACCAAATAGGGAAATTTGTTTATCGGTTAGTTTAAATGTCTCTCTTGGTTTGGTCCTCCACTGGATTTTGATTGGTCAATTTTTAGGTGAATCATAAATGTGACCAGAATTTTTGTTTAGTTAATTTTTGTGTGTATCGAGATATTTGCCGGATATTGTTGTTCATTAGCTTAAATAAACAACTGTATCCGGAAAACCTCTACTCGTCAGACATGTTTACATTCGTATACGGGTTGTATGTTTGAGCTTATGAGTATATTTGTGTGTGCATGCGCGCGTTTTATTAAGTCGCATTCTAAATGTGAGTAGAGTCTGACTAAAATATCAAATCTCAGTATTTCATTTTCAGTTGAGAGTGGAAGACAAAGATATCTACTCGACCAAAGTTTACATATTGTCTTTAACTAACAAACTTGATCAGTCTGCTTTAACTGACCATATTTCTTTTTAAGACGACATATTTCTTTCTATGTCTGCATTAATATTATTTCCATCACAGTTGGTCATATAGTTCCTCAGTGCAAACTGCGTGTTATATGAAACAGCCAATCATTTTGATAGAATAACGGTATCATTAAGTACAAATCCTAAAGATACAACTCTTTTTTCATCAAAAAGAATATGCATATGATAGTGGGTTATGGAAATTACTACAAAATGTAGGAGGATCTTTTTTCTGCTTCCAATTTTTTCCTAAAATCCGTTTTGACTTTTGCTAAGTTCCGTTTTTTTTATTGATGTTTTTTTTTATATATATTTCATATGTAAACTGTAATAAATTGTATTATAAATGTTATAAAAAACAGAGAAACCAAAATTGAAAACTGTTATGTTTTGATGTACAGATAAAAATATGTTGAATGGAAATAATGAATGCAAACCAAGGTTATTATATAATTTAACAAGAAGGATTTATTTTATACCGAGTAGAAGATAATGCTTCTTACTCGCAGACGACCAATCTCAAATTGCACGAACGCTTGGCGTTCTAAATTCAAGATGTAAACAAAACAAAAGGGGAGCAACTCTTTCATAGTTCAAGTGTATTTCGTTAGGTGACCTAACAAAAACTTAAACTATTAGGTTGTTACAAAAATAATGGCCGATTTCAAATACATACATTTATTGTTGAAACATTAACAGTAGAAATGTTAAAATTAGTCAAAACATGGGCCTTGGGCATTTATACATCTCTACCATCGATCTACGAGGTCATTTATTCCACGTTGGTAAAAAATTATTCGCTGTGATGTAACAAAATCCTTAAATGATGATTCCGCCTCTTCTTTAGATCGAAAACTTTTACCATTTAAAAATGTGCTTAAAAAATGATAATAAGTAGGTTAAAGATCGGGAGAATATGGAGGATGTGGTAAGGTCTCGTATCTCAAGTAACTATTCGGTCAAGAAAGGGGTCATTGGTGTTATGCAAACAGAGCATCGAGCACACTTCAAACCGCCTAAGTTTTTGGTGCTCATTGAGCTCATGAGGAACCCATTTATCGAGCTTTTTCACCTTTCCAATACTCTGTAAATGGCGTGAAACTGTTGCAATGTTGACACCAAGTGTCTGAGACATGTCTCTGGCACTTTGTCGTGGATTTTGCTCAACAACTGCCTGCAATTGTTCATTGTCAAGACTGCATGTCCGTCCTCTACCTTCTTCATTTTCAAGACTCCCATCTCCACTGCGAAATTTCTGGAACCACCTTCGTACTGTCCGATCACTTGTAGATTCCTTTCCCCATGCATTGTTGATATTGGCAGCAGTTTCGGAGTCATAGTGCCCAAGCTTGAACTCATGCAATATAAGAAGGCGAAGGTCATGTTTAGGCATGTTCATCTTTGAAGGCCCCTATTTTTAAAAAATACTTTCTATCTGAAAATGAATTAAATTTTATTTTTGAGCACACATCAATTATTATATATGCAAAAATTCACCTGAAATAAACAACAAAATTTATGTTAAAATGACATTTCAAAACCGAGCACTTTAATCGGCCATTATTTTTGTAACAACCTAATAAAATTCATTGTTATAGAATTGATTAACATTATTGCTATAAACAGATGGAAATCAGATCTCACTGACAAGTTAAAGCGACAATTCTTCCAGGCCGTGGTGGTATCAGTGCTACTTTATGGCTGCACCACTCCGACCTTGACGAGGCGCCCGGAGAATAGGCTAGATAGGAATGTTGTGTGCGATCTTGAACAATTGAATTCAAAATGTTATCGCATATATGAAATTCTCATATAATTTATGTTTATTTCTCAATCCGTTCTCAAACATTTTCTATAATTTTCATTTGTTTTTGTTGTCTAACATTTTAGGTACGTATTACACATGCAAATAAGAAATTAATTCAATTCGAATTTAATCCAGAATTTTCATTTTTCCCTTTGAAAAATCAGTTCTCAGATTTATCAAAGAACGAAATGTGGATGTCTTTAACAAACACTCTATAATCAGTAATATTCCATTTGTAAGGGATTATTTGTTGTAAGAAGTTGGAATTCTGAAATAGAAAATATCACTGAACTTGTTTTGAAATAAAATATTTTCATTATTCCACATATTTTGTTATCAATTTTGGCTTCTTCATTTATTTGTTGTTTTTATTTTATTATCTTTAACTGATTAAATATTCCAATAAATGAAAGTTTGCAACTCTTTGAACTTCTTTATAGCAATCCCAATTAAAGGTTGAACAAAGAATGGATAGGTGAAAATGTTTTGTAATAAAATATAATAAAAAGACAAAGAAAAGAAAAATAGTCGAAACTAAATATAAACTATTGCAAATATCTCCAGAACAATGTTCCTTTTGCTGACCGTAAACCCAAAATAATAACCAGTCGATCTATTTCAAGATCCAACATTCAAGGTATAAAGATTACTAGTGCAAAAAGTCAAATGTTGTCTCGAATGAATTTTGAAATAAGATAAAAGAACAAGTTTGAATGATTCTATTTACAACACTGGTTAAAATTTCTCATTTTATATAAAAGGATTTTTTTAACTATTCTGCAATTTTATTAGATTACAGGAAAGCCTGCAACAAATTAAAACTCAAAATGAAATAATTCAAAACGTATTTGAACTTTGATTCAAAATTTATTTTTACATCTCAATTGATAAAATAGAATCTATGAATCAACCTTTTCAGACTGAAATCATATTTGTGATGATGCTTATATTAAATAAATATTTACCGCGTAGCTCACTGTACACTGTATTGTAAAAATATAAATTAATGTAGCCTGAAATTGTTGTTGTATCGACCGCTCAATTTTATGACAATTTCCCACATAATAACTGAAAAGTAAATATTTGTTTATCGTTGGCTGTTGATACGCCATTTCATATTTATTTCGACACTGATACGCTACACTGACAAGAGTTTTAAATGTGGGTGATGATGTGTAACTAACGATGGAAAATTCAGGTTTCAATAGCCGGGTAGTATGGTTATGAGAATTAAATGTGTGGTTTTCGCTTTAGTGGCAAAAACTGGTTCTTATAATACGTTAGAAAGGCTTCAGCTTCAGCGTAGGTGAATATATGCATAATAAAATTCAATCAAAGAAGTACTATATAACAACAATACAGACTTTATTGTCTGAGCACATGGAACATGACATATATGACAAGATACAAACAATGAGGAGGAAAGTCTTTGGGAAGTAAGAAATGAATATAAGAGTCCCTTACTATGCATGACCCACGTGTTAAGGTCTAAACAGGACCACGTACACACATGGGTACGATCCCATAGATGGGACGCAAGCCCCCCCCCCGCCCCAACTCAATGGACAGAGACACCACTTACCTAGTACATCATTGTAAATGCCGGATCAAGACAAGAGGCAGATGACCTCCCGGGTTGAGTAAATAGCACGGCATTAGCGCCACGTAGTGGCGAATTCCCTGGCCGCAGGGGAAGATAACCCTTTTCAACCCAAGTCCATCCCAGCAAGGGGAGACAATCCCTACAAGAACACAGATAAACTCAAATTTCTAAGGGTAAAACATTAGTTTGTATGTGAATACCAATGCAATCAATATGCATGGCAGATTCGGCACCTGTTGTAATGGTTAACAAGTTAGGCTAGCAGACCATTATTCGATTTTTATTGGGTACTCCATATTTCTGTCCTTGAGCCAAACTAAGTTAAACTCAGTAAATGATATTACCCCCACAAATTTTCGTAATGATGAACGGAAAAAAATCATTTTGTTCCTTTTTTTCTCTCTCACTCATTTGATTTGAGCATTTCGTTGTTTTTAGTTCTTATTGGAACCAAGTTGAATAGCATAAATAAAACTGACACATTTTTGTAAGACTCAAAGAACTTTTTACACAGACAAACAAACGCATACACAGATACACACACATATGCATATAGACACACAATCAAGATGAATGAAGAAACTCGTGCGTTCTCGTCAATATAAATCGATAAAATAGCGACGTCTTCAGTTTTTCATTCCTTCTACAACCTTTAAGAAAGAATTTACTTCCACACTAGCTTTTATTTAGTCACAGTTATATCTATTAATAATGGAGATTCGCTTCCGGTTTTTGTCTGTAACAAAAACTACGTCACTGCTTACGTCACACTACCATAGAATAAATACACGTCATAACATAGAATAAATACGCTCAAAATTTGAGCATGCAATGTTAGACAGTCCTAATTGTTTTTTTAAACAAGTTTTAATAAATACATACCTGGTATTATCTATCTATATATAGTTTGTTTTATTTTAATATATATTTAAAGTTATCAGAACTAAGTTTCAATTTCAATTCATTTTTTTCCAATTTTTTTTTTTTTCCTTTAATAAATTTGATGATTTTACTTTACTTATGATACAAACTCTCTGATATTAAATTTCAACTCCCATCCCCTCAAGCAATATTTATTTTACGTCAGAGGGCGTTTTTTATTTTGCTAGTCAATGCAATGGATGTAAAATATAAAAGATGACAGAGAAAATAGTGTAAGGTTCGAGTTCTACTTTGATTATTCACAGTTATAAACACAGATAATGGAATCGGTGAACTTGATTCAAATCTGGATTAGATTTCTTGTGTTTATTTTGCGTTAAGACATGAATTCCCAATTCCCTGTACTCACATCAGATATATTGATAAGATCTGATTCCAATCAAAGATTCTTTATTTGTTCCATATAACCTAATTTTTTTTATGACATTGTAGAGAGAATAGGTATCACCCAGTAACCAAATCTTACCTTTTCGGATTTTATGAAGGTTAAATATGCACATATTTGAAATGATCGTGCGTTTTAAACGCGTCTCTGCTTGGTAAAACCATTACAGGTATGAATTATAATCATGACTTATAAGTATGAATTTGTACACAAATGTAAAACACACAGTGAGGATCAAACTCACTAGGTTGTAGTAATATTCTGTAATCATTCTCATCATGTCACGCAATATCCAGGACAATCTCTCGCCAACCTTCTCTATCATTCATTGTCACAGGGAGGTCCTTGCACAGCATCCAGTGTCCGCGCAGAGCTGGTCAGTGTAGGTCCTTGCCAGATTATTAGCCATATAGAAATCCGATCTCACTGACAAGTTAAAACGACAATTCTTCCCAGCTGTGGCTGTGTCAGTGCTGCCGTATGGCTGCACCACATGGACTATGACGAGGCGCCTAGATGGCAGCTACGCAAGAATGCTGCGTGCGGTCTTGAACAAGTCGATTCTGTCGGCGTTAAAATAGAACTTTATATTCCAGCAATGAATCAGACAGAAATATTTAACAAAAGAATGTTTCTAATTTCAAAGAGAATAATTAAAACAGATTAAAATATATTATTAAATATATCATCATCATCATGTCGCGCTTGCAGCACGGATATCCATGACAATCTCTCGCCAACCTTCCCTATCATTCATTGTCCCAGGGAGGTCCTCTGCGCAGCATCCAAAATGTTCGCATAGTTGGTCAATGTAGGTCCTTGGTGGGCGGACCACACTAGCAAATTAAATATATAAAATTATTAAATTATTAATAATTATTATTATCAAATAAATAAAATATATATTAAATATTTCAAATCGATTATAGATATTATGTCTGCATTATCACGAGGATGGAATAAATTTTGGTGTTGTGAGGAATGGAATTAAGTGATAAAGAATTCTTTTCGCAACGGACTTCCTATAAGAATTATCTTCTTCACTTGTGGAGGGATTTTACTTTAATAAATAGATTTACACTCGAGTGACACTAACATTGATCGCCAATTATGAGTCAGACTTCCAAATCTGGTGACGTTTCCCTCTCTTCTGCTCAGTTACCGATGAACCTTGTGGCCGGGGAACCATTTAGAGAAACGAATTAAGCCCGAGGTGAAGGTGGATACTTAATGAGTAAATGGTGGAACCATCAGTCTAGTTATTTATATTTCATGCACTCGTTAAGCTCAGAAATAATGTCTGGTCGGCAAGAGACAGCATTAAAAATCGCTTCGATTCATTTCGACTTCTTTGTCTAGGCAACAACCAGTTATTGATTTATATGTTAACTACAAGGATATCGATTCTCTCTCTCTCTCTCTCTCTCTCTCTCTCTCTCTCTCTCTCTCTCTCTCTCTCTCTCTCTCTCTCTCTCTTTTGCAACTCCTCTTTGCTATTCTTCGACATATATTCTTTTCTATTCTTTACAATTTTTACTTGTCCTCTTTCGTTTTGTTTTTCTCTCTTTTTAATTTTCTTCTTATCTTTACTTTCTCTTATTTCCTTCTCTCCGTCAGCTTTCATTGATCTTTTTCTTTTTCTTTTCTCTCCACTTTTCTGCCTCTCTTCTCCCGTTCCCTTTTTTCTGTTATATACATATATATATATATGTGTGTGTATGTGTGTTCGTGTGTGTGTGTGTGTGTGTGTGTGTGGGGTGTTTGAGTTTTGAGTTTGAGTTTTGTTTAACGGCATATCAACCTCTGTGTGTTATTTAATGCCAAAGAGGTTATTTTGGATAAAGTAGTGGTTCTATGGAGATATTCGGTTATGTTCTGTTATATCTTGTTGAAAAGGATGCATTTTTTTAGAAAATTTAAAATATTTTCAGTGTGTGTTGTGTGTGTGTGTGTGTGTGTGTGTGTGTGTGTAAAATATAGAGACATGATATATGAATGCATCCAAAAAACATGCTAGCTGACATACATACGTCTATAAATATATGGAGAGAGATAGAGACAGACGAACAGAGATACGGGGAGAGACAGATAGACAGCGGTAAGGATACAGGTAGAAAGAGAGAAAGAGAGAGAGAGAGAGTGTGTGTGTGTGTGTGTGTGTGTGTGTGTGTGTGTGTGTGTGTGTGTGTGTGTGTGTGTGTGTGTGTGCAATTCTCTCAGGATGAGTATACTCTCAGAGACACAGGGACAGACAGACAGACAGACAGCGGTAAGGAAAGTATAATTCTCTCCGGACTGGTATACTCAACATCAGTTTCTGTAAGCAGACATTCTCATATCATATCTATATAAATATAGACAAACTGAGAGATTGAGAGAAAGAGAAAGAAATTGACAGATGTAAGAACAAAGAGGAAGTGGAACTTAAAACATTACAAAGGCAATTAGAAGAAAAACAAGAAGACTATGTAAAGACAGTATTTCAAAAAATGATGACTTCATGGTAACAATTTTGTGATAGCAAGAATTTAAATTCATTCAAACTTATAGTTGTGTTTGAATACCACTCAGTCGATTTGATAAGAAATGTCCCCTTAAAATATCAATCGTCGACCATATTACTACACACCTAGCAATTTCTAATAATTTGCAGTCTCTCTTTATGCGTGTGCATATATAGTACACGTATATGTATATCTATCACTCTATACATTCACGTTGTTAGGAAAATACATACACACACACACACACACACACACACACACACACACACATACATACATTGTATTTGAATACCAGTCACTCAATTCTTTTCTCTCCACTTTCCCTGCCTCTCTTCTCCCTTTCCCTTTTTCTTTCTATTCTTCCTCTCTTCAGCTTCCACCGAATATATTTTTTAATCGCTTTCCTTCTCACTTTTCATTTAGTTTTCCACCCAGTCGGCGGGGCTGAGAATATACTGACTGTAAGCCCTGCAGAGGGGGTAAGGTCCCTCCCAAAAAGGGGTATCCAGAAGGGAATACTAAACTGAGCTGATGATGCGGCTCCAGCTGTGAAGATCTGATAAATGTGTAAAAAGTAAAGGTATAGTCGTCGGGGCGGCCTAAAGTCGGTATCAGCCAGTCAGCGAGGGAGTCTATCCCCTTTTCAATAGCGCTAGACCAAGGAGATTGTTTTAGCATCTGAGGTGGAGCGCCACACCTACCATCAGCTCCTTATTTTACCGCACAGATCCCTGTGCTATACGCTGAGTTAGCGGGGACCGTTATCGAACTAGGAACCTTGTGGTTTCTAGCCGAACGCTCTACCGACTGAGCTAGCTTAATTGCCATTATTTTAATGTCCACTCTGGCCCGGATTGGTTATACCTTTTAGGTTCTCATCTATGGCTTAAATAGATCTATTTGCAAATTATTCGTATTAGATTATCTTTCCATTCTCTCTCTCTCTCTCTCTCTCTCTCTCTCTCTCTCTCTCTCTCTCTCTCTCTCTCTCTCTCTCTCTCTCTACACTAATACGCTATCTCTGCAAAACACCCTGAAATCTTCGTATTGGAGCTTCCGACCTGATGCCAAGCAGTTCAGCATGGCGTTCACAAATTTCTGGTGAAGTGAATTACGGCATGGCGTTGCTTTACACACACATCGGTGCCAACTTTTGTTTGGTGCACAACAAACAAATCCTGAATCAAACAAAGCACATGTGCGAAATTAATAATTTTAAATGATGACAATATTCCAACCAATATATATATATATATATATATATGTGTGTGTGTGTGTGTGTGTGTGTGTGTGTGTGTGTGTGTGTGTGTGTTGGCATCCTTCCGTCTAGTAAAGACGATGGCGTCCACTTTTTTCCTGCACCAGAGATTCTAGTTACTGCGAACACTTCGTGTGGCCAGGTTGGATACT
Source organism: Doryteuthis pealeii (assembly GCA_023376005.1). Taxonomy (NCBI): domain Eukaryota; kingdom Metazoa; phylum Mollusca; class Cephalopoda; order Myopsida; family Loliginidae; genus Doryteuthis; species Doryteuthis pealeii. The sequence goes on along the minus strand of CM042147.1, from coordinate 41,942,164 downwards.
TTCGTTAGGTCCGTCAGTGCGGTGCCGAGTGGCATCCGCTCTCCCGGCACCCCTCCTGCAGTTGGTTGCTCGGAAGTCACCCTGTGTTCCTGTATAGGTGCAAGATCTGCAAACGCGCCAGTGTAACATGCGCAAGACTTTGTGTCATATACATATGGCATATATATATATATATATATATATATATATATATATATATATTGTGTCGTATACATATGGCATATATGTGTGTGTGTGTGTGTGTGTGTGTGTATGTATGGACGTGATTTGAATAATGGCATAGGCTAGACACACACACACACATATATATATATATATATATATATATATATGTGTGTGTGTGTGTGTGTGTGTGTGTGTATGGACGTGATTTGAATAATGGCATAGGCTAGAAATTATCAGTAACGAAGCACCTTTGAGTCCATGTCCACGGTCCCTAAATATATATATATATATATGCCATATGTATGAGACACAATATATATATATATATATATATATATATCAATTAATCTCCCCTTCCTTGTCTTTTCTATTTCCATTCCTTCTTGTTTTACTCCAAACTAGTCACTGATTCCCAAACTGACAGCTTTTGGTAGATTCGTGACCAGAATCTTTTCCAAATACACTCACCCACTAACATTGGTTCGCATACAAAATAGAGATTTGTTCGTACGAATAACAAAAATGCTATATGTTGGGTCGCTCTAGTGAACGAAGAAGAACAAAGATAAGTAAATTAATCCCTGTTTATATGTAACGTTTCTTCCTTCCTTTCTTTTTTCATTCCTTTATATATTTTTCTTTTTCTTTTCTTTCGATATTTTTCTTTTTTTGTGTGACTCATGGATGCAAGAAAACAACAAATAATGCAACAAAATGCAACTGTTCAAGATCTATAAAAGAACAACTGTCTATAGATATATAGATATATAGATATGAACGGAATGAGATAGATAGGTAGATAGATAGATAGATAGACATGAACCAAATGAGACGGGTAGATAGATAGATAGATAGACAGATAGATAGATATGAACCAAATGAGATAGATAGATAGATACATAAATAGATATGAACCAAATGAGACGGATAGATAGATAGATAGATAGATAGATATGAACCAAATGAGATAGATAGATAGATAGATAGATAGATAGATAGATATGAACCAAATGAGAGATAGATAGATAGATAGATAGATAGATATGGACCAAATCAGATAGATAGAGATATAGATATTAACTAAATGAGATAAATAGATAGATAGATAGATAGATAGATAGATATGAACCAAATGAGATAGATAGATAGATAGATAGATAGATAGATATCAACCAAATTAGATAGATAGATAGATAGATAGATAGATAGATAGATAGATAAGAAACAAATAAGATAGATAGATAGATAGATAGATAGATAGATAGATAGAAAACTGCTAGTTGATTGTCATAAACTTTAGAGAAAAGTTTAATTTTCTAAAATGTACACAGAAGAAATGAAAGAGAACTTCAATTTGCTTCTCAGATGATAAACTAATTAATATAGCACAGAACCTACACAGTTTTATCTTATCGTGTTTATACATATCAATAAGAAAGAATGAACCATAAAAGCATTGAAGTTGCTGCTAGGATTTTCATGAAATTACTTTATTTTAGATTGGTCTCTTCTTATTCCCCAAAAATGTCCTGAACGAGGAACTAAGTAAAGTCGTCATGACAATTTTCAGAACATCAAGGTTTTGTTTGTATTATTTAGATCATTCGAACGATTGTCCTCATCTTTATTGTTATCAGTACAACGTTTCTGCCGATGTGCCCTCCAGCCTTCTTTAGGTATTTCTTGTCGGACTCGGAAGCCTTCTCGAACTCGGGAACCTTCTTTTCGAACTCGGAAACCTTTTTCTCGTAATCGGGAGCCATCACGGAACTTTGAACCGAAATTTTTATTCAATCCATAGTGGTACCCTGTTCTCATTTTGCTAACCATAGCTGGGTACAAGTGTTAAGCTGTGTTAATTATTATTCTATGTTACTGTCGCCCTTGACCAGGATTGAACCTGCAGCCTAGAGATAACTGTTACTTAGAACTGTCTTAATCCACGCTTATATCCACTACACTACGGCTTCTGATTCCGACATGAAATACCTGAAGAAGGCCGCAGGGCACATCGACCGAAACGTTCTCCAGATAACAATAAAGATTAGGACAATAGTCCGAATAATCCAAATAATCTATCTGGTCTAGCGCTAGCAAAAGAGTATATACTTCCTCGCTGCCCGGCTGATACCGACAATAGGCCACTCTACCCACAAGTTTATCTAGAAAATAGAAAAACGAAATATTCCAAAAAGGAATTTATTCTTGATGGAAAAGTCGACGTTATAACGTTTCAGTTTTAGCAACTTTCATCTTTCAGGACTTGGATTAGGAAGACTGTTTGGAGGACTTACGAAAAGTGGAAGAACGGTAGTTTGTATGTAACCGAGTCCGGCGTAGTGTAAGTTCTAGATCACGGGAAAACGTTCCGAGAAACAGTAAAAAGTGCGCTGTGCTTCATATTGGCATATAGATATAAGACGAGAGATGTCTAAATTGGCTGCAGTTAGTATCGTTAAACTTTCCTGAGAGAGGTTTTGGGGTTAATATTGTAATATTATGTTGCTTAAGACGTCTAATCTGTTTCACGTTGTATTGTATTAGAGTATATTGTGATTTCGGCTTTGTAGGAGCGTGCTGATAGTTTGTAATAAGATTCAAAGTAATGGGTGGCAGTATGTAGGTGAGTGAGAGGGTGGCGTGGGAGGTCATGCGTCAGGATAGTAGAGAGTGTGTATTAGTGAGGGGTGGATTAGTTAAGTTAAGGTATCTTGTATCTATCGAAAACTAATTGACCCAGAAACGGTGAAATTTTGAAGAACCCCGACCTAGTATTGAACGACGGTCGGAGGAAGTTGGCTCTGGCCTTGTATATATTTATTACTCTTTTGTTGTGGATGTATGTTGTATCGTGAGGTGGAAAGATACACAGAAGAATGGTGTGCTTAATAAAATTATTAAGCACCAGCATCCAGTGCCAAACGGATACATACAAACACATAACAAATAAGTATAAACAATTAACAAGGCAAAACTTACACTAAATAGAGGAGGGTCAATTCGGTATAGCCAACGCAGAAAATTCAGTCTGAATATTATTCAGCAAGTTAATCAACTTTAATCGTAGGCTATTTTATGGCTATGAGCCAGTCCATCTGGTAGAGTGTTGAAGGGGTGTTAGCAACTCTACAACAATATCATATCTAATAAGTAAAGTAAAGTCTTCGGGGCGGCCTAAAGTCGGTATCAACCAATCAGTGGGGGCGTCTATCCCCTTTTCACTTGCGCTAGACCAAGGAGATTATTTTAGCGTCTGAGGTGGAGTGCCACACCTACCGTCAGCTCCTTACTTTACCGCACAGATCCCTGTGCTACTCATACGCTGAGTTGGCGAGGACCGGTATCGTACTAGGAACCTTGTGGTTTCTAGCTGAACGCTCTACCGACTGAGCTAACCCGGCCCATGATATCTAATAAGATAAGATTATTATGGTACATGGTCAAATGAAAACAGGTATGAATATTAAGAAGGGCTGTTAGCTACTCTACAACAATATGGTATTTAATAAGATAAGATTGTTATAGTCCATGGTCAGATGGAAACTGGCATGTATGTTACGAAATTTATGTTATCCTAATTTTCTGAGTTGGAAAAATTTGGTACTCATTGAAAAGGATTATACTCTTCATTTTGGATCCGTACAATTAAGCAAAAATCAGACACGATTGACATTTTCAAAGCAGTTCAATAAAGAATTCTTCCTAAAGATACACAGAAGAACGGTGTGGGTAATACAATTATTAAGCACCAGAAAATCAGAACTCGTTAAACAAGGGTTCATTCTCTAAAAAAATCCCCTTATTTATTGAATGATCATTGATAAGCCCAGACGAGTTAACATGCCGTTAAAATCAATCAATCAAATATACCAAAGACTTTTTTTTTTCATTTATTCTTTTTATAAACAATTTAATGGAAAGTAACTCATGCCTTCGACCCAAACCGAATTTTTTCAGATGTAAAGATTTGCAATGTGAAGAAAAAAAGTATTTTCTCAAACGATATGCCACGGGTAGGATGTGACACAAGGTTGTAAGTATGGGGGATCCTACGAGGATTGAATTCGCTATTCAGTAGTAATGGATCTGCTAGACTTGCTTGCTTTCACAATAATGTTTTCACTATTAAAAAAATAGCATTGCAAAAATCAGACCCGATTGATATTTTCAAATCAGTTCAATAAAGAATTCTTCCTAAAGAATCCTCATTAAACAAGGGTTCATCCTCGTTTCTACAGTTGCATAAAGTAGAGATCTAACACAGTTTGGTTTCTTTGTTTAATGGAATATCAACCTTTGTGGGTTATTTAATGCCAACGCTATTCTTGGAGTGAGAACAGTAGTGGTACTATTTAACCCATAGCTGGGGATCTAACGTTGAAAAATCTAAAAAAGAATTAGAAAATTAATATATTTTCTAATTAATGAGTTTTTGTTGCAATTAAGTGAAATCATCTGTCACTTTTGTAATTCATAAATATGTTTCTCTATCAGCTGATATTTAGATAAAGAGCACGTTCCCTCTGTTAAATAAGACCTATGTTTTTCTCAACCGTCCACAGCTATCAACTCACAACTACAATACTATGCCATTTTAGTCTACACGGAAATTACGATTTTGTTACAGCGTGTCCTTCTGGACCACTGCCAAAACTGTGATTAGTTTTGTTTCTGACGAACATTTTCTATTCCAAATGCACTTTATTCCTATCGCCAAAATTAGGGTATTCTATCAGCTACTCTTCTAAAAGGCACTCACAGTTCTTAGATTTTATAAATGTAGAAACTATGTAAGCAGGAAAAAAATCTGTTTTACTACTGCATAAACATTTTATTTGTTTTTATGTTTATCTTGAAGCGCTACAAGGTAACAATTTTCCCGAACTAGAAACAGAACCTTACATTTGTAATCTATATGAAACTTCTTTTTGTCTTCAGATTGAAACCTGAGAAATGAATTCTGAATCTTCTGAATCGGCATTTACTGGAAAGAGTATTGGACTGGTGGCTGGAGAGAAGAAACTATTCAAAATCTGTTATACAACAGCGGTTCGACATTGAATTGTGCAAAAGTAATTTTGAAGAATTGATTTCAAGGCAGTTTTGTGTGTTCAACGTATCCTTATCTGATTGGCTGAATAACTGGTTACCCGAAACTGATGGGGGGGGGGTTACTGCTATGCTTTATCAACGACCAGCAATCAGGATAGATATGGCCAGACTTTCCCAATGCAATAAAAGAACGTTTTATTACAAGGCAAATTAGTTTTTCTCGGCGTTTCTGTCACAAGAAGCGAATATAAAAGAGAGATTGCCGCTTTCTGAGAGTCTTACTCAATTACGCTGTATTGAAGCGTATCAGACACAAGCCTATCAGGAAAAAAATATATTAAAAGAATAAGCGGTGACCATATATATATATATATATATATATATATATATATATATATAATATATATATATATATATATATATATATATATATCATAATATATATATCATAATATATATATATATATATATATATATAATATATATATATATATATAATTTATATATATATATAAAGTATAGAGAGATGATATATGAATGCACCCATAAAACATACTGGCAGGTATACATATGTCTATGAATATATGGAGAGAGATAGAGACAGATTGACAGGGAGAGACACTGGGAGAGACAGATAGACAGTGGTAAGGATACAGGTAGAGAGAGAGAGAGAAATGGAGATAGAAAGGGGGGAGAGAGTGTAATTTTCTTAGGATGAGTATACTCTCAGAGACACAGGGACAGAGAGACAGACAGACAGCGGTAAGGAAAGTGTAATTCTCTCAGGACTGGTATACTCAACATCAGTTTCTGTAAGCAGACATTCTCATATCATATCTATATAAATATAGACAAACTGAGAGATTGAGAGAAAGATAAAGAAATTGACAGATGTAAAAACAAAGAGGAAGTGGAACTCAAAACTTTACAACGGAAATTATAAGAAAAACAAGAAGACTATGTCAAGACAGTATTTCAAAAAATGATGACTTCATGGTAACAATTTTGTGATAGCAGCAATTTAAATGCATTCAATCTTATAGTTGTGTTTGAATACCACTCAGTCGATTTGATGAGAAATGTCCCCTTAAAATATCAATCGTCGACCATATTACTACACACCTAGCAATTTCTAATAATTTGCAGTCTCTCTTTATGCGTGTGCATATATAGTACACGTATATGTATATCTATCACTCTATACATTCACGTTGTTAGGAAAATACACACGTGCACACACACACACACACACACACACAAATATTTCCGTGCTGTATCGTGGCCGAAGCAGTTTGGTTTCTGACTATCCCCTGCAGTCCTGTTTCTGTCGCAGTGAATTCGTTAGTATACATCGCTGATGAAACTTAATAAAGTTGAAACAGTCTGTAGGATGTTCTACACACCGAATAATTCTTTGCGAAATTCACTTGTCATTATTATCTTCTATAATTATCGAATTTTATGCGATACGCGCATTGTAATTGCCTTCAAGCAAAAATATAAATATTAATATATATATATATATATATATATATATATATTATCATCTTATTAGTCTCTAAACGAAAATACGTCATCACCGACGTCACAATTCCCTTCGTTATTTACTTCATATTCACAATATTTAATCATCATTGGAATGTTATTTATTAATGATGTCTTTATTAAAGTCTTGCCGAGTTTTTTGCATCAGTACAACCCAAGTTGTTAATGAGATTAAATCCTTGCAAAGTGTGTTATATATCACTAAGAAATAAAGGCTTCCATAGTATATTGTGTGGATAATTTAAATTCTGGTTTATAGCAAAACCGATTTTGATAAATAGTTACTTATTGTTGTTGCCTTTTTAATAATATTGTTTTATTCTCAAACGTATGAAAAGCAATCCTATGTATGAGTTTATATAGACATCAATTAAAATAAAATTAAAATAATAATCTTTTTAAATGCCTTCGCATTTTTTCGTTAGTCTTTCTAATTTAATATATTTCATTAGATTAAAACTTTTATGCTTGTATCAGATTTTTCCATAGTTTTGAAAATTTGCAACAGTAGCTTCACTTAAATAACTGTAACTTGTAAACTAATAATCCGATTGGGCTCAAATTTTGACACGTACTATCTTAAGGTTAGTATTTTATAAAAATTATATGGATTTTTTTATTAGTGGCGCCATCTATATGTTAGGCCCGGGACTTATTGTGTGATGAGTTATATGAAATTTATACGAAGCCACTTGGCTTCTGTATAAGTTTAAAATATCAACCATAGCGTAGAAACTTAGCCGCATTATGTGTTTTTGCGGGGGAGAGAGAAACAGACTGAAAAAAAGACATACACTGTGTGTGTGTGTGTGTGTGTGTGTGTGTGTGTGTGTGTACGCAAAAACATGAATTTCACTGAAAGATTTTGGTTTCATTTTCGTTGAAAACTTAACAAACTGTTGCCTTGATGAATGCAATGATCAGATACCATAAACCTATTAGTTGAATAATGTGTGTGTATGTGAGAGAGAGAGAGAAGGAATGAGATAGATAGATAGATAGATAGATGGAGAGAGAGAGAGAGAGAGAGAGAGAGAGAGAGAGATTTTATATGTATTTAAGATAGACATAAAAGCAGAGACTAAGTCTATCTAGACAGCGATGACTGACCAGACGAGGTCACGAGTGAACGCACAGTGACGAAGAATTAGCAATTGCCGCAGGAAATTTCAGAGAAAAGTTTCGCCGTGAATGTCATGGAATAAAGTTTCAAAATCAATTCAGCCTCTTACTCAGCGCACCAGTGAAGTCCTTGACTGACTTTAAGTCTGCGTCAATATCTGTGGGGTGGGGGATCAGGTAGGAGGTGTAGTAGTTTCTTTTACGATTGCTTACATAAGTATAAATGGGTCTACTAAATGCCTGAAGATTTATAAATTAATTATATAATATATATATATATATATATATATATATATATATATATATATATATATATACCAATGGTTTCCAAAAATATATGCACACTAATATAATTCAAGTAAGCAAAATTACATTATGGAATGGGACCCATGACTCAAATTAGAGTGACGTATATGTACCGTGAAAATTCCACAGTCATTTTTATTTTTAAATTTATAGAATATAAATTATGTTGATGAAAACAAATATTTCGAAACGTATTAAATCCTTTAAAAATCAGATAAAAGAAAAAAAATGACGTCTGAAGATGTATTTATGATGTACTTATATTGGTTTACATTTAACGTTTCGGCTGTTGTAACCTCAGACCGTATTTGATTATTTGCAGTCGTCTATAAGTTTCCGTGAATTTCAAATCTAATTTCACAGTAATTTTCCTCAAAATTTTCAGAAGAATTTAAAATTGCGTTCATTTCCAGACAATCTATATCTGGATTTCCCTTCAAGAACTATCCAGAAAATGCGATTCTAAAAAAACAAAAATTACGTCACTGCTTACGTCACATTACCCAAAATCGTCATATCATAGAATAAATACACTCAAAATTTGAACATGCAACATTAGATAGTCCTCATTATTTTTTAAAACAGGTTTTAATAAATACATGACTGGTATTATATATCTATATATAGTTTGTTTTATTTTAATACATATTTAAAGTTTACATTTCAAATTGTTTTATTTTTTAATCCTTTAATGAATTTGATGATTTTACTTACTTAGGGTACAAACTCGCTGACATTGAATTTTTTACTCCCACCCCTCAGGCAATATGTTTCAAAGATCTATTTTTACATCGCCCGGAGGGTGTTTTTTATTTTGTACTAGTAATACTAATTCATAAGATCCAACTAATTTACATTTACTTCCGTTTTTAAATTCTTTTTAAAAAAAGCAATATTACTTTTTAAAACATCTAATATGTAATCAACAACGTGAATGTATTTGTATCTGTAGCTTGATAGTGCCTCTGCCTTCTCTCGATTTTCACTTATTTCTTTGTAAATGCCTTTGTAGATGTGAATGTATGCGTCTTTCTGTCTTTCCTGACGTTCACTTCGATCAAAACTACAAATCACTTTCAGAGAAATAAATATTCATAATGTTTGTTCGATTTCCAAATTCTAAATTTATTTTCTCCGAGCCCACTCCACCATTTTCTTCTCAACTTTAAGAATAGCAAATTAACCCATGATATATTACATTCTTTGGGGAGGAGGAAGGGAAAGGAGGAAGAGGGAGGGGATTTTTCTCTTAGTCAAGCAAATTGTAAACTTTTCTGGAGACACCAAACAAAGGCATAAACATATATACAGTGAATTAGACGACAATTCTCTCTCTCTCTCTCTCTCTCTCTCTCTCTCTCTCTCTCTCTCTCTCTCTCTCTCTCTCTCTCTCTCTCTCTCTCTCTTTATAATGGCAAATCATTTGTCTGACATCAAGTACACAAACAAATCACAACTCAGTGAGTTTCTTCTTTTAACTTTCTAAGAATCGGATGGACGACCACGTGGAACTCCCAAGCAACTTAATGACGATTTCTCAAAAGACTTTAGATTCTTTACTCATCATCAAACTGACATTGCCTTCTGACGCATGTAATACTAATCGATACTCTCTCTCTCTCTCCCCCCCTCTCTCTCTCTCTCTCTCTATATATATATATATATATATATATATACATATATATATATATATAGAGAGAGAGAGAGAGACTACGACACTACGAGCGATAATAAACTTCCAGCCAGTGTAACATCCCGTGTTTATATATATATATATATATATATATATATATATATATATATATATATATATATATATATATATATATAGAGAGAGAGAGAGAGAGAGAGAGAGAAAGAGAGAAAGAGAGAGAGAAAAAGAGAGAGAGAGAGAAATGTAGACAAACACGGGTTTGACTATTTAATATATATATATATATATATATATATATATATATATATATATATATATATGTTGTGTTTTTGTTTGCTGTAGCCGGGGTTTGTAGTTCTGTAGCTATTAATCATTCTTTGAAGATGTGAAGATATATTAAAAAAGCCATGTCTATAATTTACATTCTGTATGCTACTGATAACACTGGCTTCAAAGATTTGCTTTAATCTTTTATTGTGGATGTATGCTAACATGGAGGCACTATTAAAATCGAAATTGTGTTTTGTTTTTTGATATATGTTGGAAGTGACAATTGTTGTGGCCACTTAATTTATGTTTGTTTATGTTCATAAATACGTTTTTTTAGGTTTATGGAGGTTTCACCTATGTATTTTTATAGCAGTCCATACATGGAATCATGTATACGCCTACTTCAGATTTTACATGTGGCTGCGAGTTTTTGTAAATTATAATGTGTATTGTTTTCGAGGCTAGGGTGACAGTTTTGATTCCTAGGTTGTTTAAATTTTTATTATAGTGCTGTGGGTATGGTTGTTAGATGAAATTATGTATCTATGTGGGGGGATGGATTTGTCCGGGTGGTGGTTTGGGATTGGTTCTTGGTGGAGATTTTGAGAGCTTTGACCCTAGCGTATTGTGTAAAGGTTATAGGATATGAGAGGTTTTAGAAGGTGTTCTCCATTTAAGTGAATTCATCGGTATTATTTGGTGTGTGTAATGATGCACTACGTATGTGGTCGTTTTTGTCTTGTGGTGAACTTGGAATTTAAGTGTGTTGTTGTTTTTCGTGAGTCGGACGTCTAAAAAAGGTAGGGAGTTATTAGCTTCTAGTTCATGTGTAAACTGTATGGTGGGTTCAAATTTGTTTAGTTTGTTCATGATTTCTGTGATATCTATTTCACTCGGGTATATGATTAATGTGTCGTCTATGTATCACATACACTACCACTCACACCATGACACACCAAAAGAGGTATTACAGTGAAATAATTTTGATCTTAAAGAAATCTGTTTCTTTTTTTGTTTTTTGTTTTTTTTGGGGGTTGTTTTTTTGTTTTTTTGTTGTTTTTTTTGTTTTTTTGTTTTTTGTTTTTCAGAACATAAACATTATCCATCATTTATTCTAAAAATTACTTTTCAGCTTTTCGGCAATCGCTGTTATTTTAATTTTCAAAAAATAAAGTGAAATGGGCCAATTTTGACCTTTTCCTAAAATTTGATTTCCACTTGAATAAAATATAATTACATCAAGATACAAATATTGTTCGGCAATTTTAAAGGTTTTAAATGGATTAAACTGTCTCGACTTACAATTGTTTTTGTTTTTTTTTCTTTTTAAATTAAATCAAATGCGTTATCAGCAAAATTCTTCATACGTTTTCATGAAAACAAATCTAAATGGATTTTTTCCTATGTTTTCAAATTTACATTTTTGACCAAATAAGGGAAATATTTTTTAAACAAACTAAATCAAAAACTTAACACATCTTGTTTCTTAAACAAAAACTAAAAACAATTAAATCAAATTTTGTTTGCAAACATTTTCGTTTGTATTTAACTTTTCCGTTATTTAAAGAAAAGGTTATCTTTTCTCTTGACGTTTGCAACCGATACAAGACATTGCGTCATTTCTCTAAAAGACAATTGGATTAAGAAAAAATGGAGAGAAACTTCTTTTATTTTAGATTTTCTTACAGAACTAAAAGTCATAAAAGCATCAGAAATTACCATTAATTAGATGCACTTTACATCTCAGTATCAAAGGGCAATGCATTTTGTTTAGGGCTTTTGAGGCGCCTCGGGTACTGGGCAATAAACATAACCCTGTCTCTTTAAATCGAGGGGGCAGGTGTTTTCTGGAGGGGTGGCCCCCTGGGATCACGCAAATATTAATATCTTACTGGTTCAATGGCCGAAGTCATTGGACTCAGGGTCGGAAGTATTTTCATTTGTATATAACTTTTCCGTCGTTTAAAGAAACTGGTGTCTTTTCTCTTGACGTTTGTAACCGATACATGAAATTTCTCTAAAAGACAATCGAATTGAGAAATATTGAGAAAAAACGTTTTTTTTTATTTTACACAGATTTTCTTACATAAATATCCCTTACCATAATCATAAAACATCAGGAATTACCATTGATTAGTTATTATTAGATATTTTTGTTGTTGTTCTCTCTCTCTCTCTCTCTCTCTCTCTCTCTCTCTCTCTCTCTCTCTCTCTCTCTCTCTCTCTCTCTCTCTCTCTCTCTGTGTCTGTGTCTGTGTGTGTGTCTGTGTGACGATCAAACGGCGAAATAAAATTGTGGATAGCAGAGAAACAAATGGACTTATGTCCGAATGTTTTTAAAATCCAAAACAGGCTTACCTGGGATCTTAACTTAAGAGATATTTCCCACGCAAAGAAATGAGCCTACTTATAAGCAATTAAGACCATCTACGTTACACTAATGCTGAAATTGCTTCGATCAAAACAGATTTTCCATTATCTCAATATTTCCTGATATATCCGGAGTAAGGGATATATTATTAAGTTGTAGTAAGGTATATTCGCAGGTAAGTAGAACATGGTGCGTCGGAGTAGAAGTAATAATAGTTGTAGTCGGCGTAGCAATAGTGGTAGTCTTTGTAGTAGGCGCCTGTACCGCTACATACAGTGTTGAGTATTTATGGTGGACACTATCCAATCAGATTACAGTGAGAGGGCTACCTAGGTATTTGCATATTCATTACATCATTTCCTTAAAGTGCTTCAGGAATGTTACGATAATTCTGGATACGAGTGCCACTTAGATATTTCACAAATTTGGGGGCTTTGAATTTTACTCTTCTAAAAACTTTGTTAAATTGTAATATATCAAAATATGTGTATTCAAATTTCAAAGGTATTAATTTTTCAATGAAGTGGGTTCCTGATAATTGCTATAACAATGCATTCAAATCATTTGCCTATGTCAAGAATAAGAATCTTATGTTGTACTATTGTCTTGTCCTACTCAACTGAAAACCAGAAGGGTAACTATCTTCTGGCTCGAAAGGTTATTGAATGGTCAATTGGTCGGTCAGAACAAACAAAAAAGGATAATGATCGATCGATGATTAATGTGCGGTGATTAATTAGAAAACTTGATGGATTGATACGTGGTAAATGGAGATTGGTGATAAATAAAATTCCAAACTCAAAATACCGATTTTTTTCTTTTGGAAGCCATAATTTTCCTTTGATACACACACACACACACACACACACACACACACACACTTATATATATATATATATATATATATATATATATATATATATATATATATATATATATATATATATATAATTTTCTTCAATCGTTCTAATATATAATTAAAGATAATCTTTTTATTTATTTATTTACTGATCTATCTAATTAAATCAATACATTTTATTTCATTTTACAACTGAAAAAATAAATAAATAAATAAATAAATAAATTTTTTTAAAAAGAAAAGAAAAGCTAAGTAAATGAATTCTTTTATGTGACCGTTTTTATTTTGAATTCAACATAGCTACTATGTGGCAATATTCACCGGAAGTTGGCCAGACAATATTGGATACATACAAAAAGATTCAAACCCATTCTCAACAGATATTTTTAAAATAAGAAACTACAGTTATCCGCCCATTTCATTCATAACAGAAAGAAAAAAGAAAAGAAAAGAAAGAAAAAAAGAGAAGAAGAGGAGAAGAAAGAAAGAAAATATATATATATATAACCACACGAAAAAAACAAAAGCCCGTACATTTCTGAAAATTGTCTACTTTGAAGTTTACTTTGAAATCGATAAGACATAAAAACATCTTTTTGTTTTTATTTTTATATGCATTGTAATTATCTTAAAATCATTAATATATAATAACATACTTAACAATGCTTCAAGCAAAGTACCAATTACTTTTATATATATATATATATATATAAGGTGTGTCATAAAAGTAAGGAGACTGAAGCTGTATTTACCAAGATAGAAATGAACAATGATTGGAACGTTAATTTTTTCAGAATACAAGGTGTGTGATAAAAGTGCCAAATTTGGCTGTATTTACCAAGATAGAAATGAAAAATGAATGGAATGTTCAATTTTTCAGAATACAATGTGTGACATAAAAGTGCCGATTGAAGCTGTATTTACCAAGATAGAAATGAACAATGATTGGAACGTTAATTTTTTCAGAATACAAGGTGTGTGATAAAAGTGCCAATTTGAAGCTGCATTTACCAAGATAGAAATGAAAATGAATGGAATGTTCATTTTTCAGAATACAATGTGTGACATAAAAGTGCCGAGTTTGAAGCTGTATTTACCAAGATAGAAATGATGAACGAATGGAACGTTAATTTTTTCAGAATACAAGTACAAAAAATCTCGATATTTTTTATACACCTTATATATATATATATATATATATATATATATATATATATATATATATATATATATATAACGCGATTAACACAAACAGGGGTTTACATTTTGTTTCCTCTCGTAAAATGAGATGCTGTGCCAAATATAAATTACAGAAGCTTACAACCCAATCCGTAAAATATTGCCAAATTCGAAAAAAATATATTTTTAATGGTCTTAACGATCCTGATGATACTTACATTTATCAGTTTACTTATCTGTGTTTACTGTTCCGATGTATCTATCAATATATCTAAGTCTTTTCATATCAACCAATCTATTGATATGTCAGATTGGGGGGGGGCTCAATCTGTTTAAATCTGTCTGACTATCCATCTATCTATATATGTTCTGTTTATTCCTATATATATATATATATATAAGGTGTGTCAAAAAAGTATCGATATTTTTTGTACTTTTTGACACACCTTCTATTCTAAAAAAATTACGTTCCATTCTTCATTTCTATCTTGATAAATACAGCTTCAAACTTGGTACTATTTTTGACACCCCTTGTATTCTGAAAGAAATTAATGAAAGGAACTTTTTTTTCAAAATACAAGGATTGTTAAAAAGTATAAAAAAAGACTCCGATGCTTTTTGACACACCTTGTATATATGTATTCGTCTGTTTGTTTGTTCCTATATATAATATATATATTATGTGTTGTGTTGTGTGTGTGTGTGTGTGTGTGTGTGTGTGTGTGTGTGTGTGTGTGTGTGTGTGTGTGTGTGTGTGTGTGTGTTTCGGGGTGGGAATTGTCAGCAAGTTTAGAAAAATCTTTTGAGATGAAGATAACCGTCTTCGAGTTAAATTCTGGTGCATTTAAGAGGAACATCGTGGTGTTCCCTGATGTCTTTGGTTAATTCCGACATGCCACGGTAGTTTTTTTAAATTTCGATAATTATTGTTGTAAAAGTTTCCCAATATAAATATTGAATCAAAATGTAATATGATATAGATATCATTATTTTATAATATAATATAATATATAAAATATAATATAATATATAATATAATATGAATATTAAATCAAAATATAATATAATATAAATATAATACACACATACACACACACACACACACACACACACACACACACATATATATATATATATATATATATATATATATATATATATATATATATATATATATATAAAACATTAAATCGAAATATGCTAGCCACCCAACCACGTCATCACCATAATTGTTGCTGATATTTCAGAACAAGTATATGTTCTTAGATAGATAGATAGATAGATAGATAGATAGATAGATCTTATATTCTTATCATTTTTTACTAGTACATCAATGTATTGATTGGGTGCCGAATTGTTAAATGTAGAAATATCATAAATGGAAATATTTGTTTGTCTTATTAAAAACAAGGATCAAAAATTTATTTTTTTATCTTTGATTTGATTTGCGTGTAAAAGAAATTTGTATAAGAAATTTCTGTAAAGTGTTTGGAATAAATTAAAATCAAATTTTATCAATAAACACGAGAATGTGAATTATAGATTTTGTTTATATAGGATTACAATAACTATAAGAATTAACAAAGAAAAAATGTTTGAACATTTTTCGTTAGAATTTTATCATTAAATGAGATAAAACATTTTTTTTAAATTAATTTACACACAAAAAGTTATGAAAGCTAGCTCTGTTCTAAATATTTCACCTCTAAGTTAGTTACTATTATCTTCTGAGGTGTTGAATGCTAAACGTTCGCCCCCAAAATAACTACTAAATCTTTTTATTCATAATTTCCGTTTAGTGAAAAAGTTTGTGCCAAAAGAGTATAAAAAGGCGCATTTAAACAGTTTGAAAAGAAACTATTCCTTTTATAATCTTCTATCTGATTGGTTGAAAAACCATGTGTGGTAAAAAAAAAAGAATTCTGTCTGAATTGGCGCGTATCCTTCTTGATTCTACTCTTCATCCATAAATAAGTGTTTCTAACAATTTCCTTAGTTCCCTCAATGAAGAAACCTTTCTTGATTTGACGTGTCGCCAATCAAACGTCTGATGCCTATTATTTTAGGGTTGCCACTTCTGAACAAGTCAGGAAGTCAAGCAAAGTTAACGCTACTTCTTATCCTTCCCATTCAAATTATTTTTGACGTTATTTTGGAAATATTTCTGGAAGAAGCATTTTTGAGAACAATAAAAAATATCTAACCTTTTCCTGTAGATATTTTCGAGAAAAGTAAGAACTGCAATATGGTTTGTTTGGTTTGGTTTGGTTTGTTTTACGGCATATCAACCTCAGTGAGTCATTTAATGCCGATAAAGTTTTGAAATAAATTCATTCTTAATGGATACACAATTTTTATAAACACATTTTCTATTTAACCCATAGATGGGACCCTAACAGGAACTACCACCCCGGATCAGAGTGGACCTGAGAGCAATGGTGATGAATGGGTGGTCCATATTCCCCAAACCTCTAGAACTGGAACCTCGCCATCAAATAGTGTTTAAAATCATTCCCAGGACATGAAGAAGACCCTCAGCTATCGCTTTTTGGCACATATATGATAAAAAGGGTTGGGACTTGTCATAAGGGCAATAGGGTTGGGGCAACGATATAGGTGTTAATGCATGACATGACCAGAGGGGGCCTCCCCGACCGCTCGTCTAGCCCAAGTAAGGGCCAAAGTGGAGTGTTGCGGGTCATGGACTACTCAGCCACCAAGATTCCGTCCTTAAACATCACGGGTCGCCAGCCAAGTCACCCACGGCCAACAGGTGATCCCATTTGGGGGGGGGGGGCTTACCCCTCTATAGAAGTGCAGTCGGTATATTCCACAACCCCAGCCGACAGAGCGGAGCTGCAATATGAAAAAGGATCCAATTTCAACTACTCGGAAGATATTTCTTGTAGCCTTCCATGAACCCTTTTGGCGAATCTGTGTTACAGATCAAGCTTTGCACAGAGAGCATTTTATGGGCAAATTTTAGATCCACCTTAAAAAAACTAAACATATTTTCCAACGGCGGTGAGTTTATTATTTTTTTAGCAATTATCTCCTTACTAAATATTTCTTGATTTATTGTAGTAGAGAAAATGAATACTTGGATGCTTATTTTTACTTTATATATTGAACACGTTGTTTTCATTCCTAAGCAGTTTTTTCTTCTCTAATATCTTATTTGGTCACATTAACCATTCAACTACTAAATATCACATTACCCATTCAACTACCGAATATCACATTAACCATTCAACTACCGAATATTACTGTTTCTAATTTGAGATACAAAGTTGTTTCTTGCATAAATTTCTATACATTACAGGTTTCACTGATAAAACCAAAATAGATTAAAATGTGTTTTCCTAATTTCCTAAATACTTTGGTCCAAATTTAATCTTGTAAATAATATATTTTTGAAAATTTTCCAAAAATGTAAAATTTTCAAAAAATATATTTTCAAAAATATAAAATAACTAACGATGATTCTGAGCTGTTGGGATATTTTTGTTATATAAGGTCTGCTGTGGATCACAACTCAAAAATATAGACTCTTAGAGACTGCATGGACTGAATTGTCCAATCAACACGATCGGATACATGGTTGGTTAACTATTTAATGGCCTTGATGGAAAGGCGTTCAGTTGTTATGTTTAACACTGAAAAACACAAGGATTCTACTCAACACGGATCAATCTTAATGCCACAAGGGATCTCCACTGTAAAGTGCTCTCACTTGCAGCCTAAAAATGGTCACAAGAATCTTAATTCATTTTCACTATTTCCAATTTTTAGTAACAAAAGCTACAATTGTATCACCTCCTGTCAATATCATTTTTGTTTTGTCTTTGTTTTTGTTGTTTTTTTGTTTCGTTTTTGGTTTTTATTCTTTTAGTATTTTGGTTTTTAGTATATCTATTTTTGCTTCATACAAGTGTGGGAACAAATATTTTATTTTGTAGTACATTTAGTAGTTCAATGATGACGACAATAAACAAATATTTCGATTAGTTGTCAAAATTTTGAGTCATTAACACAAACACACGGCCATATTTGTTATCTTTGCGATCTTCTGCCATAAAATTAGATTGTTTGCCAAATATAAATTACCGAAGCATTTCATTCAGTCTGTACGTTTTTGAAAACTTTGAAAAATATTTTAATGACTTTAACATTCGAGTTAATTCTAATATTTATTTACCAGTCTGTTCTTATCTATATATTTATCTCAATTTAATCATATCAGTCAAGGATTGTTCATATCTAAGTTTGTTCAAATCTATCTATCAATCTGTTCACATCCATCTATCTGTTTAGATCTATATACTCATCATCCTCGAAAAACAAGAAAAACTGTGCATCATTGCGGGATTCTTTAAATCAAAATACATTAACTAAGAGAATAAAACAATTTCTCGTATATGTATATTTATATATATTTACCAACCCCTCCGCACGAGCAGGATGTGACACAGGGTCAATTTCTTAAGCTGAGTTCAACAGGTTTGAATTCAGAGTTATCCTTCTCCTAGACTGGTTGCCTAACCAAGGTTAAAGAGCCCAGTCTGCCCTGCTATTTACCCATAGCTGGAGGGAGAGTAGGATTCATACCTTTCCCAAGGGTATTAGCGCTTTAATGCAATTAACACGTCCAGGATTTGAACCCGAGGCGACGAGTCCATTTCCCATGACTTTAACCATTATTTTAACAGTTTCTTGTATCAGATCTTCGCACTGAACGTAATTTTCCATTATTCAATTTCTCAATAAAACCGAGATAAATAATTCTAATTAGAATCCTTCACTCCTTTCCCTTTTTCGCATCTTTCAAAATTGATTCACAGTTAAAAGATTAAATAAATAAATCTTATTATAATGGAGATTGTGTGTTTTTCTGTCTGTAACCGAAACTATATCACTACACAAGTCATAATTCCCTTAGTTATTGACATCACATTTTCAATGATTTTATTTTTATTTAAACCTCAATTATTAATAAAATTGTTTTACATTATTAATACTGTTAACCTTATCTACATACTAAAAACATGCAATTATATTTATATATACAACAAAATAGCGGTTTACAATGTGAACGGGAAGGCTAATTTGCATATTGATATTAAAAATGTGATTTTAATAAATATGTGCTTAGTATTATTGATTTCTAATTGTTTGGTTTTATTCTAATGAATATAAGCAAAAATCTCTATAATAAATCTTAAATGAAATCCATTAACAAGAAAAAATAACTGTCATTTTATTCTTTACTTCCTCTTTTAACTAAATACTTAAATTAGAAAAAATAACAATGAAAGACGAGAGTGATGGAAGAGTAAGTTTCAGTTGTTCCATTTTTCGATTATAACCCCCTGTTTCAAATCTTTTTATCTGCTTTCTTATTTAGTTTTATTAGCTTTTCGAATTTAATATAATATTTTATTATATTAAAACTTAAATACTTGCACCCGGAGGGTGCATATATTTGCTAGTAATTATAATAAATAAATGAATAAAAATTGCGCTTCTATTTTTCAACTCTAAGAAACTTCATTATTAATTCTTGTGTTCGGAAAAATGATGTAGATCTGTTCCTTTCGTGAAGGAAACTGAATTTTAAACTTACAACAGTTGTTACATAATCTATGCGGTTGCATAAGATTATTGTCAATCCCCTGTGAAGTCACGTGAGACCTTTTGAGTCTCCAGTTTTCAATTAGGAGTCAGGCAGAGCGGTCGGCCATTTTATGCTCTGCCTAAACTGGAACTCACGCGCGCTATGTTAGTCAGATATTTAGTTACATGAAATGTATAGTTAAGGAAATAAAAGTTGTATAATTAAAATGTTCTTGTGGTTGATGAATGTCTTGGTAACAAGACTAAGAAATAAATCCAGGGCGACCAGCCAGCAAGAACATAGCAAGAAAGTCCAGACCTTAGAAGATGCCATACCAAGTCAAGATAGATGATAGAAATACCAAAGACGATCAGAAGCATACCAAGACGGTCAGCAGAAGAATAGATGTCCAAGTAAGCGAAGAAGAAGAGGTATGCAACATTATAATTATTTAGTGCCAATGAAGAGGCTATGCAACACAGTGAAGGTAAATATTCATTTTTAACCAAAACCAGGAATTTCTGGGACGTAACTCTCTTGTTGAGGGGAGCGGCTGAATAGGATTATTGGCACAAGAATGAAATGAAAAAAGAAATAAGTTAATATTAGTATGCAAGGACCGGTTTAGCTCAGTCGGTAGAGTGTTCGGCTGGGAACCTCAAGGTCATCTCAGCGTATGAGTAGCATAGGGATCAGTGTGGTAAAGTGAGGAGCTAATGGTAACTGTGGCGCTCCGCATCAGATGGTAAAAAAGAATAATATCCTTTGACTAGCGCAAGTGAATAGACTCCCGCGCTGTCTGGCTGATACCGACTTTAGGCTTCCCCGACGACTTTACTTACTTTACTTAGAATGCATTGTGTATCAAAGAAAAGAAGGAAGAGAATAAAACAATGAATGGCGATAAAAGGGAGAGAACAAAAGAAAAGAAAAAGGGGAAAATGGGAGGGAGAAAAAAAATAAGAAATAGATAGGAAGGAAGAGAAAAATAAAAGAGGAAGAATAGAAGGAAGGGATGATTGAATAAGGAAGGGGGAAGAAAAGAAAAAAGAAAGAAAGAAAGAAAGAAAGAAAGAAAGATGGGGGAAGAAGGAACGAAGGAAAGTGAAAGAACAAAAGAAAAAATTATGAATGAAATAGAAAGAAACAAGTCCATAAAGAAAGTATTAAGGTAATGAGATGGAAATTAAAAAGAAACGGAGTGTGCTCGAGGGAGAGAGGGGAGAGGTAGATAGACCGACAAATAGACAGAAAGAGAGAGAGAGAGAGAGAGAGAGATAGAGAGAGAGAGAGAGAGAGAGAGAGAGAGAAATCAAACAAGAAACAAAACCTTCGTGTGAATATGATGTGAACAATGTTAAATGATTATTTTTCTGTTTTTTCCCCTTTTTCCTACTTCCAAAGGTTATGCAAATGTTCCTACAGTCGATGCTATTCGCACCAGAACCCCCCCCCTCTCTCTCTCTCTCTCTCTCTCTCTCTCTCTCTCTCTCTCTCTCTCTCTCACACACACACACACACACACACACACACACATACACACACACACACGACACATACACTCCTTACTCGTTCGCTTAATCTATCTATCACAACGGTATCTGCCAAATTGTATCTATTCCTGGTCACGCCTCATTGATTTTAAACCGGGGACCAATTGATGGCCACCGCTTAAAACGACCCTTTCTTTAGATTGAACATTAAACTGGGGTCAGTATTTCTTTTTGACTCGTGCACGACTGGATTACTTTGCCAGGTCAGGCCTCTGTCTAAAACACTACAAAATCTCATTCTGTGGCAGACGGAGCGTGTTTGCAACACAATACACTGCTGCTACTGGCCTATCAGACACTAATACTTGTAAACTTTTTCTTGGCCCAATCTACCAAGGTGAACGTGCCAGACGTGGCATTATACTTTGTCGAAAAAGTACGTTAGACAGATTATAGGGATGGTGAGTCCAATAAAGTTCGTATTAAAAACTTCACAATAGATAGGAATTAATCTTGAACTGTTTATGTTAATCAAAACCACTCTCTTATCTATATATCAAAATTCGTGTTCGTACGACAGTTATCATCTTGCGATACCCCCTTGTTAAAAAAGAGACCGTCCAAATCGTCCAAGAGGAATTTTTTGAAATGTAAATCCTGATTATCTGGTGTTTTATCCACCGAGTGTCGTCACCCCAGCTAAATAATGAACCATTCAGTTTTTATTACAAAGATAAAAGGGGAAAAAAGAACGCGCTACTCAGAAAATATATAATACGAAAGAATAAAAGAAGGGCAAAGATAGAGAGAGGGTGAGAGCGTGCAGAAGCGATAACGTTAATATTTTTCAATCGAACATAATGAAAGGATGAAAAGAAGGAAAGTAAAAAAAAAAGAAATGTGTGAGTTAAATCGAGATTATTAAATTATTTATTATTAAATATATATATATATAATGATCATTGATTACAATTATTCATAAATTTTAATAATTCTAATTATGATTCCGTCAATAATATTTAACTTCAATTTTCATAATCCACTGTAATCCAAATTTGAAATTTTCTGTTTAATGTCATTGAACTTTTGTCCATACGATTGATGTGAAATTTTCGTTTCCTTCTCTGTAAAGAAAGCACAAACGTTTAACATTTTCATCAAATTTATAAATTCCGTAAAATAAAAATCAGTAAAAAAAAAATGTCAGTTTTTTTCGTGTTTCTTCCCAACAGACTCAGTCGCCAAGATCGACAAAAATAGAAATCACTTTAGTCCTTACTTTTGTTGCATCCGGAGTGCAAGAAAATTCAGTGTTGATTTCATTTTAGATTAAGCTAGCCTTACAGGAAGAAAAAAATCTTGAACTAATTATTTTCTCATGACATTTCTAGCAGCCGATCAGCGGTGAACCAGAAATAGTTTGATCGAATCTTCGATTAGTGTCATCACAAGACAATTAAAAATAAATATATTTTTTAAAAAACTATTAGAAATACAGCTTCCTGGAGAGACATTGCTATCATCCATTTGCTGTTACTTATGTTTTATAGAGTTTGTTTACTTGATTGTTTTTAAGAAAGGTTAAGTAATAAAAAAACATCTCATCCCGTAA
Source organism: Doryteuthis pealeii (assembly GCA_023376005.1). Classification (NCBI taxonomy): domain Eukaryota; kingdom Metazoa; phylum Mollusca; class Cephalopoda; order Myopsida; family Loliginidae; genus Doryteuthis; species Doryteuthis pealeii. The sequence goes on along the minus strand of CM042147.1, from coordinate 41,918,922 downwards.
AACGATTTTACCTTGGATGAGCAAAATAGTAACACCAATAGAAAATGACGCTAGCAATTGCAAAGGGAGAGAAAGTAACTATGAGAAATATATCAATGGAAGAAGAAAATTATGACAGCTGATGCGAAGCCGGGAAGGAAAAATGTAAAAGATATCAACCATGACTAGATACGACGAGGTCTACTCCCCACTATTTTATTTTATGAAAAAATGAACCGGCAAAAAACGATTTTTACTTTTTTTCTATAAATAATATGAATAATTATATCAAGATTTTAAGTCTCAATACCAAAGCTTTTTAGTAAAAGAACCATGAATACAAACTTCTGCTAAAAAATATATCAATAAAGAAACTGATCGTGTTGGTAAATAAACGGACTGTTTTATTTATTTTTCACGATAATGATGAGTAATTTTTCCCCAACCGGATTAATTTAGCACATTTTACCCCGAATTAAATTCTGCATACATTGGACTTTATACCCAAAGTCTGCTTCAAAGTTGAGAATATTTGTTACCTAAAAAATCGGCTGCTTATGTCTGCTATTGTTTTTTTTTTTAACGAATTAAAATTAATTAAATCGATTATTTAAGGTCAAACTTTTGTCTAAATTGATAAGTAGTAACATAATGACCATCAACATAAAAGCAAAATAATAGCAGCTGATGTAAAAAAAGATGTTTTTAAAATGTGAAAAATAACAAGTAATTTACGGTGGATGATGCGAAGAAAATGAAAGTAAAAATTAGGAAGATGGCAACATTTAGAAGCAAATGAAGGAAGCTAATGCGAAGCAAGAGAAAATAAATAGCAGGTAGTTGCTCTTGTTGACCATATGGAAACACCTGGAAACTAATCTGGTCAAGGAAAGATGTAGAAAGCAAAAGAACAAAATGAAAATACTTCCTTTCTTTCTTTTTCTTTGCGATTTCTTTGTCTTTCTCTGTTTCCACCAGATTACTTTCTTTCTTTCTTTCTTTCTTTCTTTTCTTTCTTTCTTTTCTCACTTTCTTTTTTGCCCCTCTTTCTTTCTTTCTTTTGTTTTCCTTTTCTCTACTTTTTCTTCATCTATTTTTCTTTCTTTTCCCCACACTACTTTCTTTCTTTCTTTTTTTCTTTCTTTCTTTCTCCTCTTTCCTTCTTCATTGTCTTTTTCCCTCTCCTCTTTCTTTCTTCCTTTTTCTCTACATTTTCTTTGTTTATTTTACTCTCTTTTTCTTTCCATCTTTTTCTCACCGCCTTTCTTTTCTATCCTTTTTCTTTTCTATTCATCTCTCCCCCCCCCTCTCTCTCCCTCTCTCCCTCTCTCCCCTCTCTCTCTCTCTCTCTCTCTCTCTCTCTCTCTCTCACACACACACTCTCTCTCTCTTTATGTGTCTGTCTTTCTCTCTCTCTCTCTCTCTCTATATATATATATATATATATATATATATATATATATATATATATATATATTATAAAATATAAAATTCGAAGGCAATACAATGCGTAAAAAATAAAGACAAAAAGATGTTTTATATGTCTAATCGATTTCAATGAATGCGATAAACGCTCTCATTCAAAACATTCTCATTCAAAACATTCAATAATCAGAGAATACATCTATACATGGTATAGAGTATGGTCGTACCTACATCCTCGAAAATGACTTACGAAGGTCGAAAATAAATCGATTAGACATATAAAACATCTTTTTGTCTTTATTTTTTACGCATTGTATTGCCTTCGAATTTTATTATTTTATAACATACTTAACAATGCTTCAAGCAAATTACCAATTACTTTTATATATATATATATATATATATATATATATATATATCTTTATTTCTTTTCTTCCCAGCTGTAATTATTATAACTTTCATTTATTTCTCTGAGTTTTTTAGATGAGGCTTGATAATTTGGATTATTCAGACTATTGACCTCATGGTTATTGTTATTTACACAACATCCAATTGGACACATGGAGCAACAGCTATAGGCGTTGAGTTAACTACAATTCTAAGTGACAATTATCTCTGGGCTGTAGATTTAGTCCTGACCAAGGGTGAATATAACATAGAATAATTAACACAGCTTAACACTTGTACCCAGTCATGGTTAAAAGAGAATGAAAACAGATATTAGTAAAAATGTAAAAGATAGCAACACATGAAGAAATTGTAGCCGATGCTAAGAAAATGAAAGTAAAAATGAGAAAGATGGCAACATTAGAAGCAAATGATTGCTGTGAAAGAAAGTAAAAATGTAAAAGATAGCAAAATGTCGGCAGTTGGTGCGAAGTCAGAAGTTAGTTAAATTTTGAAAGATAGTAATATTATATATATATATATATATATATATATTGTTGGATTTTGTGTCAAGTATTCAGCTCTGTTACAAGATGAATGCAAAATTAACTCTAGAGTGTTGATAGGTGGTTTATATACAGCTTTGGGTTATTCCATTATGAACTCTGGCAAGTTCACTTCCAGAGTTTTGATTGACAGGGTGAGTAAAGATATGGATAAGTACCCACTCTTCAGCCATCAGTCTGCACTATGCCAGCAGCATGCAAGGACTGTATTTAAGTTACAGCTTGCATGTTGTTCTTGTCTGTTAATCGACGGTAGTTAGAATCCCACTGCGACGGTGAGTATTGTATTGTTTCTATGATATCTGGGGATAACTTCTACATATATATTTCAACTTATTTTAAAATGACAACACTACTTTGAACTTAATGCCTAGAATATTTTTAAATTATCTACGTTCGTCAAGTGAATGCGATAAACGCTCTCATTCAAAACATTCAATAATCAGAGAATACATCGCATGTATAGAGTATGGTCGTACCTACATCCTCGAAAATGACTACGAAGGTCGAAAATACATATACTCAGGATATAAGAGATGCAAATGATGGCAACTGATGCGAAGCTAAATGTCGGCAGTTGTGTTATATATACTCGTTCAACATCGGGTACATAATCGAGGAGAGAGATTTTTAAAATTAATTTTGGTATATAAGGCATGCTGCTTGCTTAAAGCCTAAGGATGGCCACTAAAATCGTAACAGGTTATGGGCCCTGGAACGCAAGGATTTTCTTCGATGGCAATGAAGTCAAATATCAATTTTGGGAAGTGAAGTTTCTCGGGAATTTAAGGATCTCTGCTGGACAATGATCTTGCTTAAGGATGGCCACAGAAATCGTAACCACTTAAATTTATAGACTAAGCGAGGTCACGTGGTTTGAACACCAGCTAATCAACAGTCCGAATATGAGTTTGGTTAACTATTTAATCGCTGATATTGACAGCCATCCATTTGCACTTTATTCAACATTGATGAACGGACCTGCCTGGAACACTAAGGAACACTAAGCACTAAGGAGCACCAAGGAGCACTAAGGAACAACCAAATGAGTCTTCACTATGGATCGAGCTCTGCTTAACACAAAGATGGCCACAAAAATCATAACAAGAGAGACAGTTTATAAATAGCTAGATATGATGATGAGATGATAGTTCTTACTTTTTACCTTCTACTAGTTGGTTCTACCTCGGCCACCATTTTATTTCGTCTAGTGGGATCCTGTTAAGGGTTGGTTTTTTTCTTTCTGTTGATCCTTCTTTGTGCTGGGATGGTCATTGTTTTTAATATTCAATTAAAAAAGAAGACTTGGTTGTTTTATGATAATAAAGCTTTATTATCGCAAAAATTCCCATATTTCCGCCGCGGCGAGAGACGACAACGGAGCGGTGACCTAACGTCCGCCTCCTCTGAAAACTGCGTCACATCTGAAGCTAATTTCCTCGTGTCTAATCGCGCGCTTTCCTAAGGGACCAAGCAAAAGGTTATTACCCGTCAGCAACTTTCGGCTAACTTTTCATGGACCCCGTCATTTTAATTCTAACTACAGGTACGTTCATAATTTATAAGCTGCTTATAAGTTATATAACAGTTGGTGATTGGTTAGAGGTTAGTAAAAATGGGAAAAAGAGAAACAGACGGCAAAAAATGTTTTTAAAAAAGGGTTTTCCAAATGTTTTTTTTTTTTTAGCTTTTAAGAAATAAAAAAATGAATATGTAACCTATGTCTGAATTGAAAAATAACTTTTGATGTCTTTTATTTAAGTTTTTCAAAAAGTTAACATTTTTATAGCATTTTTAACCCTTTAAACCTGAGAAATTGGTATTTGTGCTACTACCTAGATGTGCATATACCAGGGCGGCCTGAATTCCAGACACACAATCCCCATTTCTTCATCTCTGTTGCCTGCAATTAACAATACTATCTTATCATTATTATATTAATAATAATACTAGCAAAACAAAAACACCCTCTGTGTAAAAATTAATTTTTGAAAGATATTACCTAAGGGGGTGGGAGTTTGTTTTGTTTTACGACAGACAACAATGCTTTTTTTAAATACACTCAATTTTACATAATTCTACAAAAATCTTATTAAAATTGAACAAGTATTTTAATTTTTGTGTAAAAAAATTGATTTAAAAAAAAATTTCATCTAGATTTTATTGGCGTCCAAAAGTACGTATTAAGGATTTTTAGCCATGCTCTTTCATAAAAAAATGTAAACAGACCTTTGAAATCTTATATTTTTTTAATAATAGACATAAAAAATAGTTTTCCAGTCAAAATTCAAATACATATGTTTTCTTTCTTATAAAGTCAAGTTTGTCAAATTAATTCAAACAAAATGTTCTTTATTTTATCTATTGTTATAGTCATATAAGGCATTACTAGCCTATGTCGGCCTTTCAAAATGCATAATGATGCGAAGTCAGTGAAAATAGAAATGTGAAAAATAGCATCATCAGAGGTAAATGACGACATCCGATGCGAAGCCAGAGGTTAGTAAAAAGGTGAATGATAGCAACACCTGAAACAGATGACCGCAGCTGATGCGAAGCCAGTGAAAGTAAAAAATCAGGACACGTAAAAAAATAAAGTAGCATTAAAACATTATACTAAGTCGATGTCATAACTTGACGAAAAACTCGAAACCCCGCATATTGTTTGGCCATAAAAAAATTGCAGACGACCAAGACTCAAATGCCAACAGGCTCCGACGTTCACAAACCATACAAGAACCCCACAAAAGGTAATGTCTTAATGTTACATAATCTATGCATAGATTATTGTCAACCCCTGTATTTCTGAAGGAATGACCCTTTTCATATCACGGGCGGGACTTTCATTGGAATATTACAGAAAGCCCGCGAAATACGTGAAGTCACGTGGGACCTGGTTGGCTCTCAGTTTCAGCTTGGACGTCAGGCAGAGAAGATATGTCTGCCTTAGCTGGAACTCACTGCACACGCGAGTTATGTTTAGTTAGAGAAATATGTTTCGTTAAGTAAATAAAGGTTTAAATAAATAATATGGTTTTGTAGTTGATGAATGTCTTGGCAACAAGACTGACCTAGAAGAAGAAATGAATCAAGGACGACCAACCAGCAAGAGCAGAGAAGTTAGAAGAGACGCTAGAAGAAGAACGTACGATACCAAAGATGAGCAGAAGAATAATACAGGGGGTTGACAATAATACAACATTAAGTGAACAAAGAAAAAACGCACAAAAGACAATCTAGAACATTAGATTTGATCAATTCATTTTCTGGCTTCGTATATTAAAGATAATTACTACACTTTACATGTTTGACTAAAAAGTGATTACAAGTGCGGATATTACTTTGTATTTTTTTCTTCTTTTTTCAATTTTGATTTTTAATCTTTTGACAAATGAATATTATCTGCTATTTTTAACTTCCATAAAGACAAGTTGATTTCTACAATGTTATCTGGGAATTAATTTGTTTTTTTAAGTTGTGTTGCATTTTAAGAGCCTTTATCTTTTATAATCTCCTTTTTTGGCGGGCAACAAATTTCTGCTGCTACTTTTCCTTCTCGAAATATTATTTTTGCAGTGATTAGCTGAAAAAAACAAAAACAAACCACCATTATTTAAGCTTAGACATAATCATTGTCCATAACTTTGAAAAAGAGAAAGAAAGAGGAAAAGAGAGCCTCATTTTCCGGAAAAGGAAATCCGATATCAAACAAGTTTTAATCCATCGAATCAGCATGACTTATAAATCGATTATTTCATTTCTAAAAATAAAATTAAAATTTAAAAAATAGAAAAAATTGAAATGGCGGAACAAAATTGGAATGAAATGAGTACACGTTAACCCTTTTGGGATGAGGTCCATTTAATTAACAGAGAGCGTTGTTGAGAAGGGGAAGTACAAATTTCAACACAGTCTGGTTTTCTTTGCTGAACAGTTTTGATTGCCATGTTGACGGGGCTTAGAATACATTGGCTATGTCTCTTGAAGAGGGTTAACAACCACTATCACCAACACCAAATAAAAAGGATTCCTGGGTATAAAACTCATTTACCTGAGATGATTATTTTATTTAAAAAGTATTCAGACTAAAGATAAGTCAACTGAAGTTAATGAAATAACATTACAATTTCAAAAAGAAATTATCTATTTTTAACTAAGTCAAAAAATTCAAAGAAATTTTCTAATAATTGAACAATGTTTGCGGCAAAATTGAAATGATTTTTATTTTAAATCATAAATTGTAAGCAACATATCGTTGTGTTATGAAACAACTTGACAAACTTTTCACAAAATATGCCTTCCATTATCGTCTGTTTTGTTTTCTTTCCGTTTAGATTTGAATTAATTATTTTGGTTCATGGTTTACCGGATAAAATGAAATCAATAAAATTGTTTCTGAACTCATTTACCCGTCATCTACATGATTATATGAAAATTGCTTTTTAAACAGATTTTTTCCAATTTAAAGTAAAAATAAATTTTCATTGTCTCAGTATCTTGAATGCTTGGAAAATTTAATTTTTATTAAATCGAAATATGGATTTGGCCTTCCATACTTTTATATTACATATATTCAAGTGTTTTCAACATTGTTGTTTCTTTTTTGTTTTGTTTTTGTTTCTTTGGGGGGGGTTGTTTCTTTTTAACTAGTTAATAATACACACACACACACACATATGTGTGTGTGTGTGTGTGTGTGTGTGTGTGTGTGTGTGTGTGTGTGTGTGTGTGATTGTAAGGGTTTCGCATATGCTTCATGTATTTGATGACAAGGTTATAAAAATAAATGTACTGGGTATTTTTGAAATATTTAAATAGTGAAACTAAAAACGCAAATGGGCTAATATTCAAGAAATACAGTTGACTTACCGGTTTCGTTCGGATTAATTTTGTACTAGTTTAATATACTTTAATGTATATAGTAACTGCTGTCAGTTTAGCAAGTATGGTGGCTAACTTTGACTTGATAAAAAAATATTTTTGGAGTTAGTGGATTTTGATTAGAAATGTGATTTAGAAAAGTATTTACTAGGGTAAATTGATAAGTGGTCTTGTAATATTTTAACTAAATGAGATTTGACTAGAAAGTAATTTAGAAAAGTATTTACTATGGAAAATTAATAAGTGGTCTTGTAATATTTTAACTAAATGAGGTTTAGGGGTATATAAATAAATTGTAGCACTGCTGTAACTTATTGAATAATTCTTAAATTGTAAAGAGTCGTTGATAATCAATGTTTTTTTTTCTGATTTAGCCCTGAGCTAGAATAAGTTAAGCTTAGTATATAATGGTGAGCAGTGAATGGTTGTGGTATTTATGGATACTGGTGGACAGAACTCTGGGAAAAGCGGACAGAGAACAATACCAAAATGGTTAGGTCTATATGGATTCATAAAATCTTAAAATAATTCACTGTCTACCAAATCTGCCCACGCAAATACAAATCCTCGATCTTACAAATCTAAAACTGTCTATTCAGTAAGCTGCTGTTTGGAATTAATAAAATCATTTTTTTATTGTTTAGACTGAGGCGTGTGTAAAGAAAAAATGTGTTAAGTATAAATAAAACTGTTCTACAAATTCAATAAATTTTATTTCTTTAACTTGAATGAAGAGTTTGCTGAAAAAACACAACTTACAATTCCCTTTTGTCGATAGGAAAAAGTAATATTTGTAAATGCTTGAATATGCCTCAATATGGCATTAATAGTAAAAAAAAATAGATGTTTATTTTTTTTTTAACTGAACAATATATCTTGTGCGTGTAAATGCTCTTCCGAACTGTATGTCACTATTTAGAGGAAAATTAATGTTTATGACGCTAATGTGCACGTATACGCTAAATAATGTGGAGGCGTGTGGTGTAATGGTTACAATCGTAGGAAATAAACTCGTCGACCCGAGTTCAAATCGAAGCTGTTTGTATTTCCCATTGCACTAATACCCTTGGGAAAGGTATGAATTTAATTCTCCCTCCAGCTATGGGTAAATAGCAGGGTAGACTGGGCTCTTTAACCACGGCTAGATAACCAGTCTAGGAGAAAGAAAACCCTGAATTCTAACCTGTTAAATCCAGCTTAAAAATGACCTTGTGTCGTAGGGGTTGTATATATATATATATATATATATATATATATATATATATATATTAAACAAAAAAAATACCTTAAACAAAATAAACTTTGAAATAAGTCAACATGTTCTTAAATGCTTATAATTTCCCGCCATTCCTCCTTCCACTATACCTCTCCCCTTCTCGCAACTTGTGCCCCCTCCACAAAAATCACTACTGCATCGTTCGCTCGAACCACTACCATTCCTACAACCTACCACTACCAATTGTTATTACCTCCCACTTCTAATTCCTTGCTACTACTCGTTCTCGTTAAAAACGAGACACGAAATCATACCATCGTTTCCTACCTGATAATGGCAAACTGTATTGCCGAAAGCGCTCGTTTTGAAACCTTTGGTGGACTGTTACACCAGTTGCACCCGACACCAAAAAGATGGCCCGAAAATTAGAAAGGATCAACCAAAAACTTGTCCGATAATAATTGTCTGTACAGTTCAACAAAACTTTTATAAAAGAAAAAATGCAGCCAAAATACACTTAAATACTTTAAATATTGAAGAATAATGAATTTCCCTAAAAAAAAGAAAATAAAGACGAATGTTTACTTCAAACTGAAGTCAAGATTATTTTATCGTTTATTTCGGATAATTTAAGAATAGAATCAAAAGTAGATTGGTTTATCTGGGAATTTAATTGATTATAAAATCTATTTGTAAATAATCTATGGGTGAAATTGTTCTTAAATTATTTAGAACTTTTGATTCTACATATTTTTCGTAGTGAAACCTTATATTATCGTCTGCAAAAGTAAAAGACGATTCAGCGTTCGATTTGAAGAAGTTGATTGGTCAAAGTATACAAAAAATACAGATTCAAATTTTAATGATCTGTGAGCCTCTATTTTGCACAAAGATTGACACTTTTGTTTCCGATCGAAATCAATTGATTCCATATCTCCCTCTCTCTCTCTCTCTATATATATATATATATATATAAACGCAACGCTCTTCTATATAAGGAATGGAGCACTCTATGACGGCCTTCACACACAAAGCGATGTGTATTAAAACAGTTACAAATCCCCTTCCCGTTCTGTAAGTGAAGACAGCCTAATGGTTAAGGTGCCGGACTGACACCCAACCGATCGGATTTCAATTCCGGCAGTAGGTAGCTTACAAAATGTCTAGCCACACTGAAGGGACTTGATAAGTCGAAACACGTGTCTGTGGATGACCCTATATATATATATATATATATATATATATATATATATATATCAACCCTTCCCACGATCTAAGATATGACATATGGTTAATTTCTTAAGCGGAGTTTAAATTATTAGAAGATTGGCACTGGGACAGAATCCCGGTATGGTAGAATCCTGACTGATTTAATTTTTCCAATCACTGCCAAATTTACCAATCACCATAGAACAGCAATGAAAATAGTTTCTCCTGGTTCCAAAACTTCATAATGCACGGCATACTTACAATAAATGTTACAAAATCAAATTCCTTGAGTTCCAAAAGCGGAAATATCTACAATTTGAAGTCTTTATTGATTCCAGATTGCCCATTGCCTGCGCTCTGTGAATCTATTCACTCAGACAGCACCTCCTCAAAGGACAGAATCTAGGAATTTCTTAAGGTGTGCAGTCGATGTACCAGTCACTGTATTTTTCTCACCCATACTCATGAGCACCAGTCATTGGATGTAATGCTTCAAATATACCAAAGAGATGTACGCACCCAAACGTTGATTTCGTTTGTCTTCCATTAACAAAAATGTAACAATTACTTTAAGAATTGCTGATTACACTCAAATAACACTGAATAGTGAAATTAACCTAGTTCCACTGCTACATCACTTGGATGTTGATCACGTGTGAATTGGATTCTGCAATTTAGTACAATTTGTCTTGGATGCATCTCCTCTAATGGCCGTCCAATTACAACGTTTGTCTATTAAGGTGGGGTTTTTTTCGCTCTCCTTGAACCTCGTGCAACTTAATACAGCAACTGATGATTTCTTCTCTCAACATCTCGTTGCTTTGAATTAGCAAAATCATGGCCGTCTTCTAAATTGCTTACGAGAAATTTATTTTTTTGTTTCTGTTATTGTAAATATTTTGAAACGAATGAAACTAAAGCCGTAATCTCTTGTATTTGTTCATTGATGAGAACAGATTGCTGAACACTTTTGATCTTCTAAAAATTTTCTTTAACATTCAATAACTGTCTTTTTGTTGTATACTCTCTTTCCTTTCTTACTTCTATTATTCTTCTTCTAGCGTCTGGACTTCGTCTTGGGGACTTCGTGTCTGGTCTTCCATTGGGGATTTCTCTTTATCAGAAGCCCTGTGTCATTGGTAGTTCTTAGATAATAACACAAGACTTCGATTTAACTTAGATCATATTTTATTCTGAAATCCCCACCAGACTACCTGCGCAGATTGAGTCGGCATAACACGACTTACCACCGTCGTGGCTTTGGCCGATCTCTAAAACTCTCTCTAATCTAAACCGGAAGAGGGTCTTCTCCACCGATTCTCACGGTATTCCACCGGAAGGATCAGAATGAGGTCAAGCCTTGTCATTCAATCCTTCAAGGCCGCCGGCTGAACTAATAACAGCCATTTTGCTTTCTACACTACTGTACATAAATATTAGGATTCTAATAATTATGTAACATTTTAAACATAATAGCTCACCCATCTTTGTCATCTTAATTTTTAGGATGTTTGAATATTTTGATATATGCTGGTGGGCACAACTTAAATTTACAGACTCTTAGTGGTCCTGTGGATTCAATCGGCCAAATCAACATGCTCAAATGCGTGGTTGGTTAACTATTTAAAGACCTTGGCGGAAAGGCGTTCAGTAGCTCGTGCTTAACACGGACAAACGGACCAATAAACAAGGATTCTGCTTAACACTGAAATCACAAGGATCATAGGATTCCACTCCAAACGGACCATTGCAGACCCATATGGCCACAAGAATCTTAACAAAAATATTAATCCAAAGAAAGGCCTGTCTTCAGTTACCTGATCTTTTTACCGAATCGCTACATCTTAATGCGCTTCCATATTTCAGGTTTATTTCATTCACCATCAGATGTTCATCGTTTTAATTATTTTTCATTCTACTCATGAGCAGAATTCTGTCAGCGCAGAGTATTCTTTTTTTATTTCTAAAGAGAAATAAAAATGAATACTCTACGCTGAAATATATTTTGTTGGTAAAAAACAATTGTTTTGTTGGTAAAAAAAATTATTTTGTTGGTAAAAAATTCTGATCAAATGAAGTTGTCGGAATTAATTTGTTTACTTCAGACTTTGTTTACCCTTTTCTTTTTTCGTTTTTAATAATGTTGATCCCTGTCAATTTCCAACCTCTAAATTTATTTGGGGATCGGGTTCTTATGTTTATAATACAGGGTGGCCAAAGAAAAAATAGAACCCACCAACAAATTTTGTAATAAAACTGTTAATTTTCTTTTTTTTTTCTTTCAGAATATACAGTCAAATTGGTGCTTAAAATACTGTAAAATAATTTTACTCAACATGTCATGGTCAACCAAGGCAAAGCAACCAAGATAACTGAAACTTTGAGGAATGATTGTACAAAGACTGAAGTTTAAGTCCAAGTTTCTTGAAATTTTATTGACGTTGATAAGATAAAATAAAATGTATTTGGGTTCTGTTTTTTTTTTTGTTCAAATTTACTGAATGCACGTGATCGTTTGCTTTTAGAACGAAAATATCTGCGTTGATTTCAGCTGGGAAAATTCAAGTGGGAAGTAAATAAATTAATTCTAATATCATTACTTGATCAGAAATTTTACATCTAAAAATGAATATCTAAAGAAACAAAAATGAAACGAAAAATATGTGTTAAAATCTCGAGTGCAAAAAACAAATCCTCTCCCCCAAAAAACAACAACAAAATAAAACAACCTTACAAAAACCAAAAACCAAAAACAAAACAACGACAAAAAAAAACAAAACAAAAAACAAAAACAAAATCCCCACAAATAAATAGGCAAAAAGAAAAAACAACAAAAAGCAAAGCAAAAAATAAACAGACAAGGAAACAAAAAAAAATGTATATATTTTTTCACTGAAACTTCCATCACATTCCTCAATAAATGTCTATTTTCATTCTTTTCAGGATTTAAAGATTTCTCATAATTTCCATTAAGTTCCTCAATTGATATGTTTGAAATAAAGTGTATTTTCATCTTCATCTTTTATTTACGAAAATAAATTAAATGTTCTCATATTTCTTCAGCGTCGAAAAAACTTCATCGAAATTTTAGCAAAAATGTCGATTAAGACAATTTTGAATTAAAATTGGAAATAAAAAAAGGATTTGTGTAAAATTGTCATAAATAGTTAAATGTTACTTTGAATACAGCACCATTACTAAATAGCTCCAATCAATTAATTTTTAAAAGGAATTTTTAGCTGCGTATCATGGTGCTGACATCATATCTCCTCTCAGTCAGGATGATGATTTGATTCTGCTTGAAAAACGATAAACTTTAACCCTAATTGACAGACAAGAGTCCAGAAAGTGTCAGCAGTTGACTAAAATGATGAGACAACGTCACATTTTGCTCTCGGGATTTTAGAATATGGAGGAGGCAGCAAGCGGAAGAAAATTCAGTTCTGTGCTAAGAACGGAAGAAAAGCAAACATAATTTAAAACAGATTTTATTAAAGATTTCTACGTCCACTCAATTCAAAAATCATTTTAGTGATTAAACGATAATAAGAGAACCTTTTTTATCATTCTGATCAAAATAGTTAAATGGCGGGAAGAGCGAAAAATACTTTTAATTTTTCTGGTTTTGGGAATTTTTTTTTTTTTGTTTCCTTGTCTGTTTATTTTTGCTTTGCTTTTTGTTGTTTGTTTTTCTTTTGCCTATTTATTTGTGAGGATTTTTTTTATTTTTGTTTTGTTTTTTGTCGTTGTTTTGTTTTTGGTTTGGTTTTGTAAGGTTTTTTATTTTGTTGTTGTTTTTTGGGGGGAGAGGATTTGTTTTTTGCACTCGAGATTTTAACACATATTTTTCGTTTCATTTTTGTTTCTTTAGATATTCATTTTTAGATGTAAAAATTTCTGATCAAGTAATGATATTAGAATTAATTTATTTACTTCCCACTTGAATTTTCCCAGCTGAAATCAACGCAGATATTTTCGTTCTAAAAGCAAGCGATCACGTGCATTCAGTAAATTTGAGTCAAATCTTTTTTTTTAAATGTTGGTGTTATT
>CM042147.1:41880209-41900209 GCA_023376005.1 Doryteuthis pealeii | reverse complement strand
CGGTTTTCAGGTTCACATACGACTGAAATTCTATGAATAATGTCGGTGCTGTATTGACATAGCCTGGAGGTGCGTGGCTTAATGGTAAATCGGAGCTGAGTTCAAATCATAGACGAAACTGTTTGCAATTTCATATCGCACTAATACCCTTGGGAAGGTATGAACTCAGCTATACCCTCCAGCTATGGATAAATAGTAGGGCAGACTGGCTTTTCAACCTTGGTAAGGCCACTCGTCTAGGCGAAGGAAAACTCCGAGTTCAAACCTGTTAAACTCCGCTTAAGAAATTGATCTTGTGACACATGCTGCTCGTCTGAGGGGTTGGTAAATATATATTGACATAGTTTGGGAAATAATACCCTTGTGAAAGGTATGAATTCAGCTATATTCCTCCAGCTATGGATAAATTGTAGGGCAGACTGGGCTTTTCAACCTTGGTAAGGCCACCTGTCTAGGAGAAGGAAAACTCTGAATCAAACCTGTTAAACTCCGCTTAAGAAATTGATCGTGTGACACATGCTGCTCGTGCGGAGGGGCTGGTAAATATATTTGACATAGTATGAAAGTTTTTCAAGTTATTGGGTGGGGGCGTCAAGATTCTTTAAGTTTCCATGGAGAAATCTGGAGTTGAAAATAAATTTATGTGAGCTTTTTGATGTTAGGAATTGAAACTCTTTTAAAAGTCGGTTTAAGGTTCAAATTAAGGTCTAAGTTAAAGAATTATTACATGAGAAGAAGAAAAAAAGAAGAAATAAATTGATATTTTTCATTTCAATGACAAAATAATTTTCATTTCGTCTTTCTTCCCCACCACCACCCCACGTAATCATTTAAAATACGCCTCTATTATACCTTCTCTTAACATCCTATAACCGCCTCAATCTACCCGGCTAGAAGTCACATTTGTTTTCCTAATCCACCCTAAACGATAGCCTTGTTTAAAATGTAATATTAAAACATATTTAGAAGTCTTTGATTTAAGGAAAATAATAGGTAATTTTAAATGAAAAGGCTAATTTTAGCCATTTATTGATATATCCTCATAGGAATGCTCTGGACTTAGAAAACTCAATAGGATGTTAAGAGTTAAGCTGACGTCTATTTCGCACAGCGTTTTCAAAAATGCGCAGTTTATCTAAACATGTGATCAGTGCAGTAGACATTAGGGAATGACTTTGTTCTATTTGTAGTGAAATGGAAACAGACATAAATCTAAATCTCGAATGCCAACGGAATCTCGTTTTGCATCACAGAATGGTGAATCGTTGGTCAAATTTTTATAGTCAGAAGTCTTTTATAAGATTATTACTATATTATGATAAAATGGCAAGTGATTATTAGTAATCCTTTGATAAGACCATGTTGGGCATAAGGTTTATATATGAGCTCTAAACATAAATCAAAAGTATCTATTCATTGAAATAGTGACTTTTATTAATTATCAGTGTTTATTTTATCTATCAAACGTTTAACTAGTCACGAAATCTTGTGAAATTGACAGAATATAAGGCCAGATATTGATAAAATAGTTGGCACTCGTTTGCAAAAATAACACACATTGGTATAATTCACCGGGGATAAATTTAATGACAGGTTACAGCTGTTGGTTGTCAAAATATTTTTAGATATTGAAGAGATGAATCTTACCCTGTGATTTGGCAGAGAAAACTTGATCTTCTTCTTCAAACAGTTTATAGTATTTTTTTTTTTTGTACAATTTTACAATCTCATCGTTTGACGGACGTTGACTCAAAGAGAGAAATAACATCTATGTTAGAATGTAAACATTTAGTTTTTAGTTCTCTCTCTCTCTCTCTCTCTCCCTCTCTCTCTCTCTCTCTCTCTCTCTCCTCTCTCTCTCTCTCTCTCTAAATAATATATATACATATATATATATGATTTACAAATTACAAGATTTTGTAACAGTACCAAGACGAAGCTATATATATAATAATAATATATAATATATATATATATATATATATTATAATATATATATTAATGTATGTATTTATCACTTAGATTCTCATTCGTGCTTGTAGGTGCTGATGAAGGCCTAGTGGTTAAGCCACTCTAAAAACTGGAGGGAGCCTGAGAAGTCTAGCCACATTGAGGAGACGAGAAAAGTCGAAAACACGGTATCTCTGGATGACTATAACACACACACACACACACATACACACACACACAATATATATATATAATATATATATATATATATATATATATATATACTAGCAATTATTATATATATCATAAATATATATATATATATATATATATATATATATATATATATATACTAGCAAAGGTACCCGGTCCATGACCGGACTAAAAAAATTAGGAACACCAGAGAGTGAGGAGGAGAAACAGGAGTAAGAGAAAAATAAGAGGAAAATGATTTTTCAAATTAAAAAAAATCGCTGAGAATTTGTATAGTATAATGTTTGTTTATTTTGGTAATATTGTTTACTTTTTGTTTACATTTAAGATATATTTTTTAATGCATTCCTAAACTTAACGATAAACAAAGTGCATTATGATATTCGTCTATTTTAAATTTTTAAACAATTCTATTTTTAAGCTAGCTTCCTTGCCTGTTGATTTCAAATGGTAGAAATGAAATGTATTCGTTTAATTCCCTCTTTTTTACCGTATTAAAATAACAATAAAATCCTAAGAATTAAATACTTACAATTGTTTGGAATTACAATTTCTTCTTCTTTTTTCTAAAACTCTTTTGTACACAAGAAAAAATTAAATCTAGTTTTTATTCCTTCTTGGAGAAGTTATTAGTTGATTTATTTCCTTTTTGACCCCCTAAAAGTAACAAGAAGTAACAAAGAAGCTAATGACTAAACATTACCTATTTGTAGGTGGAACATTTCAGGTATTAATTCAATAATTTTTATTTTCATGAATAGTTTTTTAAAAATGTTTGAGTTATACTGACTAAAAATTGATATATGTTATTCTAGATTGTAAGTATTAATAATAAAAAGAAGTTGAGTTATTATTGATCGTTAAATGTTTCGTTTATTATTATTATTTAATTCGCTATAAAAAAAAAAATTCAATCGATAAAACCACATACAAATAATATATTTAGAAAGACTATTTTCTTTCTTTCTAACCAAATAAATTATTCTAAGATTAGACTGGTGATACGTGAGAATTCCGAGCTGAAACGATTAGGGCACGAATTGTAAACTTCAAATTACCAGCAGTGGCGCCATTTTAAATCACTGCTGATATAGCCACCATCCAGAAAATTGTTTATATCAGCACAGTAGCTATGCCCATGAATTACGCAAATCGTTGATTTTTTTACTGATTAATGGAGATAAGTAATTAATTAAAACAAAACAAACGATTGCATAATCATGGCATAGCTACTGCTGCGATAAAACAAATTTCGGATGGTGGCTAATCAGCAGTGATTAAAAAATGCGCCCAACTGCTGGTAATTGAAGTTTACAAAATTTCCGGCCCATAAATCGTTTCAGCTCGGAATTTCTCACGTTCACCAAGTCCCTAATCTAGAAATATGTATTGGTTAGAAAAAGAAAAGTAAAAATTCCCTTTCAAATATTATTTGTATGTGGTTTTATCGATTGAATTATTTTTTTTATAGCGAATTAAATAATAAAATAAACGAAACATTTAAGATCAATAATACTCACTTCTTTAAATTATAATACTTACAACTAGAATAACAATATATCAATTTTAGTCAGTAATAACTCAAACATTTTTAAAAACATATTCATGAAATAAAATAGAAATTAATACCTGATGTTCCAACTACAAATAAGGTAAAGTTAGTCATAAGCTCTTGTTACTTCTTGTACTTTAGGGGGTCAAAAGAAATAAATCAACGAATAAAAACTTCTCCAAGAAAGGAATTAAAAACTAGATTTTAATTTTTCTTGTACAAGAGTTTAGAAAAAAAGAGCAGAAATTGTAATCCAAACAAGGAAGTATTATTCTAGGATTATGTAAATTTAATCACGGTAAAAAAAAAGAAGAATAAACGAATACACATTTCTACCATTAAATCAACAGGCAAGGAAGCTAGCTAAAAAATAGAATGTTTAAAAAATTTAAAATAGACGAATATCATAAGCACTTTGTTTATCGTTAAGTTAGAATGCATTAAAAAATGAATATCTTAACATGTAAAACAAAAAGTAAACAATATTACCAAAAATAAACAAACATATACTATACAAATTCTCAGCGATTTTTTTAATTTGAAAATCATTTTCCTCTATTTTTCTCTTACTCTGTTTTCTCCTCATCACCTCTGGTGTCCTAATTTTTTTAGTCCGTCATGGACCGGGTACGCTTTGCTAGATATATATATATATACATATAAATATATATAATATATATATTAATGCAGTATATAATAAAAAGAAGTTGCTATATATATATATAATATATAATATTATATATATAATATATATATGTGTTGTGGTGTAATGTGTGTGTGTGGTGGTGTTATAGTCATCCAGAGAACCGTGTTCGACTTTTCTCGTCTCCTCAATGTGCTAGACTTCTCAGGCTCCCTCCAGTTTTAGAAGTGCTTACACTAGGCCTCTATCAGCACCTACAAGCACGAATGAGAATCGAAGTGATAAATACTACATTAATAATATATATAATATATAATAATAATATATATATACTATATAATAATATATATATATAAGCTCGTCTTGGTACTGTAAAAATCTTTGTATGTAAATAGCATAATAGTATATGTATATATATATATTAAGAGAGAGAGAGAGAGAGAGAGAGAGAGAGAGAGAGAGAGAAGAGAGAGAGAGAGAGAGGAAGAGAGATAAAAACTAAATGTTTACATTCAAACATAGAGTTAGTTCTCTCTTGAAGTTCAACGGCCGTCAAAACGATGAGATGTAAAATGTACAAAAAAAAAAAAAAAATACTATAAAAACTGTTTGAAGAAGAAGATCAAAGTTTTCTCTGCCAAATCAACAGGGTAAGATTTCATCTCTCATATCTAAAAAATATTTTGACAACCAAACAGCTTAACCTGTCATAAAATTTATCCCCGGTGAATTATACCAATGTGTGTTATTGCAAACGAAGTGCCAACTATCTATCAATACGGCCTTATATTCTGTACAAATTTCACAAGATCGGACTAGTTAAAACGTTTGATAGATAAAATAAAACACTGATAATATAATAAAAAATCACCTATTCAATGAAACGATACTTGATTTATGGTTTAGAGCTCAATATAAAACCTACCCAACATGGTCTTATCAAAGATTACTAAATAATCACTTGCCATTTATCATAATTAAGTAATAAATCTTATAAAAGACTTCTGACTATTAAATTTGACCAACGATTCCACCATGTCTGTGATGCAAACGGATTCCCGTTGGAATTCGAGATTAGAATTATGTCGTGTTTCCATTTCACTACAAAAGAAACAAAAGTCATCCCTAAATGTCTCTGCACTGAGCACATGTTTAGATAAACGGCATGCTTGAAACGCTGTGCGAAAAAATAACGTCAGCTTAAACCTCTTAACCCATATGAGAATTTCTAGTCCAGAGCATTCCTATGAGGTATATCATAAATGGCTAAAAAATGCCTTTCATTTAAAATTCTATATTTTCCTTAAAATCAAAGACTTCTAAATATGTTTAATATACATTTTAAACAAAGGCTATCGTTTTAGGGTGATAGGAAAACAAATGGTGACTATCTAGCCGGGAGATTGAGCGGTATAGGATGTTAAGAGAAGGGTATCAAAATAGAGGCGTAATTTAAAATGATACGTGGGTGGGTGGGGGAAAAAGACGAAATGAAAATTATTTGTCAATTGAATGAAAAAATATCAATTTAATTCTTCTTTTTCTTCTTCCATGAATAATTCTTTAACTTAGACCTTAATTTGAAACGGCTAAACCGACTTTAAAAGAGTTTCCAATTCCTAACATCAAAAGCTCACATAAAACTATTTCAAACTCCAGAATTCTCCATGGGAAAACTAAAGAATCGTTGACGCCGCCACCCAATAACTTGAAAAACTTCAAAATACTATGTCCAATATAATATTACCAGCCCTCCGCACGAGCGCAAGTGTCACAAGATCAATTTCTTAAGCGGAGTTTAACAGGTTGAATTCAAGTTTCCCTCTCCTAAGACAGGGCCTTACCAAGGTTGAAAAGCCCAGTCTGCCTACAATTATCCCAGACTGGAGGAAATAGCTGAAATTCAACCTCACAAGGGATTAATTCCCGCAAACTATGTCCAATATATATTTACAACCCCTCAGACGAGCACATGGTGTCACAAAAGATCAATTCTTAAGCGGAGTTTTAACAGGTTTTGAACTCGGAGTTTTCCTTCGCCTAGACGAGTGCCACCAAGTTGAAAGCCCATTCTGCCCTACTATTATCCATACTGGAGGAATATAGCTGAGTTCATACCTTTCCCAAGGGTATAGGCGATATGAAATGCAAACAGTTCGTCTATGATTGAACTCAGCCCGTATTATACCATTAAGCCACGCAACCTCCAGGCTAGTCAAGACAAGCACCGACATTATTTCAAGAAATTCAGTCGTATGTGAAGCCTGAAAAACCGCGATTTCACTTAGCTGGCAGTCCGCCATCTGAATAGAAGAGGAATGCCGCCAGAATTGTACCGGTTGAACTGTGCGAGTGACGAACTCATTCGCTTTGGAGCCAATCAATCGCTTTTGCTATTTGCTTCAATGAAAAACAATGAATGACAGAATTCAATAAAATGACAAATGCAGGAAAACGAAGCAAAGAGAGACGAAGGGAAAATCCTTTCAAGTGTTTCAAATAGAATCATAATACTTATTAAAAGAAAGGGAGGAGATTTTCATTAAACAGATTTGACTTTTAGATTTTGATTCCCATTAATTAAATTAAAGAGAAATCAGTGTAATAATTTTTAAGATTCGCTTGAGGCGTTGGGCAGGTAATTTGATGTCTGGTTAAACATTTGGAAGTTTAATAATTACTGTTCGTCTACAGATGTTCTTTTACCATCCAAATACGAATGCTGCGCTCTATCTATGTATTCGTTAGCCCGTAAGATAACAGCGTTATTAAATTGGCTAGATTTTCCCGTAATTGCGAAAGTGCTAGATCATATGCGTAGCCACACTGAAATAGTCTCTGTGGATACCGCCGAATTTTTTGCTTTTTAGATAAGCCTTTAATTTTTCAAAGAAGGCGACAAAGGGCATTATTCTCTTGTGAACTCGAGATAAACTGAGTCCCATGTGTTTAAACAAAGTGAAAGGTATATATATATATATAAATATATAATACGAAGGCGGTCCAAAAACATTACCAGCAAGAAAATTCTCGCAAAACACCAAGGAGAATTATAGCAAACTGAGAATGGTGAAATAACCTGAAACTGTAGTTCTTATGGAAAACAAGTATATTTAAATTCAACAAATAATAAATAAATAAAGCTCCAAATTTTGGTTGAGCACTGTGAATTTCTTGTTTAATCCCAAAATTTTTAAAAATACTATCTATCTACTACTATCTATATATATAATAATATTTAGAGCGCAGATAGGAGATAGAGATAGAATAGATAGATAGATAAAGAGAGAGAGAGAAGAGAGAGAGAGAGAGAGAGAAGAAGGAGAGAGAGAGAGGAGAGTTCTAAATTTAGGGGGATAGCGTTGTTAGAGTCAATGGCGTTGGTGACTCCATTTTCTTGCTAATAATTATCAGACGAAAACTTGGTCTACGCTATCTTAATGATATTATTCCTATCACCGAACTGAGCACTCTGTATCTATAAATCACAACCCATTAAAATACACACACACCACACACCACACACACCACAAAAACACACACACACACATAAATATACTATATAAATATATCAACGGAAAGACCGAAATAATATATCATTAATCACGAGGCCACAGAACGCTCTCATCATTACCGAATTTTTCAAAATTAAAAAAAAAAAGCCGTATTTTTATGTTAAAAAAAAATTAATTTTCCAATCTTCTCTATTGTAGATGTTGGACTTATATATTTTTAAAAAAACTTTCTTTTGTAGCCGGAACATTTTCCTAACTTTGATATTTATATTACGCTTTTACGCTCTTTTGAGCTTTTTTAATGATAAAATGCTTATAATTCCAAAATAAAATGTAACATAAATAATAGGCATTTTTTAAAAATTTTGAACATCCGGTAACTGATCGAGAGCGTCTGTCCTCGTGATTAATGAAATTTATTTCGTCCTTCGTTACAATGTTGCATTGATAAAGACCTCTTCATAAAGAGTCGAAACAGATTCTGTTAGGCAAACTGTTAACATCTGTTTTTTCTACAAACTTTCTCTCTCTCCCTCTCTCTCTCTCTCTCTCTCGTCTCTCTCTATAATATATATATAATAATAGATATATATAAATGTGTGTGTGTGTGTGTGTGTGTGTGTGTGTGTGTGTGTTTGTGTGGGTTGTGGTTGACTATTTCCAGCCTGTTACAAATACCAACAGTAAGGCAGGATTCAAAAGACTGATTTATCTCCAGTTGTACTTAACGTAAGATTATACAACCGTTATTAAATTAGCTATATTTTGTACTACTATCTATCTATCTATCTAGCCCAGTTTGTCTATCCATCTATCTATGGCATACAATATACTTATATCTAATAAAATTCTATTAAAGAAAGTGCCTTTGATTTCCTACCAAAGAAATGAGACGAAGGAATCTTCTCCATCTTTTTCCTCCTACGGATCGAACAAACCTTTAAAAGCTGCAATTAATAAAAACTTGAGTAGTTTCAAAAGGTTTGTGATTCACTTAATTTCATCCTTTTTAACTTGTCTTTTCTACTTTTTCATTGTTTGTTGTTCTCTCTACTATTGCCTCTTTCGTCCCTTCCTTCGTTTTTCTTTCTTTCAAAGCATTTTATTTATTTCCTCTTCTTTTCATCTCAATTCTTTAAAATTTATTCTAATGTTCGTCTTTCCTATTTGGTACTTTCAAGTCTTTTCTTTTCTCTTTAATTTCTTTCTTTCTTTCTTCGCTTTCTTACATGAATTAGTTTCCTTTCTTTTTTCTCCTTGCGTTGAATGCATTAATATCTCAACATTCTGCACCTTTTCTTCTTTCTTTCTTCTTCTTTCTTCCCTTCTTTCTTTCTTCTTTCATTCTCTTTCTTCTTTCTTTCTACCTTTGTTCTCTACTTATTTTCGATCTTTCATAAGAATTTCGTTTTTGTTTTCCTCTTTTTCTTGCATTAACTTTTCTTTTCACTAATTTGTTCTTTCCTGTACTTATGCCTTCTTTCCTTTCTTCTTTCTTTGGTTAATTCTTTCTTCCTTTCTCTTGAGTTTAAATTCTCTTTCTTTCTTTCTTTCTTTTCTTTCTTTGAGTTTAATTCTTCTTCTTTCTTTTCTTTCTTTTTCTATCTTCTTTCTTCTTTTGAGTTTAATTTTTCTTCTTCTCTTCTCTTTCTTTCTTCTTCTTTGAAGTTTAATTCTTTCTTCTTTCTTCTTCTTTCTTCTTCTTCTTCTTCTTTCTGAGTTTAAAATTCTTTCTTTCTTTCTTTTTCTTCCTTTCTCTTTCTTTCCTCTTTCTTCCTTTTTCTTTGATTTAATCTTTCTTTCTTTCTTCTTCTTCTTTCTTTCTTGAGTTTAATTCTTTTCTTTCTTTTCTTTCTTCTTTCTTCTTTCTTTCTCTTGAGTTTAATCTTCTTTCTTTCTTTCTTCTTCTTTCTTTCTTTCTTTCTTCCTTTCTTTGAGTTTAATTCTTTCTTTCTTCTTTCCTTTCTTTCTTTCTTTCTTTCTTCTTGAGTTTAATTCTTTCTTCTGTCGTTCTTCTTCTTTCTTTCTCTTTCTTTCTTTAGTTTAATTTCCTTCTTTCCTTCTTTCTATCTTTTCTCTTTCTTGAGTTAATTCTTTCCTTCTTTCTTTCTTTTCTTTCTTTCTTCTTCTCTTTTCTTTCCTTTCTTTGAGTTAATTCTTTCTTCTTCTTTCTTATCTTCTTTCTTCTTTTCTTCTTTGAGTTAATTCTTCTTTCTTTCTTCTTCTTCTTTCTTTCTTTCTTTCTTTGAGTTTAATTCTCTTCTTTCTTTCTTCTTTCTTTCTTTGAGATTAATTCTTTCTTTCTTTCTTTCATTTCTTCTTTTTCTTTCTTTGAGTTAATCTTTCTTCTTTCTTCTTTCTTTCTCTTTCTTTCTTTCTGAGATTAATCTTTCTTTCTTTTTTTCTTCTTCTTTGAGTTAATCTTCTTTCTTTCTTCTCAATATTTCTGAACGAAAGGAAAGATTGATTTTGATCTGATAAATAAAACGTCACAATTCATTCAGTCGCATCCTGTTGACCTTCCTGCAATTTGAATCACCTCAAAGATTTCTAAACGTACGATGCACACAATCTCCGCCATGCCAGCCAAAGACAAAAGTCTAATTCTCTTATATTCATCTTCTATCCCCCCTTTAACTCTTACACTCGTACTTTTCTTTTTTTTTTGCCTTTTCTCTCTTCTGTCTTTCCACTTTTTCTCTATTGTAGTTTCTCTCTATCTCCCTCCTCATACTCTTTAATTTCTTCTTTGTCAGCTTCCTTTACTCTCTCTCTCATTCTTTACCCATTTCTCTTTTGTCTCTCTCTCTCTCCTTTCGGTCTTATTGTTGTGTTGTTGTTGTGTTGTTGGTAAAGAAAAGATTCCATTTTTATCTTTACATTTTTATTATGTCGCGAGCATTTTTTAGCGAGAAAAATATATTTAAAAAATTCGACGCCACTTAAAGTCTCAGTTCCCTCTGACATTAAAGTAAGCTGCAACGTAGCATGTTCAAATTTTAGAGGGTGAACACTTAGAAGCGCCAGGTACCGTAAGTAACTGAATACTGGTGCTAATTAAGAATCTTTATATATTATAATAATATATTATATATAATATACTAATTATATAAATATATAAAATATATATATATATATATAAATATATATAATCCAAGATACTCATCACTCACTCTTCTTTATTCCCTTTTCTTTTCTTTCTGATTAACTCAGTAAGATGGAAAGTTGCAAACAATTCATAAAGATTTTCAGTAGTCAGATACAAGCTCAAAGAGTAAATGCACGTACACTGTTCACGAAACACACACACACAACACACACACACAACACACACACACAGCACACACATTCTCACAAACATATTACATAGTTAGGATACATACCCACAATTGCTTTCAAGACCAACTGTTGACATTCATTTTCGCATGATATTAAGTGGTCTTGGGTAAATTGAAAATCTATCAAGAATCAAACCCCCTGTGTCCACAAGGATGGCTGTACCTAAACGCGTATAATAACTTTTATTTCAGCTCAACAAAAGTCTCATACTTGAGCCGTCTATGAATTGTGATAAACAGAATCTGCTTTCATCGCTTTCTTTTAATTTCGTATATTAAAGAAATAACACCAACATTAAAAAAAAAAGATTTGATTGACCAAATTTACTGAATGCACGTGAATCGCTTGCTTTTAACGAAAATATCTGCGTTGATTTCCAGCTGGGAAGAATTCAAGTCGGGAGAATAAATTAATTTATATCATTACTTGATACAGAAAATTTTTACATCTAAATGATACTAAAGAAAACAAAAAATGAACGAAAATATTGTTAAAATCCGAAGTGCAAAAAACAAAATCCCTCCCAATCCACAAAAAACAACAACAAAATAAAAAAAACAACCTTACAAAAACCAAAAAAACCAAAAACAAACAACGGGGCAGCAAACAACAAAAAATAAAAACAAAAATTCCTCACATAAAATAGGCAAAAGAAAAAACAACAACAAAAAGCAAAAGCCAAAAAATAAACAGACAAGGAAACAAAAAAAAAAAAAATCCCAAACCAGAAAAATAAAAGATTTTCGCTCTTCCCGCCATTAATATTTTGATCAGAATGATAAAAGGTTCTCTTATTACGTTAATCACTAAAATGATTTTTGATGAGTGGACGTAGAATCTTTAATAAGAATCTGTTTTAAATTATGTTTGCTTTTCTTCCGTTCTTAGCAAGACTGAATTTTCCTTCGCTTGCTGCCTCTCCATATCTAAAAATCCCGAGAGCAAAAATTTGACTGTCTCATCATTGTTAGTCAACTGCTGACACTTTCTGGAACTCTTGTCTGTCACAATAGGTAAAGTTTATCAGTTTTTCAGCAGAATCAAATCATCATCCTTGAATGAGGAGAATATGATGTCAGCACCATGAACGCAGCTAAAAATTTCTTTAAAAAATTAATGATTGGAGCATTTAGTAATGGTGCTGTATTCAAAGTAACATTAACCTATAGACAATTTTACACAATCATTTTTTTATTTCCAATTTTGAATTCAAATTTCTTAATCGACATTTTGTAATTCGATGAAGTTTCGAACGCTGAAGAAATAGAAACATTTATATTATTTCGTAAATAAAAGATGAAGATAAAAATACACTTTATTATCAAAACATATCATGAGGAACTAATGGAAATTAAAATCTTAATCCTGAAAGAATAAAATAGACCATTTATGAGAATGTGATGGAAGTTTCAGTGAAAATATATATACATTTTTTTTTGTTTCCTTGTCTGTTTTATTTTTTGCTTTGCTTTGTTGTTTTTTCTTTGCCTATTTATTTGTGGGGATTGGTTTGTTTTGTTGGTTTTTTTGTCGTGTTTGTTTTGGTTTTTTGGTTTTTGTAAAGGTGTTTATTGTTTGTTGTTTTTGGGGGAGAGGATTTGTTTTTTGCAACTCGAGATTTTACACAATTTTCGTTTCAATTTTTGTTTCTTATAGATATTCATTTTAGATGTAAATTTCTGATCAAGTAATGAATAGAAATTAATTTATTTACTTGCCCACTTGAAATTTTCCCACTGAAATCAACGTGCAGATATTTCGTTCTAAAAGCAACGATCAACGTGCAAATTCAGTAAATTTGAAACAAAAAAACAGAACCCACAATAAATTTATCTTGTATCAACAAGTCAAAAAATTTCAAGAAACTTGGACTAAACTTCAGTCTATGTACAATCATTCTCAAAGTTTCAGTTATCTTGGGTTGCTTGCCTTGTACCATGACATAATGTTGAGTAAAAATTGACAGTATTTAAGCACCAAAATTTGACTGTAAATCTGAAAGAAAAAAATAAGAAAAATTAACAGTTTAATTACAAAATTTGTGTGTGGGTCTATTTTCTTTGGCCCCTGTTATAACAAAGACCCGCATCCCCAAATAAATTTAGAGGTGGAATTACAGGGATCAAACATTATTAAACGAAAGAAAGGGTAACAAAGTCTGAAAGTAAACAAATTAATCCGACACTTCATTTGAACGTTTATTAACAACAAATAATTTTTTACCAACAAAACAATTGTTTTTTAACCAACAGGAATAAAATTTCCAGGTAGAAGTGCTTATTTTATTTCTCTAGAAATAAAAAAAATGAATACTCTGCGCTGACAGAAAATTCTGCTCATGGATAGAATGAAAATAAATAAACGATGACATCTGATGGGATGAACCTAAATATGGAAGCGCATAAATGTAGGTCGGTAAAAAGTCAGGTAACTGAAGACAGGCCCTTTCTTTGGATTAAAAATATTGGTTTGTTAAGATTCTTGTGCCAATATGGGTCCTGACAATGGTCCGTTTGAAGTGGAAATCACTACTGATCCTGTGAATTCAGTGTTAACAGAATCCATTTTATATTGGTCCAGTTTGTCCGGTATAAGCACGAGCTACTGAACCCTTTCCGCCGCTTTTTAGTTAACCCAACACGCATTTGACAATGGTGATTTGGCCGATTGAATCTCACAGGCCCATAAGAGTCTGTAATTTAAAGTTGTCCACCACATATATCAAGAATTTCAAACATCCTAAAAATTAAGAATGACAAAGATGGGAGCTATTATGTTAAAATGTTACATATTATTAGAATCCTAATATTTATTACAGTAGTGTAGAAAAGCAAAATGGCTGTTAATTAGTTCAGCCGGCTTGAGGATTGAAGGACAGGCTTGCCTCATCTGATCCTTCCGGGGATACCGTGAGAGGTGAGAAGACCCTCTCCGGTTTAGATTAGAGAAGAGTTTAGAGATGAAGGCCAAAGCCCGAACCGGTGGTAAGTCGTGTTATGCCGACTCAATCTGCGCAGGTAGTCGGTTGGGGATTCAGAATAAAAATATGATCTAAATTAAATCGAATCTTGTGTTTATTATCTAAGAACTACCAAGACACAGGGCTTCTGATAAAGAAGAAATCCCCAAATGGAAGACCAGACACGAAGTCCCAAGACGAAGTCCAGCGCTAGGGATAAGAAGTAAGAAAAGAAGAAGAAGGAACAACAAAAACAAGTTATTGATGTAAAGAAAATTTTAGAAAGATCAAAAATGTTCAGCATCGTTCTCATTCAATGCATACAAGAGATACGGCTTTAGTTTCATTCTTTAAAATATTTACACAATAACAGAAACAAAAAAATAAATTCTCGAAGCAATTTTAGAAGACGGCCATGATTGCTAAATTCAAAGCACGAGATGTTGAGAGAAGAATAATCAGTTCTGTAATTAAGTTCACGAGGTCAAGGAGAGCGAAAAAGACCCACTTAATAGACAAACGTTGTAATTGGACGGCCATTAGAGGAGATGCATCCAAGACAAATTGTACTAAGCAGATCACACGTGTCAACATCCAAGTGATTAGCAGTGGAACTAGGTTATTTCCCTATTCAGTGTATGAGTGTAATCAGCAATTTCTTAAAGTAATTGTTACATTTTGTTATGGAAGACAAACGAAACAACGTTTGGGTGCGTACATCTCTTTGTATATTTGAACATTACATCCAAGACTGGTGCTCATGAGTATGGGTGAAAAAATAACAGTGACTGGTACATCGACTGCACACCTAAAGAAAATTCCTAGATCCTGCCTTTTGAGGAGGTGCTGTCTGAGAATAGATTCACAGAGCCGCAGGCAATGGGCAATCTGGATCAATAAAGACTCAAATTGTAGATATTGTCCGCTTTTGGAACACAAGGAATTTGAATTTGTAACATTTATTGTAAGTATGCCGTGCATTATGAAAGTTTGGAAACCAGGAGAAACTATTTCATGCTGTCTAATGGTGATTGGTAAAATTTGGCAGTGATTGAAAAATTAAAATCAGTCAGGAATTCTACCATACCGGGATCTTGTCCCAGTGCCAATCTTCTAATAATTTAAACTCCGCTTAAGAAAATTAACCATATGTCATATGCTTAGATCTGGGAAAGGGTTGAATATAATATATAATAATATATAGTATATATATATATAGGGTCATCCACAGACACGTGTTTCGACTTATCAAAGTCGCCTTCAGTGTGGCTAGACAAATTTTGTAAGCTACCTACGCGGAATTGAAATCCGATCGTTGGGTGTCAGTCCGGCACCTTAACCATAGCTGTCTCACTACAGAACGGAGGGATATGTAACTGTTTAATACACCCGCTGTGTGTGGAGGCCGTCATAGGTGCTCCAATTCCTTATATAAAGAGCTTGCGGTTTATATATATATAAATATATATATAGAGAGAGAGAGAGAGGGAAGATATGGAATCAAATGAATTCGATCGGAAACAAAAGTGTCAATCTTTGTGCAAAATAGAGGCTCACAGATCATTAAAAAATTTGATCTGGATTTGTGTATACTTTGACCATCAACTTCTCAAAAATCGACGCGATCGTCTTTTACTTTTGCAAGCGATCTAAAGGTTCACTACGAAAAATATGTAGAATCAAAAGTTCTAAATAATTTAAGAACAATTTCACCCAAGATTTATTTTACAAATAGATTTATATCATTAAATTCCCAGATAACCAATCCTTTGTTCTATTCTTATTCGAACGATAAAATAATCTTGACTCATTTGAAGTAAACATTCGTCTTATTTTTCTTTTTTTTTAGGAAATCATTATGCTTCAATATTTAAAGTAATTAAGTGTAATTTGGCTGCAATTTTCTTTATAAAGTTTGTGAAACTGTACAGCAATATTATCGACAAGTTTTTGGTTGATCCTTCTATTTCGGGCACTTTTTTGGTGTCGGGGTGCAACTGTGTATACAGTCCCACCAAAGGTTTCAAACGGCGCTTTCGGCAATACAGTTTGCCAATTATCAGTAGGAAACGATGGTAAGATTCCGTGTTCGTTTTAAAAACGAGAAAAGAGTAGTACAAGGAATAGAAAGTGGGAGGTAATAACAATTGTAAGTGGTAGGTTTTGTAGGAATAGTAGTGGTCGAAAGCGAACTGATGCAAGTAGTGATGTTTTGTGGGAGGGGGCAACAAGTTGCGAGAAAGGGGAAGGTATAGTGGAAGGAGAATGGCGGGAAATATAAGCATTTAAGAACGTTGCTTATTTCAAATTATTTTTAAGGTATTTTTTGTTTAATATATATATATATTAATATAAATATATATATATATAATAATATATATAATATATATATACCAACCCCTACGACACAAGGTCATTTTTAAGCTGGATTTAACATTAGATCAGGGTTTTCTTTCTCCTAAGCTGGTTATCTAGACCGTGTAATAGAGCCCAGTCTACCAGTTTCCCTAACGGGAGGAGAATTAAATTCATAACCCTTTCCCAAGGGTATAGTGCAATAGGACCATACAAACGCTCGATTTGAACTCGGTCGACGAGTTTATTTCCTACTGATTGTAACCATTACACCACACGCCTCCACATTATTTAGCCCGTAATACTGTGCACAATTAGCGTCATAAATTAATTTTCCTCTAATAGTGACAATACCAGTTGCGGAAGACATTTACACGCACAAGCATAATGTTCAGTTAAAAAAAAAAATAAACATCATTTTTTTTACTATTAATGCCATATTGAGAGCAAATCAAGCATTTTCACAAATATAATTTCCTATCGACAAAAAAGGGAATTGTAAGTTGTGTTTTTTCAAGCAAACTCTTGCATTCAAGTTAAAGAATAAAATTAATGAATTTGTAGAACAGTTATTTATACTTAAACACATTTTTTCTTTACACACGCCTAGTCTAAACAAAAAAAAATGAAATTTATTAATCCAAACAGCAGCTTACGAATAAGACAGTTTAGATTTGAAGATGCGAGGATTTTGTATTGCGTGGCGAGGATTGGTAGACAGTGAATATTTTAAGATTATGAAATCCATATAGACCTAACCATTTGGTATTGGTTCTGTCCGCGTTTCCCAGAGTTCTGTCCACCAGTATCCATAAATAACCACAACCATTCCACTGCTCACCATATATACAAGCTTAACTGATCTAGCCCAGGGCTAAACAGAAAAAAAAACATTGAGTATCAACGACTCTTTATCAATTTAAGAATTATTCAATAAGTACAGCAGTGCTACAATTTATTTATATACCCCAACCTCAATTTCGTTAAAGTAATTACAAGACCACTTATTAATTTTCCATAGTAAATACTTTTCTAATACTTCTAGTCAAATCTCATTTAGTTAAAAAAATTAGCAAGACCACTATCAATTTACCTCTAGTAAATACTTTCTAAATCAACATTTCTAATCAAATCCACAACTCCAAAATATTTTATCAGTAAAGTTAGCCACCATACTTGCTAAACCTGAACAGCAGTTACTATATACATAAAGTATATTAAACTAGACAAAATTAATCCGAACGAAACCGTAAGTAAACTGTAATTCTTGAATATAGCCCATTTGCGTTTTTAGTTCACTATAAATAATTTCAAAATACCCAGTACATTTATTTTATAACCTTGTCATCAAATACAATGAGCATGATGCGACCCTTAGCAATCACACCACACACACACGACACAACACACACACACCACACACACACCACACACCACACATGGTTGTGTGTGTGTGATTATAACTAGTTAAAAGAAACACCCCCCCAAAGAAACAAACAAAAACAAAGAAAACAGACAATGTTGAAAACACTTAAATATGTAATATAAAAGTATGGAACGGCCCTAAAATCCATATTTCGATTTAAAAAAAATTAATTTCCAAGCATCAAGATACTGAGACAAGAAAAATTATTTTAACTTTAAATTGAAAAAATCGTTTTAAAAGCAATTTTCATATAACAATGTAGATGACGGTAAATGAAGTTCAGAAACAATTTATTGATTTCATTTATCCGGTAAACCAAGAACCAAAATAATTAATTCAAAATCTAAACGGAAAGAAAACAAACAGACGATAATGGAAGGCATATTTTTGTGAAAAGTTTGATCAGTGGTTCAATAACACAACGATATGTTGCTTACAATTATGATTAAATAAAAATCATTGTCAATTTGCCGCAAACATTGTTCAATATTAGAAAATTTCTTTGGAAATTTTTGACTTAGTAAAAATAGAATAATTTCCTTTTGAAATGTAATGTTAGTTCATTAACTTCAGTGACTTATTCTTTAGTCTGAATACTTTTTAAAAATAAAATAATCATCTAGGTAATGAGTTTTTATAGCCTAAGGAATCCTTGTTATTGGGTGTTGGTGATAGTGTTGTTAATCCTCTTCAAGAGACATAGCCAATGTAATTCTAAGCCCCGTCAACAAGGCAATCAAACGTTCAGGGCAAAGAAAACCAGAACTGTGTGAAATTTGTACTCCCCTTCGCAACAACCTCTTGTGAATTAAATGGAACCTCATCCAAAAGGTTAACGGTACTCATTTCATTCTCATTTTGTTCCGCCATTTAATTTTTTCGTATTTTTTAAAATTTTAATTTTTATTTTTAGAAAATGAAATATCGATTTAAAGTCATGCTGAATTCGATGGAATTAAAACTTGTTTGATATCGGATTTCCCTTTTCCCGGAAAATGAGGCTCTTTTCGCTCTTTCCCTTTTCCTCTTTTCCAAAGTATGGACAAGTGATATGTCTAGCTTAAATAATGGTGGTTGTTTTTTGTTTTTTTCAGCTAATCACTGCAAAAATAATATTTCGAAGAAGGAAAAGTAGCAGCAGAAATTGTTTGCCCGCCAAAAAAGAGATTAAAAGATAAAGGCTCTTAAAATGCAACAACAACTAAAAAAACAAATTAATTCCCAGATAACATTGTAGAAATCTACTTGTCTTATGGAAGTTAAAAATAGCAAGATAATATTCATTTGTCAAAGATTAAAATCAAAATTGAAAAAGAAGAAAAAAAATATCAAAGTAAATATCCCACTTGTAATCACTTTTTAGTCAAACAGGTAAAGTGTAGTAATTATCTTTAATATACAACCGAAAAGCAATTGATCAAATCTAATGTTCTAGATTGTCTTTTGTGCTTTTTTCTTGTTCACTTAATGTGTATTATTGTCAACCCCCTGTATTATTCTCTGCCATCTTTGGTATCGTACGTCTTCTTCTACTAGAGTCTCTTTAACTCCTCTGCTCTTGCTGGTTGGTCGTCCTGATCAATTTCTTCTTCTAGCAAGTCTGTTGCAAAGACATTCATCAAGCTACAAAACATATATTTATTAACCTTTATTTACTTAACGAAACATATTTCTCTAACTAAACAAACTCGCGTGTGCAGCTGAGTCCAGGTCTAAGGCAGACATATCTTCTCTGCCCCTGACGTCAAGCAAACTGAGAGCCAACCAGTCGCCACGTGACTTCACGATTCGCGGCTTTTCTGTAATATTCAATGAAAGTCCGCCCGTTGAAAGATGAAAAGGGGTCATCCTTCAGAAATACAGGGGTTGAACAATAATCTATCATAGATTATGTACATTAACAGACCATTACCTTTTGTGGGGTCTTGTATGGTTTGTGAACGTCGGAGCCTGTTGGCGATTTGAGTCTGGTCGCCTGCAATTTTTTATGGCCAAACAATATGCGGGTTCGAGTTTTCGTCAAGTTATGACATCGACTTAGTATAATT
>CM042147.1:41878856-41880109 GCA_023376005.1 Doryteuthis pealeii | reverse complement strand
ATGAATTAAACCCTCAAAGAAAGAAAGAGGAAAAAGAAGAAAAGGAAGGGGAGGGGAAAGAGGAAGAGATAGAGAAGGAAGGAGAGAAGAAAAGAGAAAAGAAGAAAGAAATATTGCTCAAACCTCAAAAGAAAAGGAAAAGAAGAAAAGGAAAAAGAAAGACAAAATTAACTCAAAGAAGAAAAAAGAAAGAAAAGAATGAACTTTAACACCTCCAAAGAAAGAAAGAAAGAATAAACTCAAAGAAAAAAGGAAGAGAAAGACATAATTAAACATCAAAGAAAGAAAGAAGAAAGAATGAATTAAAACTCAAAGAAAGGAAGAAAAGAAAGAAATAAACTCAAAGAAGAAGGAAGAGAAAGACATAATTAAACTCAAAGAAAGAAAGAAAGAAAGAATGAAATTAAAACTCAAAGAAAGAAAAAAATTAAACTCACAAGAAAGAAAGGAGAAAGACATTAATTTAAATCTCCAAAGAAAGGAACAGAAAGAAAGAGATGAATAAACTCAAAGAAAAGAAAGGAAAAAAGAATAAACCTCAAAAAAAGAAAGAAAGAAAAGAATAAACTAAAGAAAGAAAAGAAGAAAGAATGAATTTAAACTCAAGAAAAAAGAAAAGAAAAAATTAAAACTCAAAGAAAAAGAAAGAAAGAAAAATGAATTTATAAATAAACTCAAAGGAAAAGAAGGGAAGAAAGATCATAATTAAACTCAAAGAAAGAAAGGAAGAAAGACATAATTAAAACTCAAAGAAAGAAAGAAAGAAAGATATGAATTAAACTCAAAAGAAGAAAGAAAGAAATTAAACTCAAAGAAAGAAAGGAAGAAAGACAAATTAAACTCAGAAAGAAAGAAAAGAAAGAATGAATTAAAAACTCAAAGAAAAAGAAAGAATAGAAAGAATTAAACTCAAAGAAGAAGAAGAAAGATAATAATAAACAAAGAAAAGAAAGAAAAGAAAGAAAAATGAATTAAAACTCAAAAGAAAAGAAAAAAAGAAAATTTAAACTCCACAAGAAAGAAAGGAAGAATAAAGACATAATTAACTCAAAGAAAGAAGAAAGAAAGAATGAATTAAACTCAAAGAAAGAAAGAAAGAATTAAACTCAAAAAAGAAAGAAGAAAGAGACAAGAAAGAGAAAGAATTGTAAACCAAAAAGAAAGGAAAGAAAAAAGAAAGAAAAGAAAAGAAAGAAAGAAAGAGAAAGAAAAACTCAAAAAAAGATAAGGAAAGAAAGAAAGAATTAAAACTT
>CM042147.1:41873856-41876356 GCA_023376005.1 Doryteuthis pealeii | reverse complement strand
ACTTGTCGCTTTCTTTGAAAAATTAAAAGGCTTCACCCTAAAAAAAAGCAAAAAAGTCGGCGATATCCCACAGAGACTATTACAGATGTGGACTACGCAGATGATCTAGCACTTTTTCGCAAATATACGTGCACAAAATCTAGCCAAATATAATAACGCTGTTATCTTACGCTAAACGTACATAGATAGATCGCAGATTCGTTTTGGTGAGTAAAGAAAATCTGTAGACGACAGTAATTCTAACATTTCCAAAATGTTTACCGACATCAAATTACCTGCACAACGACCCTCAGCGAATTAAATTAATTACAACTGTTTCTACTTTTATAATTAATGGGAATCAAAAATATAAAAAGTCAAAATCTGTTTATGAAAATCTCCTCGCCTTTCTTTAATAAGTATTAATGATTCTATTTAAACAACTTGAAAAGGATTTTCCCTTTCGTCTCTTCTTTTGCTTCGTTTTCCTGCATTTGTCATTTTCTTGACATTCTGTCATTCATGTTTTTTCATTTGAAGCAAATAGCCAAAAGGTCGATTGATTTTGCTCAAAGCGAATGAACTTCGTCGACTCCGCACAGTTCAACCGGTACAAATCTGGCGGCATTCCTCTTCTATGAAGATGGCGGACTGACAGCTAAGTTGAAATTTCGCGGTTTTCAGTTCACATACGACTGAAATTCTATGAATAATGTCGGTGCTGTATTGACATAGCCTGGAGGTGCGTGGCTTAATGGTATAATCGGAGCTGAGTTCAAATCATAGACGAAACTGTTTGCATTTCATATCGCACTAATACCCTTGGGAAAGGTATGAATTCAGCTATATTCCCTCCAGCTATGGATAAATAGTAGGATAGACTGGGATTTTCAACTTTGGTAAGGCCACTCGTCTAGGAGAAGGAAAACTCTGAGTTCAAACCTGTTAAACTCCGCTTAAGAAATTGATCTTGTGACACATGCTGCTCGTCTGGAGGGGTTGGTAAATATATATTGACATAGTCTGGGAAATAATACCCTTGTGAATGGTATGAATTCAGCTATATTTCCTCCAGCTATGGATAAATAGTATAGCAGACTGGACTTTTCAATCTTGGTAAGGCCACCTGTCTAGGAGAAGGAAAACTCTGAGTTAAACTCCGCTTAAGAAATTGACCTTGTATCACATGCTGCTCGTGCGGAGGGGTTGGTAAATATATATTGACATAGCCTGAAAGTTTTTCAAGTTATTGGGTGGGGGCGTCAAGATTCTTTAAGTTTCCATGGAGAAATTCTGGAGTTGAAAATAAGTTTATGTGAGCTTTTTGATGTTAGGAATCGAAACTTTTTTTTAAAAAGTCGGTTTAAGGTTTCAAATTAAGGTCTAAGTTAAAGAATTATTACATGAGAAGAAGAAAAAAAGAAGAAATAATCGGTTTGTAAATTGATATTTTTCATTTCAATGACAAAATAATTTGCATTTCCTCTTTCTTCCACCCCACCCCCCCCCACTATCATTTTAGAATACGCCTCTATTTGAAACCTCTTAATATCCTATACCGCCTCATTCCACCCGGCTAGAAGTCACATTTGTTTTCCTAATCCACCCTAAACGATAGACTTTGTTTAAATGTAATATTAAAACATATTTAGAAGTCTTTGATTTAAGGGAAATAATAGGTAATTTTAAATGAAAAGGCTATTTTTAGCCATTTATTGATATATCCTCATGGGAATGCTCTGGACTTAGAAAATTCTCAATAGGATGTTAAGAGTTAAGCTGACGTCTATTTTCGCACAGGGTTTCAAGAAATGCGCAATTTATCTAAACATGTGATCAGTGCAGTAGACATTAGGGAATGACTTTGTTCTATTTTGTAGTGAAATGGAAACAGACATAAATCTAAATCTCGAATGCCAACGGGAATCTCGTTTTCCCTCACAGAATGGTGAATCGTTGGTCAAATTTAATAGTCAGAAGTCTTTTATAAGATTATTACTATAATTGTGATAAAATGGCAAGTGATTATTAGTAAGACCATGTTGGGCATAAGGTTTTATATATGAGCTCTAAACATAAATCAAAGTATCTATTCATTGAAATAGTGACTTTTATTATATTCTCAGTGTTTTATTTTATCTATCAAACGTTTAACTACTCACGAATCTTGTGAAATTGACAGAATATAAGGCCAGATATTGATAAAATAGTTGGCACTCGTTTGCAAATAACACACAGATTGGTATAATTCACCGGGGATAAATTTTAATGACAGGTTACAGCTGTTGGTTGTCAAAATATTTTTAGATATTGAAGAGATGAAATCTTACCCTGTGATTTGGCAGAGAAAACTTGATCTTCTTCTTCAAAACAGTTTTTATATTTTTTTTTTTTTTTTTGTACAATTTTACAATCTCATCGTTTGACGGACGTTGACTCAAAGAGAGAAATAACATCTATGTTAGAATGTAAACATTTAGTTTTTAGTTCTCTCTTCTCTCTCTCTCTCTCCTCTCTCTCT
>CM042147.1:41863856-41868856 GCA_023376005.1 Doryteuthis pealeii | reverse complement strand
GTTTTTTGCTGGTCGGCCTATACTGGTATATCCATGTGGATGTATGGTGAGAACATCACTTATGAGTTCATCCTTGCTTCTCTGCATAATAATCCTTTTTTCTATTGAATTGTAGTATATTGTTCTAATTTCTTAAGCGCATTTTCAAACAGGTATAAGAGGTCCACACAGAGTGTTAACTCTGGTTCTTATAAAACATTGGGCTACTTAAAGGATAAGTACCCAATGCGGAATACTTCAGTTAGGAAAACAACAAACGCGTTAGTTACATTTATATAACTTTATTATAACATATTAGGGGAACAAAGTTCCCCCGGGCTAATTAATGTCACAAGTGTCCAAACATACACAATAGTGTTAATAGACAAAGTGGTAACCACTTACTGTAAGTAGAGGCTGTAGCGTCTGGTGTGCACCGTAGGTGTCTGCTGGAGAGAGATGACAAGCACGTCCAGGCTTGTTCAGTGCATCGGAAGAAGAGCGTTCTCTCCATGCGTTCCTGTGTCACGTGACCAAAATAGCGTCTCCTGACACGGAAGATTCACCAAAACCCTCAGACAAGAGAGACTGCCCTTAGACAGGCAATAAAAAACGAATGAATTAATAATTACATTTATTTACTTACTAATGTAATCGTTATAATCAGAAATTATAGATTTTGTTTCTATTTGTCTATAACCTTTTTCATTAGTTCGGTTCTCTATGCTGAGTAATGTCCCTTTATAACGTCCCTTTATAACGTCCCTTGGGTAATAGAGGAGGGTTATTTGGTGATAACCATTTCTTTTCCGGTTAACATGTGGCAGGATTACATAGTAACAGTAGCAATGAATGATATCTTACCTGACATAAGGCAATTCCAGCATCCCATCATAACTGTAACTGTTTCACCTTGATGCAATGATCTGCTTTTCGATTTAGACAAACTAGGAGTCCTGAATTGATATCTTACTTACGGAACGTAGCGGTTCTCATTTTGATGAAGTTATTTCTCCCAAGCAACGCCGGATATGACCTGTAATTATAAATGAACAATTGAATATGATTTTAAAAGATACTTTTGACAAAAAAAACGCAGATAATTTGTATCGTAGCTGCCATTGGTTCTAATCATATTTAATCTTATTACTAGGAGGATGAGATTTGATCTGTAGACCTTTAATTTCTAGTTATCTACGAGGTATGTCCGAAAAGTTCCAGGACTGGTGTCACAAAAACTTTATTTCAAATCCAGACTACAAACTACATGTTATCCCTCTGGAGTCACTTTCCCATCCTTCTCTGTCACGCTTCATGCACTCCTGGAAGGATTCTTCCGGGATGACGTATTAATGTTAGAAATCGTAATGAACTTATCTCTATTCCTGTTTTCCTTCTGAGGACTGGGATCTTGTTGTTAGACTGACTGGCATTGTTGCTCTTTTGAGTCTGGAAACTACTTGGGATACACTTGAGGATATCTTGTCTTGTGCTATTTATAGTTCTTAACAATAACACAAGACGTTATTTTTTTCTGTTATGATTCGCGTGGCCATTTTAGGGCTGTAGTTGAAAGCAGCTTTACAGTGGATATTCTTTGTGGCAAAAAAATTTGATCCTTTCTTGATGCAGAAAGATGTATTAGATATGATCCTTGTCTGTTGATCTGTCCTCAAAGTAGAAAAATGTATTAGATATAATCCTTGTCTGTTGATCTGTCCTCAAAGTAGAAAAATGTATTAGATATAATCCTTGTCTGTTGATCTGTCTTCAAAGTAGAAAGATGTATCAGAGTTGATCCTGTTGGTCATTCCTTTAAGCATTCCTTCCCGCGAGTAGTTTTAGGACAATTTATCAACGCTACTAAACAGTGAATTAAATACATCTTTGGGCGTTTTTGATTAGCCAATTCAACCAGTTCATTATTATAAGTTGTGGTCTTTACCACACCCTATACACAGGGCACCTCATGTGGTGTAATTGTTAGTGAATTCGATTCTCACTGGGAGCCCCATAATTTGGCCATGTGCCACATCTAAGCTAAGCTTAGTAAATAAGTATACCTAGGAAATTTTTCTCATGAGATATTCTATTGTATGCCCAAGTTAAAATGCCTTGGGTAACAGACACACATCTTGCGATTCGCCCAGCCACTACTTCGTTCCAAACTGATCTTTCATTACTCTCTTCACTGTCTTATCTTAACTACTCAGAATTTCACAACTGGTCTAGTTCTTTGTCATCGAAAACTTTCCACATTAACTACGCGTAATCTCTTGAATTGCTGGCTTTTTCCATCCTATTATATTACACTTATTTCTGAATATCCGGGCACTAAATAAATATTCTAGTGATCGAAACTATTGATAATCCACATATTTTTAGTTTTTTTGTTTAGTACGGAGAATTGGGTCTTCTCTTGTTTTTAATCGCCTTTTTATGAAACCTTAAATGTTGGAGGCTGACGGATCTTTTTGTTCACCAAAAGTGAATATTTTTGCATAAAACGCCATTGATAAATTTTATCATATGTACGGTGGTGCTTCTTTTAAGATCCTGTATAACATTCATCTTACTCGAATTTTTTGTAGGTGAAGTCCTGGTTTTCGTTTGGAATCGGATTGTCATGACGTGATAAACACTCACTGTTATCTTGTTATAATGGAGATTATCTGTGTTTGTATGTCTGTAACCGAAACTATATTACTACTCAAGTCACAATTCCATTAGTTATTTACATTACATTCTCCATGATTTTATTTTTATTTAAACCTCAATTATTAATAAAATTGTTTTACATTATTAATACTGTTGACCATATCTACATACTAGATATTTACCAAGTTAGGCACACGGCCCTATTAAAAAATGCGTTGAACCAATCGGCATTCCACCTCAAGGTGCGCCTCAGACACTGGACAATAAACCCAGCCCTGTCCCTTTAAATCGAATGGGCATGTGTTGCCTGAGGGAATATACCTCTGGGATCAACGATGTTAGCTTGTAAAGTCCAACAGCCGAAGCTCACTGGAACCCGGTCGAAACCGGTGTTAGATACGTGGAACATATCTAGATACTAATAACATGCAATTGTATTTATATATACAACAAAATAACAGTTTACAGCGTTAACGGGAAGGCTAATTTGCATATTGATATTAACGATTTTGATTTTAATAAATATGTGCTTAGCATTATTGGTTTCTAATTGTTTAGTTTTATTTTAATGAATATGAACCAAAATCTCGGGGATAAATCTTAAAACAAATCCATTTACAAGAAGAAAAAAATGTAATTTTATTCTTTACTTCCTATTTTAACTAAATAGTTAAATTAGGAAAGTTTAGCAATGAAAGACGGGAGTGATAGAAGATTAAGTTTTAATTGTTCAATTTTTTGATGATAGCCCCCTTCTGTTTCAAATCTTTTTATCTGCATTCTTATTTAGTTTCATTAGCCTTTCTAATTCAATATAATATTTGATTACATTAAAACTTAAATACTTGCACCCGGAGGGTGCATATATTTGCTAGTTTGTGTAATATTATTCTTGAATCTCTGAGGTGGTAAAAAATACACAGAGAAATAGTGTGCTTGATATATATTTTATTCAGCACTTGTATCTGGTGCAAACAGATACTTATACATAGAACAAGAAGTAGTACAATCACAATACAAGCGTACAAGAATGAGGAGGGTAAAATGTATGTAGTCAAACGCAGGGATTTCGTCCAAATATATTTTTCCCGACTTTATCATTGCTACGTCGACTCTTCTAAGGCTATGAGCCAGTCCATATTGTAGGGGTGTTAACTCCTCTACAACAATTATCAAGTTTTCATTTTCTTTAAGAATCCCGTCTTGAAAAGGAAACTTTTCATTCCTTACTTCACACAGTCATAAATGTCATTGAATGTTGAAAATCAATGGATGAAGGAATATCTCCCTTTAGATTTTGTCTATAATTATGTCTTGTATATTCGATAACAATGTTTTCAAAGGTGTTAAGCATTTTAAAGAATAATTACTTAAACAGTTATCCCTTTTGAACTCAGTTTGTTATGGGTCCAGCGGGAAAAAATTAAATATTTTATGAAAAAGAAGGTCCGCAAAATGGATTATGTTTTTAGAAATAATTGATTAATCATATGATTAATCAATGCCAGAAGAGGATATCAGAAGATCTGAAACACGTGTCGCAAATGTAAGATAAAAATAAAAATAAATTTTCTAAAAACATAATCCATTTTGCAAACCATCTTTTTTATATATATATATATATATATATATATAATATATATATATATATATATATATATAACACTATTAGCATAGAAGTTGTCGGTTTTGGAAATAGAAATGGTGACACGAGTTAAAATCTTGGTTCAACCTGTTTACATTTCTCTTTGCTCTTATACCCTGATTGAAATCACAAATTCATCTTTTCTCCCCCACCCCCACCCCAAAGAACGCCATCCATAGAAAGAAACTCTAAATTTATATCGAAGTGACCTTATCCTAAATCCTGAGAGGTATATATATATATATATATATATATATATATATATATATATATATATATATATATGCTCCCCATTCCCTGGGATTGAGCACTTTTGAGGGGATTTTGCTGACGACCGCCAACTAAAGCGTAAACGCAACGCTTTCCTACAAAAGGGATAGAGCACTCTATGACGGCCTTTACATACATACAGATGTGTGTATTAAAACAGTTAAAATCTCCTTCGCATTCTGTGGGTAATGATAACCAAGTGGTTAAGTTGTCCGACTGTTGCTGAAACGCTCGGGTTTCTATCCCAGCTGTGGGTAGCTCACAAAATGTCTAGCCACACTGAAGAGACTTGATAAGTCGAAACACGTGTCTGTGGATGACTATATATATATAGAGAGAGATAAATAAATGAACAAATAAAAGGTTTAGCTTTTATTTATTTTCATAGGAACAATGAAAGATTGTTCCTATGAAAATAAATAAAAGCTAAACCTTTTATTTGTTCATG
>CM042147.1:41856356-41861356 GCA_023376005.1 Doryteuthis pealeii | reverse complement strand
AGAATTTGTTGCAAATTTTATTTGCATTTGCTCCCAGACTTAACTGTGAGGTCAAATACTGTTCGTGGAGAAGTGGCGCTAACAGGTGTATTCTGGTCGCTGGTTGTAGAGTTCTGTAGCGACGCGTCCGTTTTGTCAGTTCTCGTCCTTTTAAGTAGACTATTTAGGTCCTCAGCCTTCTGATAAGTTTGCTGTCGAAACGACCTTCAGAAAGTATGCTGTTAAAAAACGCCTCCGTCCAAGTCGACGGCCTGTAGACAAGTACTGGGGTTTGATTCTGGCGCCAACCTCCTGTTGGTGATTAGCCCTCTAGCGGCAGGGGGAGATAATTTACTATCAGATTTCCGATAATATTTACATTTTTGTGTAGTTGTTTCTTAAATGCTGTTTTAATACGCACCTAACGAAAAAAATTAAATAGATTTATTTAACCCATGGATAATACTACCTCTTCGGGTAAGAGTTAACCCGAGGGCAATGGCAATGGAGGGGTACTCCACACACCCCAAAATTCCAGAACTGAAACCTACCAGATGCAGTGTAGGACATCTCTTTTGGGAGATCTTATCCCACTTCAGGTGACATGGTCAGTGTATTCCAAGCTTCTTCCATGGGGGGATTTATGAAATTAAGGGAGTGTTCAATTAGATGGCGATTTTGATCCATACAGCAAAAAACAATGGCTTCAAAAAATGATTTTGCACTTCGTTTGAAAGTTTTATTCTGAAATCATTTTTCTCATGCCCGACACGGAGCATCACAGGCGAAAATCTTAATGTTAGAAATACAAGCGACTGCTGGAATCTATCATGGCGTCTTCGGAATAAACACACGTGTGAATTGAACTCTTCGTTCTGATCTTTCTTGAGAAACCGAGTTGGCATTTATGCTTTTCAGCAGCTGAACCAATTCAGCCAACAGGGGTGACAGTAGTCTGACTACGAGCCGCCACTCACGATCAGGGGGTTGCGAGTTTAGTCTATGTAGTCAATCGCTACATATTCCTTCTGCTTAAATTTCAATATGAAAAGAATGAAGATAGATTTACTTAAAGGCAACAGATTGTTTTTCTTTTACTAAAATTAACAGAATGAAAATGAAAATACCTCATCGGATATTAGGGGCGATTTTAAACAGAAAATACATTTTCTTTTTAATCGGTTCAAATCTTTTGTATTTATCGATAATAAAGAATCGATATGGAATTAGAAATAATTTTTAAAGATTCGATGAAAACAATTATTGATTTAATTGATAAGTTTATCTTAATGTGACTCAAGGCAAAATGAAGATAAATTAATAAAAGATTGATTTTCTACAAACTGTTGTCCTCACCTGAAATTCGAAACTTAAAATCCTGGCTTTTCATTAGCTCGAATATCGATCTCTATCACCAAATGAAAAAGACTTAACTATTTAAATCATCTAAAAAATCATCGGCTTTATTGTTATTAAAAATGATATATAAGCTAAATATATAAGTAGACAGTCATTTGTATGAAGAGAAACTTCTTAGGTGAAATTTGAGTAATTGTCGAATTTGTTATGTTTTTATCTCGAGGGAAACACAACTTAAAAAGCGACAGAATTAAGTTTGACTTCTTTTGTTACTCTAACAAGAAGCAATTATTTTAGATGAGATGTAGCAACATCGATTTGGGGTCTGCTTTTCTCAGTTGTCCTCTCCTCCTTCCCTCCAACAAGAATAAGAAACGACTGATTTAATAAATTATAATTCTGAAGACTTTTTTTTTTTATTTCGACAAAAAAAACTGCCTGCGTTTCTAAACAGACATTGTTGTAAAATATTTGAATAAACTTGGGCGATTAATCATTCAAAATGTCGGTACTTGAAAATTAGTTTATACTTTTTCGTTTACAGTTTATTCTTATGTGTATATTCATAGTTATATTTACATATTTTGTTCACTTTTTTTTTTTTTTACATATAATTTATTTGCACATACTTTATAAATTTATTTCGCTTGATTTATACTTTTAAAATTTATATACTTGAAAAATTGTCTGATTTATCTATTTATTAAGTCTGTAAGTATGCGCATGCGCACTCTTGCTTCTGGATAAATACAGTGGATCCGATGATTTTGAAATAACAAGAAACAGTAAAAAGGAGGAAAAAAAATCAATCGTTTCTTGTGGTTTATCGATTAGATTAAGAGTTCTTCACATTGCGTAACGGTAACTTTTTTTTTTGCTTTGAGTGCACTTCACGTCATGTGTGGACACATATGAATGCTTTTTATGGAGACAGAAGATACAATAAACTTTCATATGTGAAGACAGTTTTCTTTTTTATAAATATATATTCAGTCAGATATTTTCTGTTGCATGTTTATGTCTAAACATAATAACACAAATCAATGTGTGTGCATATTTGCGCCAATGCCATCATTCCTGTTGATTTATTTG
Source organism: Doryteuthis pealeii (assembly GCA_023376005.1). Lineage (NCBI taxonomy): Eukaryota > Metazoa > Mollusca > Cephalopoda > Myopsida > Loliginidae > Doryteuthis > Doryteuthis pealeii. The sequence continues at coordinate 41,858,926 of CM042147.1, read as the reverse complement.
ACAATATAGACTTTTATAGATATATATATAGACATATGTATCTATAGATATATTACATTTCTCCATATGTATATATATATTATATGGAGGCGCGTGGGCTAGTGGTTAGAGTCGTGGAAAATAGACTCGTTGATTCGAGTTCAATTCCTAGACGAAGCTGTTGGCATTTCACATAGCGCTAATACCCTTGGGAAAGGTATGAATCCATATATTCTCCCTCCAGCTATGAGTTAAATAGTAGGGCAGACTGGGCTCTTCAGCCTTGGGTAGGTAAACAGTCTAGGAGAGTGATAACTCTGAATTCAAAATTCCTGAGGTCGGTCGTTTATTGGGTGTGTGGCAACCTTTGATGCACCAATTCTTTCCTATCGTCTGTGCCAAAAAGTGTGGATGGTCCAACACAAGCCTTCACCACTATAAACAGATCCCTGTGTGGGAGTTCATTGTGTGTATGAACCCTCATACGTCGATAATCGACGGGAGAGTCCATTTATATATATATATATATATATATATATATATATATATATTGCTTGAAGGCAATTATAATGCATGTATCGCATAAAATTCGATAATTATAGAAAATAATCTTGACAAGTGAATCCCGGCAAAGGATGGCTCGCTATGCAGAACACCGTACAGACTGTTTCGACTTTATTAAGTCTCATCAGCGATATATACTAACGACTCCCCTCCGACAGGAATCGAAACCGGGACCTCAGCAGGCATAATCAGAGACCATATCGCTTCGGCCACCGGTACATAGCGAACAATCTTTGCGAAATTAACCTTGTCAATGATATGCATGTACATATATATTTGTAAACATATGAACAACTAATATATATATATATATACATATGTATCTATAGATATATTTCATTTCTCCATATATATACATCTACATATATATTTGTAGACATATGAACAACTAATGTGTGTAGGTGTAAGATTGATGAAAAAAGTTTCTATAATTTTAGTCTAATCATTTAGTCATATAAAATAACCATCATCATCGTCATCATCAATTCGTTTTTGGTTTTCTTTTGTTTTGTTTTACGGCATATCAACCAATTTTTGGGTCATGTAATGCCGAATCAAGTCATTTTGATAGTCGATTTACTTACAGTACCTGCTGTTGCTTAAATGGTCACCCATCTAAGTACTGTACATGCTTATCGTTGCTTAACTTCGGTGATCTAGCGGAAATCGGTGTTTTTTAAACATGACTTGACCGTAAGCTCATCAAGTCGTAGTGACAGCTCTCTCTCTCTCTCTCTCTCTCTCTCTCTCTCTCTCTCTCTCTCTCTCTCTCTCTCTCTCTCTCTCTCCGGTCCGGTCATTGCTTCTGGCAAGTGCTCCCCACAACATTTAGTATACGCACAGAGCTGATGAATGTATTTTTTTGCTGGTCGGCCTACACTGGTGTGACCATGTATAGGCGTTCACGGGAAAGCATCACTAATGAGTTGGTCCTTACTTTTCCAGCAGTGCCCAGCATGTCTTATTCAACTTTCTCACTTATTAAAAGTCCATGCCTTTCCTATGCGTATATTGACACCGCTTTCTGTTGATGAATATATTGCTATCTAGGTATCTGAACTTGTCTACTAATTTCAGAGTTTTACGATTTTTGTGGCCATCCTTTAGGCTTCAAGCAAGAGCACTGTCCCGCGGAGATCCTTTGTGTTAAGCAGAGGGCGATCCTTAGTGAAGATTCAATGCGTTCTTCCTTAGTGTCCCTTAATATTGGGTATGACACTGTGGTTGTTCCTCGCTGTTCCTCAGTCTTGTTCGTCAATTACTAAGCTATGTATGGATCGTCAATTACTAACTATGCATGGATTCATCTTGTGCATGTGTATTCGCTTAATAATCTGCTTCTTGGATCTTTTTAGCGTGAAATATTTTCCTTCATGAAGTCTAATGACGTTCGTGCTACGTAGTCTCGGCAGATTATGAATGGAAATAGTGCAAATGAATCTACTTGTAGGACTCCAGTGACAATGTCAAAGAAATCTGTGTCACCATCAGTTGAATGGACCATTGCTTTCGCGTCTTTGTAGTGCTTCATTATAGCGGAAAGAGTTTCTTTGGGGAGATGATATGCTAGTAGTATTTGTATTTGCTCCATTTTTACTCAGTATATCGAGTCAAATGTCTTGGAAAAATATACAAACAATAGTATTGCCTCGAGAGCTTTTGCTCGTGCCCCTTCGACGATTCGACGAATAGTCAGAATTTGAGACGTTGTGGATCGATTTCTGCGAAATTCGTTTTGATTTTTCATTAGAATTCTTTCGACTTAAAATGGGACATATTTGAAAAGCAGGGCATTATAAACCTTAGCAGTTATGTCAGTAAGATTGATATCCCTGTAGTTCTTAGTGATTCCGAAGTCATCTTTTTTTAGGATAAGGACGCAATCTTGCGTCCATTTCTGTGTTCGTTTGTTTATACACTGAATTGTATAATCAAAGAATGATTTAAGTTTGTATTACGTTGGTACCACGTGTTTTGAGTTAGGATCTTTAAAAAAAAGGTTTTCTGTCTTTGCATTGTTGATGCGA